>JAFBMS010000184.1:67175-102175 GCA_019788955.1 Albula glossodonta
TCCCCCTCTCCCTCCCCCCCTCTCTCTCTCCCCCTCTCCCCTCCCTCCCCCCCTCCCCCTCTCCCCCCCTCCCCCTCCCTCCCCCTCCCCCCCCCCCCCTCCCTCTCCCCCTCTCCCCCTCTCCCCTTCCTCCCCCCTCCCCCCCTCCCTCATCCGCTCAGGATGGAGCGTATGAGTGAGGAAGCCCTGCGGATGAACCTGTTGAAGAGGGGTCTGGAGGCCCCTGAGGAGCGGGAGGAGGCCCTGTCCAAGCGGCTGAAGATGGAGGGCCACGAGGCCATGGAGCGCCTCAAGCTGCTGGCCCTGCTGAAGCGCAAGGACCTGGCCAGCCTGGAGGGCGGGGCCACGGCGGCCGGCGGGGCCCAGGGGCCCGCTGTGGGAGGGGCCGGGGCCATGGGATACGAGGAGAAGATGAATGGGAGCCTGAGGGGCTCTGCAGGGGCCCACATGGGCCCCGGGAAGAATGGGAAGGAGAACATGGGGGACGAGCCCGTGGATATGAGTGCCAGGAGAAGGTCAGTGGAGGGGAAACCGCAGCATTAGGAGTTATAATGAGCCAGCCTGGTTCCAGCTCTACAGTGGGAAAGGGGGTATAATGAGCCAGCCTGGTTCCAGCTCTACAGTGGGAAAGGGGGTATAATGAGCCAGCCTGGTTCCAGCTCTACAGTGGGAAAGGGGGTATAATGAGCCAGCCTGGTTCCAGCTCTACAGTGGGAAAGGGGGTATAATGCACCAGCCTGGTTCCAGCTCTACAGTGGGAAAGGGGCTATAATGAGCCAGCCTGGTTCCAGCTCTACAGTAGGAAAGGGGGTATAATGAGCCAGCCTGGTTCCAGCTCTACAGTGGGAAAGGGTGTATAATGAGCCAGCCTGGTTCCAGCTCTACAGTGGGAAAGGGGGTATAATGAGCCAGCCTGGTTCCAGCTCTATAATGGGAAAGGGTGTAATGAGCCAGCCTGGTTCCAGCTCTATAGTGGGAAAGGGGGTATAATGAGCCAGCCTGGTTCCAGCTCTACAGTGGGAAAGGGGGTATAATGAGCCAGCCTGGTTCCAGCTCTACAGTGGGAAAGGGGGTATAATGAGCCAGCCTGGTTCCAGCTCTACAGTGGGAAAGGGGGTGTAATGAGCCAGCCTGGTTCCAGCTCTACAGTGGGAAAGGGGATATAATGAGCCAGCCTGGTTCCAGCTCTACAGTGGGAAAGGGGGTATAATGCACCAGCCTGGTTCCAGCTCTACAGTGGGAAAGGGGCTATAATGAGCCAGCCTGGTTCCAGCTCTACAGTGGGAAAGGGGGTATAATGCACCAGCCTGGTTCCAGCTCTACAGTGGGAAAGGGGCTATAATGAGCCAGCCTGGTTCCAGCTCTACAGTAGGAAAGGGGGTATAATGAGCCAGCCTGGTTCCAGCTCTATAATGGGAAAGGGTGTAATGAGCCAGCCTGGTTCCAGCTCTATAGTGGGAAAGGGGGTATAATGAGCCAGCCTGGTTCCAGCTCTACAATGGGAAAGGGTGTAATGAGCCAGCCTGGTTCCAGCTCTACAGTGGGAAAGGGGGTGTAATGAGCCAGCCTGGTTCCAGCTCTACAGTGGGAAAGGGGGTATAATGAGCCAGCCTGGTTCCAGCTCTTCAGTGAGGCAAATCCTGGCTTTAGAAAGCTGAAGCGCTTCCATTTTTTTGTTCCAACCATGAACTAAACCAGCTGATTTCAATAATTAGCCCCTCTACCTGGCTGAAGAGCTGCGCTAATTAGAATCAGCTGGTTTTAGTGCACTGGTGGAACAGATACATGGTAACGTTTCTGCTGTCACAGTGAATCACTGGACTGGTTTGTATTTGGGGCGGGGCACTCTGAGGTAGAATAGCATTTATCAGAGGGTTGTGGTTGTGTTTGCCTGTGTGTGTCTGTGGGTCACTGAGCAGGTCTGTTTTTCATTCCAGTCCAGATTTAATTACTGCATTGATTTAACTAAGCAATGGAACTCTGGACATTACTGACTCACATACCACATCAGCCACCCTCATTAGCCAAGCCTTCAGCGCGCGCGTGCACACACACACACACACACACACACACATATGCACACACACTGACACACACAAACATGCTAACACATACACCCACACACACCCACAAAAAACACACACGCCAAACTTGGAAGAGCACGGACCCAGTGCTCACGTGAATGAGTGTACACTTACAGTGGGTTATCTTCCCTGTCTCTCTGCAGCACTTTTTAAACTCTTTGTTTTGGTGTCTGTGGGGCAGAATATAACAAAGAGTGTGTGATGGAGAGACTGAAGAAGAGAGGGAGGGAGAAGGAGACTGACAGAGTGTGTGTTGGTATGCAGATACATTTAGCCAGGGATTTGGAAAGAAGATTGGGATCAATTAAGTGTGTTATGAGTTTCAGACAGAGTGAGAGAGAGTGAGAAAGAGAGAGAGAGAGAGAGCTGCTCCACTGTTGCATCTATTGACTGTGTGTGAGTGTTTGCGTGTGTAAGATTGTATGTGTGTGTGTGTGTGTGTGTGTGTGTGTGTGTGTGTGTGTGAATGTTAATGAAGGAATGTGCCAGTGTATAAGTGAATATGTGAGTGTATGAGTGAGCGTGGCAGTATGCGGTAGTGAGTGAGTAGGAGAGTGACAGAGCTGGTGAGTGAATGTGAGTGTGTGAGTGGGTTATCCATTGGGCTCTAATCCGTCCGCCCCCCCCCCCCCCCCAGTGATGTGGATCGGGAGCGGCGCACCCCCTCCCCAGACGTGATCATCCTCTCTGACAACGAAGCGTCCAGTCCCCGCGGGCCCTCCCACACAGAGGACCGACTGCGCTCTGCTAACCTGGAGATGTTCAAGGTACGAGAGAAACAGAGAGAGTGTGTGTGTGTGTGTGTGTGTGTGTGTGTGTGTGTGTGTGTGTGTGTGTGTGTGTGTGAGAGAGAGAGAGACTGATGAGTTTAAGTGTTACAGCTCTGAAAAGGTTAGTGTTCTCCAGTACCAGAAATTGTGTCACACTCGTAAGGGCTGCCGGACTCTCAACAAAACTGGCGCTACATCATTCTAAACAGTGGTACGTAGTGCTCCTTAACGCTACGTAATGCTACATTCTGCTACACAGTGATATATGCTACACAATGCAACGTAATGCCAGACAGTGCTATGCTATGCTGGGGTACGTTGCGATACACATCACTCTGCCATGCTACACGTTGCTATATAATGCTACACATCGCTGTGTAATGCTGCACAGCACTGTGTTACATAATGGTACACAGTGCTATGTATTTCTACACAGATTTTTCTTTCCAGATCACCTTGAAGGACCTCGTAAATGTCTGTCTCTAATATATCTAGTATCAGAAAGCATCTCAAAAGTATCGCGCTCAAAGGGCTGCAGGACCCTCTACAGAATCTGTGCTACATAATGCTAAATAGTGCTATCTACCAACCCCCCAGCACCACATTAAATAATGCTACACAGTGCTATGTAGCGCTATTTAAAGCTACGCAGTGTTACGTAATGGTACATGGTGCTACGTAGCGCTACACAGTGCCTGGCGAGCGTCTTTCTCTGACAGAGCCTCTGGAAAATGTCGGCCATTTCCAGCGCAGGCTTTCTGCGATCTGACTGGAGTCGATAGATCTTTGAGCGTGGATTTGGCAGGCTTAGGTTGTTTATCATCTCCATTATCCACCCTATTGTGGGATTTGTCAGGGCTGGGAAGTGACCATTTGTTTATTTGGGACTCGCATCCCTGACTGTTTTGGGCAGAGTTTACGCCACAACGTACTGAGGGATTCGGCGATGTTCATAGTCATGGGGCTGATGAGTGAGGCTCTGGAAGGCCTAAACATCCACACAGTCAGGTACTGAAAGCAGCTGCTGAGTTTCTGCAGTCCAGAGAGAGCCCTGGCTGAATAGAAAGCCCACTGTCATGCTGATAGCAGTGACTGCACAGGCTCCGTTGAGGCTGATTGTGCTGAAACTGCAAGTGGACTTCAATTCCCATCAGGCCTCTCACAGGCTGCTCAGCCAATAGGAGAAAAGTAGCGTTTGGAACTTTACTGCACCGAAAGTATCCATTCCTGGGTATTTCTTATCCTGTCATCTAACATGAACTTACATTGACTTTGTCTACCAGTCCAGTGTGTGTGTGTATGTGTCTGTATGTCTGTATGTGTGTATGTGTGTGTGTGTGTGTGTATGTGTATGTGTATGTGTCTGTTTGTGTGTGTGTGTGTGTGTGTGTGTATTTATCCATATGTAACTGTGTGTGTGTTTTTAAGTGTGTAACCGCATGTGTTTGTGTCTCTCAGGGTAAGAGCGGGGAGGAGCGGCAGCAGATGATCAAGGCTCTGAGGGAGGAGCTGAGGCTGGAGGAGGCCCGGCTGGTGCTGCTGAAGAAGCTCCGGCAGAGCCAGATCCAGAAGGAGAACGTGGTGCAGAAGGTCAGTGTGAGGACCGCAACACGACCACCTGCCACACACTGGCTCATCCTGTCATTCTCAGTGTCAGTGTGAGGACCGCAACACGACCACCTGCCACACACTGGCTCGTCCTGTCATTCTCGGTGTCAGTGTGAGGACCGCAACATGAACACCTGCCACACACTGGCTCGTCCTGTCATTCTTGGTGTCAGTGTGAGGACCGCAACACGACCACCTGCCACACACTGGCTTGTCCTGTCATTCTCGGTGTCAGTGTGAGGACCGCAACATGAACACCTGCCACACACTGGCTCGTCCTGTCATTCTTGGTGTCAGTGTGAGGACCGCAACACGACCACCTGCCGCACACTGACTCATCCTGTCATTCTCAGTGTCAGTGTGAGGACCGTCTGACTCCTGCCTTTTTCAGCTAATTTCTCACACCCTGTGCTTTGAAAATGGGGTTGTGCAGTGAGGAAATGGTATTCTCACTTGCTGTGATGTATGTTATTGCATATATTGCAGTTGTCACGTTGCTGTAGTGTTTATATGTTGTAATGTTTTTACTGAGCAAAAGGGAACTTTACAGCAGCTTTGGTTTTATGAGTATTTTTCATTGAGTAAAACCAAAGAAGCTGGTGTTGCTGGAATGGGCTTTTAAGTTTCACTCTTTTTTTTCTTTTTCTTTTTTTTTTTCTTTTTCTTTTTTACGGCTGAGAGTTGACTCATTTCTCTCTGACTGTGGTTGCCCCCCTGTTCTTTGATCTCTGCACCCTGGTCTAACACAGATGAGGTTATAGAATTCGACCTGGAAAAGGCAGTATTTTTTGATGAGCGTGGTTTGCGGGGTTACCTGTAGGGTGCAGGTAAACGAAAGCGGTAAGAAGCCGCTGTCCTGGGGGATGGGGGGGGGGGCGTGTTGTATTGTAAAGCGGTTCACACTCACGCCAGAGCGTACCTCACAAATTGCTGAGAATAACAGCGGTGACAGCGATGACCGCAGCTGCCATGGCGCAGACTAGACCGTTCACTCTCTCACCTTACAACCAGAAGTGTGTGTGTGTGTGTGTGTGTCTGAGTGTGTGTCTGTCTGTCTGTCTCTGTGTGTTCACAAAGTGTGTGTCTGTCTGTGTGTTCACAAAGTGCGTGTGTGTGTTTGTGTGTGTGTGAATGTGCGCGTGTGTGTGTGTGTGCGTGTGCGAGTGTGTGTGAGTGTGTTTGTGAGTGTTTGTGTGTGTGTGTGTGCGCGTGTGTGTGCGCGCGTGCGTGCTTGCGTGCGTGCGTGCGTGTGTGTGTGTGTGTGTGTGAGAATGTGTGTGTGTATGTGCGTGCGTGCGTGCGTGAGTGTGTGTGTGTGTGTGAGAATGTGTGTGTGCGCGTGCGTGCGTGTGTGTGTGATTTTACCAGCCCCAGTCCTGAGGGACCCCTAGCCGTAGCAGCAGCTCCTGATGGATAATAAAGCACTAATTGTTTGTAATTGGAGAATTTTAAACGTCTCACCAGAGATGATATGCCCCACTTTAATGCCGCATTTTATGAGATCAGACACTCATTATACAGAATATCATATTTTCATTTAAGGATTTTTATTTGGTCAGATCAGCCCTCTGACATGTAATGCATTCATATTTCTGGTGTAACGGATAAATATATAATTTTATATTTATTTAAACGGATCCCACCCCCCCCCCCCCCCCCCCCACGGTTTGGCACACATGCGAACCGTATATTAATTGCAAAGTTTAACCGTAATTGTGTGAAATACAGTTTTACTGCCGTGGCACCCCTAATTCATATTTAAATATGTAAAACTGGCTATATCTTTGAAAGCCTGTTGCATCAGCTATTTGAAAGGGCCTCACCTCCCTTCACTTTGTATCCTTGCATTCTCTCTTGCTCTCGTTCTCTCTAATATGTGTGTTCTCATGCTGTCATGTTCCGTACCCCCCCAGGTTCCGGTGGTGCAGAATGCAGGGTCCTCGGTGCAGCCGTCCCCCATGCATGGTGCTCAGGGCTTGGGCAAGCTGCCCGTCCGCCCTGGTCTCACAGTGCAGGTGAGCTATGCTGCCCCACTGTGAGGGGACATACAGGCGTCTGTGCTAAATGCCTGAATGAAAATGTTCGGGACCTCCATTGTGAGGGAAGCCTCTTGGGCGTCTTGGGATGTGTGTGCGTGTGTGTGCTTTCGAGCATGCACATGTTAACTGTGGAGACTTGATGTTGTTCGTGTTGATTTTGTTATACAAGACACATTTATTTATACAGAGCATGTCATACTGCAGGCTTGTGTCAGGCCTGATGTGGCTCAGTCAATGTGAAATTGACCTGTTCTGGCTCAGACTGCTGGTCAAAACGAGTTTGATCTGCCTCTACTCTGTAACGACTTCGCTGAGTGATTCCTCAGTGCTGTTGTCTGCTGCCATCTAGTGGACACAATGGTTAACAGCTTCACACCCGGTGTAGTAGGATGTTCTTATGAATGGTAACCATGGCAACTACCTTTGTGTGTGCCAGATACATTGCAAATGTAAATTCTGTGAAGGAAAAAACTTACAACCGTTTTTAATGTAGTTTTTATTTGAATTTATATATGTAGGAATAGTGATGTATAAGGGTGATTTAATTGTTGGCATCAAGGTTGTAGCTAAATTACAAATGCAGTAATAATAATACTGATAATAATTAGATTCTTGGTGGGGGGTAGGGAGGGGCGGTCGCAGTGAGCTTTTTAAAAGCAATATGTTAAAAAAAAACTGTATTGTAGATATAAAAAAACGGTAGTTATAGTTATTTATTGGCATGCATTACATATGTGAATTTGTACGTATCTCCCCCAAACCCTACCAGGGCCACACAGTGATACGGTCCGCCGCCAACGCGGCCCTCCCTCAGATGATGATGTCACAGCGGGTCATCGCCCCAAACCCCGCCCAGCTGCAGGGCCAGCGGATTCCGTCAAAGCCGGGCATGGTCCGCTCCTCCTCCGGGGGCATCAACAACGCCGTCACCTACCAGCAGGTACGCTCCGCCACGCTTCTCACCTGCAGTCTTACTGTGGGGGGGGGGGGGCGGGTTCCCCAGTCACATGGCACTGCTCTGCATCACCATAATTATCTGGACCTGTTACAGTGTCCATAAATATCATGGCATATATATCAACAAATAAATTCATCAACATCTGTCCCCAGCTTCAGAGAGTATTTGTTCCAGCTATGTGCAAAGTCTGATAATTTTATGAGTTAGTTCCCCTATCTGGCTGACCAGCGTTCATCTGGGAAAATTTGACATCTGTTTTGTGTAATGTAGGCCTCCATCCAGTAGGTGGCAACTGCACTTGACCTCAATGGTACAGCCATATTCTACATTGTCAATCAGAGGTCTTTAGACTCAGTGTGTTTTTGTTTTGTGTGTAATGTAGGCTTCCAGCCAGCAGGTGGCCTCACAGAGATCGGGCTCTTCGGCCATCTACATGAACCTAGCACACATGCAGGCGGCCGGGGCGGGTGGGGTCGGGGGCGTGTCTGGAGTGGGCGCGGTCAGCCCCTCCACCCTGTCCAGCCCCGGGGGGGTAGGGTCGCTAGGCGACCAGGTGAGCAGCCAGGCGGCGGCGAAGCTGGCCCTGCGGAAGCAGCTAGAGAAGACCCTGCTGGAGATCCCGCCCCCAAAGCCCCCAGCGCCCCTGCTCCACTTCCTGCCCTCTGCCGCCAACAGCGAGTTCATCTACATGGTGGGCCTGGAGGAGGTGGTGCAGAGCGTCATCGACAGCCAGGGTGAGCGGCCGTCTCGCTGATCCCAGATCAGTTTTGGAGAACATGGGTACATGGCACTGTGATGGAAACCTGGCAGTACGATGGTTTATACTTGTTCCAGATCAGTATGGGGGAACATACCGTCAGTCTCGATTAGGATAGAGACAGGGATTGTACTAATCTCAGATCAGTATGGGAGCATATGGAGTTAGTATTTACTCAGATGGAAACTGGGTTTGTATTGGTCTCAGATCAGTGCATAGAGACTGAACTGGGATGGAAATTGGGGTTGTGCTGATCTCAGGTCAGTAAGGGAGAATTGAGAAACTGTGCTCGGATGAACTCTGTTTGGACAGACACTGTAATGAGAGTTTCTATGAACCACACAGAACTATGACAAACTACGGCCCAAAACAATCTCTATTGCCCAGCTCTCGGGGTGTTCATCATGAAGAAACCAGTGGTCAGTTTCTACGTCTTATTTGTCCAGATCTTGTGACTTAAGCAGCAGCTCAGAGCCAGAAAATCCTCTGGTGGCTCTTTTATAATAACTTTGGATATGGGCAAACTTTTCTCGGCCAGCCAAGTCCACCTTTAGAAATACAATTCCACCAATAAGCTTACAGACAGGCTATGCTAAAAAAAGAAAAAAAACAATGCTAGTTTTCCTGACTCGCAACCTTTAATGACCCCCGCTCCATTTCCACAGGTAAACTGAGGGGGGCACTGTCGCGCATGGAGCCCTTCTTCTGTGCACAGTGCAGGACTGACTTCACCCCGCACTGGAAGCAGGAGAAAGGGGGTCGGATCCTCTGTGAGCAGTGTATGACGTCCAATCAGAAGAAGGCGCTGAAGGCCGAGCACACCAACCGGCTGAAGAATGCCTTCGTCAAGGCTCTCCAGCAGGAACAGGTGAGGAAGAGGAGAAACGGCCTTCCTCATTTGTCTCTCACCTTTTTTACCAAAATTAGTGGTACGCTGCTGGCAAGGTGCATTTAAAATCGGGTGAGGGAAATGCAATAATTCTTAGCCATGCTTGACGTAAGAACGGGGAAAGGTCATAGTTTTTGCCCATCGAAGTTTATGTTGGTTCCTTATTAACACCAAGTGCAGTCACAGTCTTCAGTTCCAAAGTTCTATTTCCCAGAATTCCCACAGCAGTGATGGTGTGTTTGAATGATGCTAAGCCCCGCCCCCCACTATCCGTGTCACAGGAGATTGAACAGAGACTCCAGCAGCAGGCTGCCCTGTCCCCAAGCTCCGCCCAGACTGTCCCCAGTGTCAGCAAGGCCGAGACCATGATCCGACACCACGCGCTCCGACAGGTAACGACTGCCCCGCACCCCAAACCCTGAACCCCAGACCTCCAAACCATCAACCCCCCAATCTGTTTCAACCTCAAAAACTCACAAAACAATAAATAAGTCCTCGATTTACGATAAACAGTCGTATCTGGAAAATATCGTAAGTCGAAAATGCATTTAATACGCCGAATACACTTAACATACTGAACATCATAGCCTAGCTTACATTAAAACGTGCTTAGAACGCTTGCATTTGCCTGCAGCTGGGAAAAACCATTAACACAAAGTCCATCTTAAGTGTTGAATATCTCATTCAATGTATTGAATACTGTACTGAAAGTTAGGCTATCGCACCATCGCAAAGTCGAAAAATTGGAAGTTGAGTCATCATAACTTGGGGATCGTCTGTTCTAGTGTGTGTGTGTGTGTGTGTGTGTGTGTGACAATGTCTTGGAACTGAATTCTGTGTATCAGTGTTAGGGTACCATTTAAATTGTAAAGTGCTGTTTTGATCAGAAAGTGAATCTCCCCCTCCCCCTCTTTCAGGCCCCCCAGCCTCAGGCCACACTCCAGCGGGGGCTGTCCAACTCGGCGCGGGGCGTGCTGTCCAACTTCGCCCAGGCGTCACAGCTGTCGGTGGCCAGCGGCCTGATGGGAATGACCAGCAAGCAGCAGCGCTGCGGAGGGGGCGGGGCCGGCGGGGGCGGGAGCAGCGGCCGGTCGCAGCACGAGAGCCGGCGCCAGCTGTACAACATCCCCGGTGAGCACTCCGTCTCCCCCGGCAACCGCCTCCCCCCCCTCCCTTGACAACCACATCCTCCCTAGCGACCTCTGCGATCCTCGCAGCAATCCTCGAAAGAGTCTGGGCTTCCCCCCCTCTCCCTCGCTTTCTCACAGAGCGGCAGGAGGGAGCGGAGCCTGATTGAGTTACAGTGAATTAAATTAAATTCTGTTAAATAAGATAATCTCTCTCTCCGTTTCTCTCCGTCTCACTCCCTAACTCTCATATCTCCTCCCTCCTCCTCCTCTCTATGTCTCTTCCACATCCCTTTCGCTCCTCTTCTTTTACTCTTCCTGTCTCTCTCCTCTCACTCTCATTTCTCTTTTTCATGCTCTCCCTCTCTCTCTCTCTCTCTCTCTCTCTCCCTCTTCCTACATGTCCGCACCTCCCCTTTTCTCTCTCCCTCCCTCCTTTTCACAGTGGTAATGAAAAAAAACAATAACAAAAGGACAATTTATGATCTTAATAGTTATGTATAATAAAATAATACATAGAAACATAAACAAGTTAAGCATATGGACTCCCCCTCTTAGCAGTGCTCTGCTTGAGAGTATTACTTTGCCGCTGTTACTCTAGGCTTATTTTTTCTTTCTTGATGTGGGGGGGGGGGGGGGGGGGTTGCAGTCAGCTTGTAAAAAGCATTTTTTTTTTTTTTTAAACAAAATTGTATCGTAATGATAGTAAACTGTTGTAACAGTTATCATTTCGTGGTATGGAATACATATGTAAATATTTCCAAAGCAAAAGTAATACCTTACAACATGATAGCAAGTCATCTAACACTCTCTCTCTTTTTCTCTGTCAGGGCTGAACATTGCCTATCTGAACCCGGCCGGGGTCGGAGGTCACAAGGCCTCCAGCCTGGCGGACAGACAGAGGGAATACCTTCTGGACATGATCCCACCCCGCTCCATATCGCAGTCCATCACCGGGCAGAAATGAGCGCCCGCCCCCACCACCTCCCCTGGCCAACCCCCAGCCTCCAACACCCAACCCCGCCCCTCCTCACCCTCCCAACCCTGCCCCAATCACCAAAACACCCGCCCCTCCTCACCCACCCAACCCCCATACATATTCACACCCCCCACCCGCCCCTCCTCACCCACCCAACCCCCATACATATTCACACCCCCCACCCGCCCCTACCCATCCCTCCCATCACCCCCCCCGCCCCCCCACCCCCGTTCGCATGCAGTGCCTGTGAGTGTGCCGGTTTTTTTTTTTTCTTTTTTTTTTTCTTCTATAGCCTATGACATGTTTGTATTTCTCCAGTCCTCATCCACCCCGACACCTCAATTTTCAATGAGCAGGAATCCTCCCGGGTTGTAAGGCGTACGTGTTTCTTTTGCTTGGAAAAACAGAGAAGAAATGAACATTTTTAAAAAGGTTTGTTTGCCAGTTAAGGTGTGGGGTCTTTGGAACCCCCCTTGGTGTTTGTATTGGAGCCGCTGGGACTGCACTATGGCTCAGTGGGAACTCCACAGAATTGTACCGAACCACACACCCCCAACGTCCAGAAAAAATATGGCGTTCCACCAGTTAAAAAGCACGTAAATTACCTGTTTGAACCGGAAGGACAATGTCGCTGCATGGATGTCCAAGGAGGACTGGAATCTCTGTTCCATTGAGAAACGCACAGAGTGTAAACCATGCGCACGCTCGGATCAGCTAATTTGGGAGCGGAAGCAAGTCACAAACCTCATAAAGCTGGTGATTTCGTCGCGTTACGGAATAAAATGTCTGATCGAGGATGTTCAGAGACAAAACCCGGGGAGTGATCTCTTAAAATAGGTGGAGGACAGGCAGGCTTGACATGTAGGCAACACTGTCGGTGCTAAAAAGTGATGGATGTGCTGTCTTGTTCACATGGCAACAGGTTGAGATGGGAGAGGGGGAAGCTAGCATGCCACTTCCTGATTATTGTCCCGTCATGATGGTTCGCGTTGGTACCGACGTGTTTAATCTAATCGAGAAGCGGTTTTTGCATTGAGATAACTTCCCTGGCACTGTAACTAGTGAGGTCTGTTTCAGACTGCTGCCAATTTTAGTTTTATGCTATTCATGTTCCCGACGACCTGGAGAGGAGTCAGATGAGAGCAGAGAGAGAGTTTTCGGCTTCAAGCCACACACTCCGACGTGTTTAGTTTTCGATTAAATTTTTGTAACATTTTATTTTATTTTTGGCGGCGTCTCCCGTGGAAACAATCGAGTGCCTGAGAGGTGCTTTCCTGGGAGACGATAAATAAAATGAAAGAGAAAAAAGCAGAACAAAACAAATCAGTAATAAAAAGAACTATCTAATATCTATATAGATTACATATAGATGGAAATATAGAATGAGATGGATATATCTATAATAGCAAGATATGAATCAATCATCGCGTATGCACAGGGGTATACTCCAGGAGCACTTTGGTATAAAAATAAAAAAAAGAGAATAAAAACAAACGAGAGGAATGTTACAAGTCCCAAGTGGGTGGGCGGAATCCTGTCTACAAGCAAGAAAGATTCGGGAGATCGGACCTCCTTTTGCTCCTTTTGCAAATTTTTTGGGGAAAATGTTATGATTTGTACAGAGAGAATCATGCAGGCAGCTCTTGCTATTTTTGTGTTGAACACTACCTGCCATGACCCCCCCCCTCCCCCCCAAATCCCCCAAATCCCCCATCGAAGCCCCTCCCCCACCCCCATTTAACTTTGATCTTTTATAGACCCAGAAATACGAGGTGTGGCTATTAAATAGCGGGACTGGGATTATGTAAACCAGACCACAGCAGGCATTAACGAACCACGTGGTATACATTGACCAATGGGCAAGCATAAACAACCCCTGAAAGTTTTAATCCGCTCGTGTCTTCAGTTCGCTGTTGCGCATTCCTTGAAGTAGACTTGTTCTTCTTGAGCATTAGTCTCATTTAATAGCCACACCTTGTATGACCAGATTGAGTTAGTTGAAACTGCTGGCCTTCTTAGAAAACGTGTTTTTGTTCTGTTTGTTTTTTTTTTTTCCCCAACATCTTCTCTAAAAATGCCAAGGGAATTCCAGTTGTGACGGTGGCCAAGCTGCCTTCTGATTGGCCACCCTTAACACCGCAATAAGAACTCTGACTCAGATACAATGTCGCTATTGGTCGGTGGGCGCTGTGTAATCGCACAAGGGTTCTACGGTTAGCTGAACTGTTTCGGTTGGACTGGAACACTGTGGAGAGGCAACGATGACTGAAATGCTAAACATTTGGCCCCATATTTCACTGGGGAGGGGTTGGAAAATATGCAGTATTGAAGCAGTTAGCAGTATTTCATTTGAATGAGGGCCTGACCAGACATTGGATCTTGGACACAATGGAGTCCCGCCATAAAGGGATCCCGTCACTGTAGGGTGGGGGACGAGACCCGGTTTTCGTATTTGGGTCTTCGCTCTTTTTGTTGTGGGCCATTGGAGGAGGCTGATGTTGTCTGCATTCTTTAGATTCTTGAACTCTTTGATTACAGTGTAGGTCAGTACACAGTCCACAAACAGTGGGGCTCAAGCCTTATGGAGACACAGACAGAGAACCGAAAGACGACAGACGACAGGCCTCGGGTGACATGACCATAAGTCAATTCCCTTATAATCTTGCTGGATTGCTGACCCGTCTCCCCTGTAAGCGAAGCACCTGTCACACTATGGACCCAGCCACACAGAGACCAAACGCATTTAATCTGCGTCTGCACTTCTGTGGCTCTTTTAGTGATATAAAGCAAGTTTGTCCTATTTTTTTTTTTTTGAACTGGCACAAATGGCCCTCTATGGATTGCCGCTTCTGTTTTCTAACTGTCTAGCGATACAGTTAAAGGTGCAGTAGGGCACTTTTTTTTAAATTAAATTTGCACTTTGGCGCCCCCTTGTGGCAATAGATTCAAAGTTCAGTTACGTTCAAAAAGAAGAAGGACATACCTCATGCACTAATAGACATACGGTATTCTCAACCACAGCATGTGTAAGGTTTGGACATTAGGGGACTTCTATTTTTATAACTCTAAGAAGACAATAATGTACACAGTATTAGCGTGTCAGTCCCTTGCCCTCTTAGCTATAGCAACATACACAAACTTTACAAAACTAAATGTTATCTACATATTACAGCTACAAAGAATGTTCTACTGCGAATATTTAATATTGCCAGATATCACAGACAGATAATATGCAATACAGTTTTCAGGTTAGATACAATAGTCACTGCTTTGTGTAGCCACAGAGTTAGCTACCTAGGAAGCTAGATAAATTTTCCCTTAAGGAATAAACCACAAAATTAGCATTTGATACAAGTTTGCCTTTGATGAATAGTATAAAAATATAACTGGGTAATATCTGTCATTCTGCTATGTTTATGTATTCATACGTTACAATAAGAAAGTGTTTTGTCTCAATGATTTTGTGAGACATTTGCTCACAGTGTGAGCTGGCCAGCTCCTAGCTACTGTAGAAGTAACAGTCTCTTCATCTATATTTTACATGCAACCTCAGTAATGAATCTGTTTTGAAATGTCTGGTGTTGAAAATGAGTTTGCCAAGGCAAATTTGTGCAGCTACTGCTCTGTAAAAATTGCTAGCTAAATTGCTCTCTACATATGAATATAATTGAATACTAAGCTGGCTAATTGTTTGCAAGGTATGCTTGCATAAAGTGTACTTGTATAGTGTGATATAGATTACTTTAATGTCAGTGAGATGAAATGCAGAACAGGACAACAAAGTTGGAAGTAGTCACGTTATCTCATAGAGGTCCTTGAGTTCAGCATGACTTTAAAAGAGTAATTGCTGATGCTTCACAGAAGCCCTACTGCACTTAAACAGATCCATCAAAAGTTGAACCTCGTTAAACTTTTGACATGTGCGTAAAATGTGAACAAAATATGGACAAAGCTACTGGAAAGTCGCAGACATCTTTCTCGCTGCTGTCCATCAGGGTGTAAGCCCTGTGAAAATGTATTTGGTCACAGTTTTTTGACAGATATGAAATCTCTGTGTGGCTGGCCCCTAAAGATCCAAGAGGTGGAGGAGCTAATTAAACAAGAGCCTTGCCACCTGGAAGAGCTGGTTTTTTCGGCAAAACGGTGTGTGATAGCTCTTAATTGAAGAGTACCATGCTCTTGAGACGTCTGTAGTGGGTGGAGAACCTCTTGGTCCCGCAGAACAAGCCATCAAAGTGTTCGGAAGTGTTTGATTGGTTTAAATCTTTGACTGACAGACAGTGATTGGAGGCTCCGCCCATCGTGGGGGGGGGGGATTGCCAGACTTTTAGTGCTGGTTAATGACTTAAGGACACCACACCCACAACAATATAATATGGTGTATTGGTTCAAATATGGAAACAATAAACATGCATTTGTGTCTGTTTAACAGCAATTGACATACATGTAATCTCCTATAAGGTAATGTTTTAGGGAAGGGGGAAGAATGCCTCTTGCAAGCTATCTCAGCCCTCTTTTCCCCTTACCCGTGGGGTCGGGACTGTTCCTGGAGCCCCTGGTCTGTGGGCTCCCGTGTAGCTACCAGATCTGCATCTGAAAAGATGAAATGTCTGGACTTGCAGTGACCCAGCAAAGACCTTCATAACCAACTCAGTCGCCAGGAAAGTATATGCTTGTGGGGATGTTTGATCCACAGGTGCAATATTTAAAGAAGTGGGGAAGTTTACACTCTCGAGAGATTGCTTCTATTTATTTGAATGTGACGCGGTCCCCCGTTTACGGTTGGTTTGAATGGAATGCAATACAGTTTTCTTAGGACACGTTTTTTTTAATCTTGGCACGGGGAGGAGATTTTTTTTTGCTCTCTAGATGTTGAATTGTCTTGTTTCTGTGTCCATCGCTGCAAAGACTGACTTGTATATTGAAAACACCTTTCTCTCTATCTTGCTCTGTTATCGACTATGCTAGATGCATCCATTTACCTTTGATTTAATATCAGCCGCAAAAAAAAAAAAAAAAAAAAAAAAAAATGAAAACACAAAAAAGGTTTTTAAATGTCAATTTTTTTAAGGTTTTAAATATTTTTTAAAAATTCTTTCGCTGGCTTCTTGATTAAATTCAACATTTTGTTTTAGTTTTTATTTGTAATAAATAAAAATAAGATTAAAAACAAAAATTGTATGAACTATGAAATCAAATGACATGATATTTGCTAGGTCAAAAGTAATAATGACTTATTGTACATAAGCTTTTTTTCCCTCGGATTTAAGAAAAAATGAAAATAAAATGGTTGTATATTGTGTAGAAAAGCAAACAAAAAGCCATGAATATTGTGAAGCTCGTCATTTCGTTTTGTGATCACTGTGTATTAACTTGTAAGAAATGTGCAAAATGTATGGGATTATAATTCTGTTTTTTTTTTTTCGTTAGTTTTTTAAAGCTATAAACGCATTTTCACCTTTATTGTATATTTTTGTAGTTCGTAGCTGTAGTAGATACTCTGATCCGTATTCTGATAGAAAGTTTGATCCATTTCATGGGTAATATGCGTGAAAAGTCCCCTTTGCTTTATTTTTGTCAGTTATTGACGTTAAAACACGGTTAATATTCCTCTTTTGCTTAACAATTCACGTGCGCAGTTGTGAGGATCGGGTTACTTCGGGAGTGGTGCGGCTCCAAGAACCGCACACCGCTTAAGGTTTGCCCCGCAATGTATGGACCAGAAATGATTAGTGTTTTTCCTGTCGGGGTAATTATAGCTCCCTCGCAAAGGAAATAAGCCCGTCATTCAGCACAATGTTGTTTTCCTGTTGGTATAACGTTATTAAGTAGTATTTACGCCTAATGTGCTGAAAAATGCAGATTAGTAATGAATCATACAGAAGGATAAAAAAGGAGGCCTACAAGATTGTCATTGTATCGTTTCCCCAGTCTGAATAACAGGGCGGAATTATAAAAAAAATAATGGTAAATCGGTAAGGCTGGTTTATATGGTATATTTGAGGTCTTGGGAAGCAGTTCAACCTTCTGTTTCAATGTCCTAGTGTACTTTCTTTCTGGTGACTCCAGATAATATTGATCCTAATGTAAGGTGTTGATTATGTTGAAAACCAATTGAACTGCCACCCATAACCTTACCTTAGGGGTAGCATGCAGCGCCATTTCGCTCTCTTATCGCTGTCATGTCAAAGACATTATCTGGATGGATTACATTTATGGACTATAGATTTACCTGACGTCTTGGAATTATGTTTCTATTGTTATAAGCTGTATGCTTCAAAAATAAGTTTGTGAGGGAAGAGCGGGAAGGATCATAATTACCAAGGAAACCATTTCAAATTAACGTTCTTTTTTTATTTGCCTCGTATAGTCACTTAAATTCCTTGCTAAGCGCACTTGCTGTAACACTTCGCGCAATACTGTAAATATTTCTTGTTAGGGATATTTCATGCGAGTAAATATATCAGTGGAACGGAGGTCAGGGAAAGGGGGTAAAAGTAAGTTGACCTTTGTTTCGAAGCAAAAAAAAAAAAAAGATTGAGAAATCAGCGCTTTTATAATGTTTTATTTTTATTTTGAACATTAATCCAAACCTTTTGCACATCCTTGATATTTAACTGTCTCTAAAAAAATGAAAATGAAAAGAAAAAAATTAATGCTGTTTGAATACTGCCAGTTGATTAATAACGATTATGCATTGACTGAAAAAATAAGCTAATTTTGGAGGAAATAACTTTGTAATATTTATCTCTTGCAAGCTATGTTTAATAAAGGATGGAACAGTTTACAACCTGACTGTTTTTCTTGTCTGAGGGCGTTTTTGAGCCTAGGCACCTGCCTTCCATTTGGTAATTTAAACAAATTAACTCAAAAAATCACAGCGTGTGCTGCTCCTGGAAACACTCGCGTCCTCAACAGTAACAACCTTTGACCACTAGAGGGAGATATAATCACAGAATCTTGGCGGCAACGTTCATGTTTTCCAGTAACTGATACCAGGTGATAAAATGAACATATACTCTCAAGGGTAATAATGGTGGAGTGATGTTTCATTAAAACAAAAAAAAGTGGGAGTAGCTAACTTAATGATTTGGACTTGTGTTCACATTATATAAGGAGAGAAAATGTTTTGATTGGTTCAGACGAGTCAGTGATTGACAGCTGAGTGTAGCTCCACCCCTGTTCATTAAACTTAATTTAAAACATCAGTGCTTCACGTAATTCATAGCTATGTCTATTGTAATAAGGCATTATGGGAGTAAATCAGAAGTCATCCCTCAGCAGACATTAAAAGTGTAAAGTTTGGAGTTGTTGAGAATTTATTACAGTGCAGGAGTTGCTTTCAATGCTGAAATGAAAGCCAGCATACACAGTGGGCTCCTGCTCTTAACCCTGAGTTTATTCAACCTGTTCCTATAGAGGATTGATACTGGGTGTGTTCCAGTGCTTAAATTTGTCATGTAACTTTGACTGATTCCGCGGATACGTGAGCCAATCAAAATATTCTGTGGGATGGTCTTTTAATCTGGCTGGTCGTGAGCCAATCAATGATGTCACTCAGAAATGTGAAAAGACTTCGGCGGTAGGATACATCGATCTATCCTTCATTTGGAGGAACCGAGGAGGCGAGTGAAGGAGGAGAAATCTTGTTTCCCACCCTTTTGGAACAGTGGGGGGAGGGCGGGAGGGAGGACACACAGATCAGTTTCTGGGCCCAGAGGAGAGGGAATTTGAGTATTGGAACGCAGGTTTTCATTTCAGCCAATTAACACTGTTTATTTATCACTCAGCCATAAGTGTGTAACCACATGTGAAAGTGTTAAAGCATAGAATATAATTTACACATCACAAAAGAAGTGCTCTGCACTTTAATCTAAATCACGTGCAAACCGGCAGCTACAAAAAAACCACCAAATTCACTTGCAGCAACAACTCGACCCCCACCCACACTCCCCCCACCCCCCCTTCCCATTGACTGAGCGATAGCAATTCTTGCACCCCTCCCATTGTGACTGAATGACACCAGGGGATCACGCATTCGCATGGACCCCTGCAGTGCCAAAAACAAAACTGTACACCAAGCTAGAGCATCTGATCTTGTGAATGTAGGTCAGCTCTCTATGGTGTGGTTGATAGCAAACACAAACAGGAAGGTGCTTGCTTCACCGAGCCCAACCACATTTCCCAAAATCGCACTATGTACTCCACACCATTGTGGATACGTTGTGTGCCATTCTAGAAAGTGCATTTTCCACTAGTTAGTGTAGGAGAATGAACACGATTAATAGTATTTTACTGTCCCTAAAGGCATCACCAGTGTTGATGGTGATGTTTCTACGTCTACGATGTTTCTACCATTTTGTTTGAAGTTTTCAGTTGCTGGAGGCCACCCCCGTTTCTGTTTCACGTTGCATTCTGGGACAATGGTGTCCATGCAAACCATACTTTGGACTGCTGTCATTGTTAGTGCGTGACAAAAATTAACCACACTATGTACTATGCACTCAAAAAATGGCTGGAATTGGGGCATAGTTTGCTTTTGGGACACAACACAAGTGTTCAGGTCTTTCTTTCCTTCCCCTCCTTCATATCTTCAGATTGGTCCAAACAAATTGGGCCGGGGTTTTGAACTTTGGTTAATATTCAGGAGACAAACTGACCTTTCTGACAAAAGAACCCACAGCTCTAAATCAATGTAATGCATTCAAAAATACAAAGTTACAGTTCATGACTAGCTCTTAAATAAAACAGCCTCTTAAATAGGTGTCCACACTTTCAACCAGTGTTGGGGGAGCTACTTTGAAAGCATAGCGTTGCAAGCTACTAATTACTTCACACTGGAAGACGTGGAACTACAGCAAAGCTACCCTAGGGAGAAATCTAGTTTGGTTAACTAAAGCTACTTAGTTAAAAAAAGTAGTTAAAAGTACTTTTTGAAAAATTATCAAATTGACAATTGACATGTGATTCAAAATTATAACAAGATAAAATACAAAAAAAAATCACATGCCAGCAAAAAATGCCTCTCAAAAAGTGCCCACTTGGTCACAGGTCATACATAAATTAAAATGTTAAATACCCCACTATTCATGGGAAAGTGCAGGGAATGTCAGCTTCTCTTTTTTATACAATGTCCATCAGTCAGACAGCTGCCTTCCAGAAACTAGGGTCTATGTGGGGACTGGAGGTAACTTCTAAAACAGCATGTAACAACATCTCTGAACATGTGTTAATACATAGCAACGATCATTACTCATGACTAATTGACACCTAATATACTCAAGTTTAGTTTTACTAATTCAGATTCATAACGTTAAAATCTATAGCCAAATATTTTTACAGGTGAGCTGACAATCCAGCTTCCAGGAATACCCCTGAGACCTAAACATGCACTACACAAAGGTCAGGTGTGTGGTGGTGTCTGCTTGACGAATGGATTGCCTCGGTAAAAGAAAAAGGGGGTGGGGCTGGTTCAAATACAGTAGAGAAGCAAAGGTAAAATAAAAATAAAAAAATAATTCCTTTCCTGTTATGACCCCAACATTGTTTGTAGTTTCAGTGGAAAGTAATTTCAGAAAAAAATGGCAAAAAAGGAATTTAACTACTTGAATCATTATCCAAATGTGAATGTAGTTGAACTACCAGCAAGCTACTGTTAAACTACGAGTTTAAGTACATGTTGTTCACTACTCCCAAACATTACTGTCAACCAAATGTTACTGCTCTGTCCTACTGTCATAGATTCCATATACTACCCAGATGGTCCACTCTCGTGTTACCTCCCTCCTATAATTAATGCGAGCCTTTGGTCCAGTTATAGATACCTCAACTGTCTTGAATCAAATCCTGTGTCCGCCGATGGCGTGCTGCGGGGTATCGCCCAATCGGCTGCAGCCGAATGCAAGAAGGAAGCGCGCGCGCTTCTCCTTTCCTGTTCTTCATGAGACGGCGGTGAATCTCGCGTCAGACCCAAGTGCTGGCAGAGCGACAATGTGGCTTCTCATTGGCATGTGTGTGCTACTCTGTGAGACCGCTGGGTCTGACAACACTGGTAAGTACGGAATAATTTGCCCATGGAAATGACGCAAAGACTTATTATTTCTTAATGTTGTTATTTTTGACCATGCGCATTATATTGTAAATGTATAGGTATGTCCACGTTAGGAAAACGTACCCCATACTTACAAAATTAAAATCATAATGCGTTGATTAAAATGTTAGCATTAGATGGGTATTTTTAATAGCTGATGGGAGAAATTAATAACTCGCTCTACTGACAGACACAATTCAAAACCATTACAAATGGTGAAAAGCATAAATAAGACATACTGTTTCTGATTTACTCTGACAGGGGTTCAACGGTTGTTGCAGTTGAATATAGATTTCCTCATTAATGAGTTTTTATGTTAAGTTGGCCTACTTGAGCTTTTGGCCTTCAAATAAGTGACTACACAACTACACAATCATGTAAGTGCCCGCAATTCGAGGCAGCTCATAAGATACTGCGCTGTGCTGTATGTTCCAGTTGGGTGTTGATCATTTTTTTTTATCAATAATGGTGACATGCCAATATTTAAAGAAGTGAAAAGAGGGTAGTATCCTTTTCTAAAAAATTTTCTAATGGTCACTGTTAGAAATTGAGATGTCACGTCGTGTACCGGTACCACAACAAACCTGATTTAGTAATGAAGCGCTGGCCTGCTAGCGAGCAGAACGGCCCGTTCATAGTTTGAACAGTACGCTCACATGCGGTTGTATCATCTGTGCATATACAGCTGTTCTGTGGGACTATAGGACGAAGAAGAGTGCTCGCACATTTGTGACGCAAGGTTACACATCCCTTTCTATCAGTATGCACAATCTGTTATTGGGGGTCTCTGCCGGTACATTTCAATGTAATTCAAAATGATTACGTTCAAGACTCTCTGAACACTTTCAAACGTGTCACAGTTTATTTGGCAAGAAAATATTAATTTGTGCTGTAACACTTTTTAAACACTTTGAGGCATTTGTCATGGACAAAATATTTAGGTTTTAAACACTGGTGTTTGCATTATAAACACGTCATATGTTCCATGGGTTTACAGTGTAGATGTATTTACTACCACTCATACTATAACTACTAATAATTTCATTCCCTTCAGCGGGCCAATACTTATATCACCAACATTTCCACGATTTCACTGTTCACGGTGAAATCCTCAAGGAGTTAAAAATATTTTTTTTTTCTGTATAAATAAATATGTTCCGTTGTCAGTATCGTGTGGAGTGCTTTTAACTTCTGCAGTTGACTGCACGCGGTGTCTGTTGCTTGGTCGTTGTTTGTCTGTGAGGACCTTTACTCGAATTACACCCGAGCAGACATCGGAAATAAGAATTTCGTTTATTCTCTATATAGTCAATGCGGTTATTTGCTACGCTGCGCCTAACGCGTCAAAAGCACAAACAGTTTGAAAGCGCGACAGTGCGAAAATGAGGAATTGAAAGGTTTTGCTAATAGGAGATTTTGCTAATGAAAGTTACAGTGTATCTCATTTGTAAACATCATCATCGTGTTTCACGTTTAGCAAGGGGGATTTGCTTGAAGAAAAGCAATAGCATTCAATTAGCTCTATTAACTGTGTTGAAAACTGAAAGCAGAAGTTGCTTGGTGATTTTTTTTGTGCTGGTTCTCTTCAAACATGTCATTACCCAGGTCTCATTGATGTTTATTTCTGTGATGTGAATGTTGCTTTCATCGTCAGACATATGAGAGTCACCATGACAACTATGGATTTAATTTATAAAGCATCAGTGTTGCTTTTTGCCTAGTTTCAGGTTATTAATTCACTTATTCCCATATGTGTTCCCAAACAGAAACAAACAGGCAGTGTTATGATTATGAGCTGAAAACCTAGAAGGGTTTATAAATGAAACTGTTTGCATGATTGATTCAAAAGCTGATCAAAATGAGTCATGTGCTGAGCCTAAGCATGAACTCAAAGAAACTGCACTGGTCAGACAGAGAGAATATAAAAACAAACCAAGTGAGAAAAAGCAAGACAGATCTAAATGTATGTGTGTGTGTGTGTGTGTGTGTTTCATTTGAATAAATTGATTCATTTGATTATTCCATTCCTTCGATGTTCTGTATCTGATTGTTCATATTTTGTGTGTATTCTCTGACAGTTCGAGTAATCAAAGTGAAAGAAAATGGTACGGCCAGCCTACCATGTGGGACCTCCACTCCTACCCGCCCAGTGATTTGGAGCAGAAACAAAGGAAAGGAGAAAATTCTCAGTCTTCTGGATGGCAAAGATCAAGAGACCAAGTACATTAATGACACAAGGAGACGCTATAGTACAGCAGCAGATTATAACCTTACAATCACTGGAGTGTCACGCTCAGACTCTGGGAGATATTACTGTAACGGAATCCCAGTTCAGCTACAGGTGACACCAGGTGAGTGTCACACAGGTGCTCCTCACTCAGACACTAACCCTCCTGTCTCTGATGACGGTGTCCAGCGCCCAAACCCTGCCCTAAACCACAATACCTTCAGGGACAACTTAACCAACAGAGAGAATGTGCAGTGCCCAAACCCTGCCCCAAACCACAACACCTTCAGGGACAACTTAACCAACAGAGAGCATGCCCTGTGCCCAAACCCTGCCCTAAACCACAACACCTTCAGGGACAACATAACCAACAGAGAGCATGCCCAGTGCCCAAACCCTGCCCTAAACCACAACACCTTCAGGGACAGCTTAACCAACAGAGAGCATGTCCAGTGCCCAAACCCTGCCCTAAACCACAACACCTTCAGGGACAACTTAACCAACAGAGAGCATGTCCAGTGCCCAAACCCTGCCCTAAACCACAACACCTTCAGGGACAACTTAACCAACAGAGAGCAGATCCAGGAGCTCAAATTCATTCTCACACTGAGTTTGTAGTTTAGTCCCTGTTATGATTTATTCTGATGACAACATGTTTGATAATGTTTCGCTTCTATTCCAAGGGGAATAATTCTGAAGGTTAAAAAGCAATTAAGAACAATAATCTTATTGATAGCGTGATAATTGATCATTTTACTTACCCTGAATGAGACGAGAAATTTCAAACCTTAGTTTTACAATTTAATATATAACCTTTGCAAAATTTATGTATCCAAATTTATGAAACCTTGTTGTAATACAGTATTTGAACCAGGCTGGCCACTTATACATTCTTGTATTTCACATGATTTTGTGTCTCAGAGACAGAAGCAGATCTTGGACAAGAAACTACAAAAGCTGAGATCCCAAAAAAACCAGACACAGGGGAACATTTTACAAAGTCTGACAGAATTAAATGTGATTTTTTTCAGTATTATTTGGTAATTAAGTTTCCTTTTATCAAACAATACTGTTAAAATGAGGATCAGTCAGCCGCATACTATTTTATTAACACGTGTCACTGGTTCACAAAACTGAACCACAATTCATGGCTATTGCCATCACTGCAGCTGTGAAATCATATGGTCCGATGATCAAATGGTTTTTAGGTTATAGATGTTTAAATATATTTTTGTTTCACAGAACATTCAGGCAGAATTCAGACTTGTTAGAAATTTACAGTGTGCTTCTTGATCATTAATGAGACCTGAAAGAGCATGGTGGGAACGCTGAGGTGAGAGAGCAGAAATAAAACCAGTCGGGTTACAGAAGCAGCTAGTTCTTAGCTGTGGAAACATTAGCAGTAACTCGTAACCCACTGGTGCTTCCTCATCACCCATTAGCAACCCCCCCATCATGATAAGAGAGATTATAAAATGGTTTTCTGCATTTCTAGAGCCGGTGCAGGTTGCTGTCACATCAGCATGTGGTTAGCATGTGGTGTCAGAGATGCATTGTGGGAAACAGAACATGTGGCCTTTGGGGCTGTTGTTGTCAGTCAAAATTATCTGTCATTTATGTTCTCAAAGCCTACTTTGTACCTTTCGTATGGCCATTGAGGATCATAAAATAAGTTAAATAAGAAAACTCCATGCCATATAATAATAATGACAAAACAATACGAAGTTTGTTTTTAATGGGATTTTTAGAAAACCTTCACTAAGGGATGTCTTTTCTATATACAGAATATTTTGTACATTTCTCAAGATCTTTGATAAAATGGGTTAAGGTCCTATATACCAATCCAACATGGTTATTTGTCAGAAAATGTCTAACTTTTAAGAGGTTAATGGTGGCAGCTATTATCGTCATGTTTAAAACATCTGTAGATATAAAGGTTTGCATACAATGGTGAGAGCAGATTATATCTATCAATAAGACTACAAAACGGGAACTAGTTTTAGGAACTACTAAACCACACATTTTAAATTGAACGTAGATCCTAAAGAACAGAACAGACAGAGAGGTGTGCTGGTTTCACTTGACATCTGGAAGAATGTACACCTGCGTCCACTGAAGTTTCTGAATATGAGAACTAGGAAAATATGATGTATGAACTGAAACCTTGTAATCCATTTTACAGTGTCATTAATTCTTTATGGTCTCAATTTCCACTTACATTTTCACATCATTCTTTCCAGAGACAAAGAGGCCAGCTTGAGTAATCCTGAAATGGTGTTGAACAATGATTAAAGTCTAAAAATTAACATGGTGGTGAAATTTTTAGTGGTTTAGCTATAAAGGTCAATTTTCTGGCTTCCTCCTAAAACAATTCCCCAATAACTGTGCTGTATATTCTTGCACACATCGCAGGTGGGAAGTTTCTGTCCTGCTGGTAAAGTCACCAGGATAATGAAAGGCTGTTTATTTTTTGGGGGGGTTCTGTGAACTCCTGTGTCAGCTCCTATGTTAGTTATCTCTGTTTTTTCAGCGTTTCTGAGAGTAAAACCAAGATATGGTAGATATTAAGATGTTGGAGCTCAATGATTATTGACTGTAATATTTGCAGCATTTTAGAGGCTGGTTTCGTATTGGGTGCCCATTGTGTGCCATTGGCTTGGCTGGCTTCACTTGTCAGACTCATAATTATGACATCATAAACAGAGGTTTTATTTTCTAATGGAACAATGGTCATGCACTACCACCAACTCCAGTCAAGTTCTTCTTCCATAATACATATAGACACAGGTACACTTTCCTCAGCCAATCATATGCACCCTCTGAAATCTGTGGCAGCCAATGAGATTGTTGCATGAAAAACCAATGCAGTTACGTTACTGTGCAGGCAAAACAAAGGCAAGCGCATAGCTCAGGATCAAAGTGTAATTTTACCATCGGGGAGGGAGGAGTCATCCAACAGAGATTATAAATGTGAGAATGCAGAATTCAGCTGGGAAGCTGGGGAATAACCTGAAGATAAAACTGAGTACTTAAATCAGAAACAAATCAATATATCAGTGGTGGCCGGTGAGCTGGAGACAGAAGAAGCTCAAACCTTTCAATCTATCATTCATTTTAGGGTTTCTCAGTTTTCTGCTTCTTCACAGAATGCTGCTACCCCCCATCCCCCCCTTTTTGGTTTACAAATGGAAAGGGCGTGTCTTTAACCAAAGCTAAATGAGGTGTTCGATGAATGCGATGCAGAAAACAGGAAGCGTGGTTTGTGCAGGAAGTGTGGTTGTGTTGTGGTGGGTGACGAGACTCGGTCAAGTGCATTCTCAAAAACATAAATGTCGTACATGGTTGTTGTTTCTAAAAAAATTTACATCTGTGGAGAGAATCATTAAATAACTTGAGTGAGAAAATTGAAATACATTCTACATTTTTGTTTGTATTTATTGGGCTCTTTTTTATTGCTGAGCCTCCAATCATTCAAAATGTGCCGGTTTCGTTCAGTCGATGTAATTAACATCACATTACATTACATTACATTACATCACATTACATTACAGTCATTTAGCTGATGCTTTTATCCAAAGCCACTTACAGTTGATTAGGCTAACCAAGTTCATTAGCCACTAGACTACAGGCTGCCCCCTGCAGGCTGTCTGAAACTCTTACAGGGACAGGCCACACCTTGGGGTGAATAATGAGTTGATGTGATTGGCAAGAAAATTCTGCCAAGAAGTGGGCATGCTCACTGCTTGGAACTGCACTGCTTTCACCAGGCTTATAGCAGAGAGGTATAAACCTGGCACTGTCACTCTGAACTGCACTGCTTTCACCAGACTTACAGCAGAGAGGTATAAACCTGGCACTATCACTCTGAACTGCACTGATTTCACCAGGCTTACAGCAGATAGGTATAAACCTGGCACTGTCACTCTGAACTGCACTGCTTTCACCAGGCTTACAGCAGAGAGGTATAAACCTGGCACTATCACTCTGAACTGCACTGCTTTCACCAGGCTTACAGCAGAGAGGTATAAACCTGGCACTATCACTCTGAACTGCACTGCTTTCACCATGCTTACAGCAGAGAGGTATAAACCTGGCACTATCACTCTGACCTGCACTGCTTTCACCAGGCTTACAGCAGAGAGGTATAAACCTGGCACTATCACTCTGAACTGCACTGCTTTCACCAGGCTTATAGCAGAGAGGTATAAACCCATATACATTCAAATCCAGGAACTGCCATAGTTAGACTCAGAAAGGGACACTGATTAAAACATGAATAATGAAAATAAAATATTATTTCCCAAAATGCCTCATATTGAAAATGTATCTGTTATAAAAGAAGGCAGAATGACTGCAGTCAGACAATGAAAACTGTCTCTTTCTGTGTGCTTCTCTCCTGCCTCTATTCTGCTTGTCTCTGTTATACAGCAGCAGGTACTGCCAGTGAAAAGGGAGAAGGGAGAGGCGACAAAAGTGAAAGACAACAAACAAAAACAGAAAAACAAAAAAAAGATGACAAGCACAGAAAAGGTCAGCTATGTAAAAGTCTGTTTCTTTATTCTGGTTTTGAGAGTCGCTCATTTCTTTTACCTGTTGTACCATTTTAGTAAAGTGAACTCCATTAAAATGTAACAGTATTCTTTTCTGAATTTTAACTATAAATAAAAAAATTATAGATCCAGACAGCCTGTATAAGTAACAAGAAATAAAAATGTATTCAAAATGTATTATTATTACTTTAATGCATTGCATTTATGTGTTATTATATACTCTTTTGTTCATATTTGGATTGATTTTTGGTTTGAACAGTATGTGAGGATGGTGACTTTAGTATGCAGGCCACTAAAAACAACACATAAACCTCCCACAACGAGCACAATAAGAGTGAAGTTAAAATAAATGAGAAAAACTAAAGAAAATATAGTTTTTAGCCCGATTGACAGCTTTCATGTAAAACACATTATCATATTCTCTCTATGCAGCGTTATCACCTGATTCTGATTTTGCATTCACACACAACCCTTCAGCCCTACCCGACACCTGAATCACCCTTAACTGTTGCTGTGTTCTACCGTATGTGGAAGCCCAGTCAGGGCAGAGGTGAATGGTCGGGGGTCGGAGTGTTTTCAGTGGGAAACCATGTCACACATTTGGGGGCTTCAGCACCTCAGAAGTCAAGGTGACCGACAGTTAGTGACGAGTTTATGACAGTTTTAAAAATCACATGTCCATATGGACTATCTAGAAAGTTAGCGAGACAACCATTTCTAAAAGAGTTTTTAGTCATAGCATATGAGACAGCGCTATTCCCCTTATTTGTTTGTTCTGCTCGCTGTAACGTATTCTATATCACACCTGAATGTGGACTGGAAAATCTATTATGGCTCAAAAAAAGGGGGTGACCTACCTTTACGGTAAAGGACCTTTCAGTGGGCACAAGATGACGCAACCGTTGTTCCTTTTGTGTTCTTTTCAGGTTCTTCGACAGCGGTGACAAAAGCATCAACAACAGCAATGTCACTAACAACAACAACAACAACATCAACAGAAAGAACACAAGGCAAAGGAAGTCAAATGAGAACAACAGGTATTCACAAAAAAATAAAGGATAGGAAGAAGGAGAGGAATAGATGGCAAGAACAGAAGGGGTAGAATGTTTAGAAAGATATCCTTTTATTTACACAAATTCTCACCAAAGTACTGAATTCACACAATTCTGGCTGAATGGCTGAAATTACAGAACTCCATGTGAATATATACACAAGTGCCCCCAAAAGAGCAGCCAGCAGGCAGTTGGTTTGGTTTGGATTTACCAAGACTCATTGTGTCATGAACAAAGTTACTGCAGACCCAAAGCTGAACACAGAGACCATGAAGATAGTGTTCTTTATGCCCTAAATTATACTTAAGGAAAACAAAAGTACGCCTATATCTTACTTTAAACAGGCTTCTTCCCAAGAACTTCACCCTGGGCTCCTAAACTCCCCCTAAATTTAGGGGTTAAACCCTGATCCAGCACCCATCCCCAGCAATGTACACCTGCCAGTTCTGTGAAACTCTAAAACCAAAACAAGGGTGAAATGGTGTGAAGGATCTTGCCAGCGAGTGGCCCATCTTTACACGAAAGACTTTGAATATTTTTGACATCGACTAGGCCTTATTTGCCATTCAGGAAAGTTCATTAGAATAACATAGACAGGGTAAATCCATGTGGTTCAGACTGTGGGCAAAAATACATAAGGAGTGCGGTCGACTGCTCCCCTTTAAAAATGAATAAATCCAACTGGCCAGCAGATACATGGCACTAAATAAATATTGTCATTTGTTAGTGCACATTTTATACAAAGGTTTTCAGCCTAAATTTCTTCACATAAAATAGGTTGCAGTAAAACAGTGTATATTTAATTGTAAACATTCAAACAAAAACATGAGATAAATACAGGGGTAGTAATGAAGTAAACGGAAGTCACTGATACAGTAAGACATGCATTAGTGCAGGTAGCTCATACACACAGAGTAGGTTACACTGGTGCACAAAGGCACTGGATCAGACAGTGAAAACAGCTCTGATTTCCCCTGCAATCTGTTACAGAGACAGCCAAAGATGGAGATCAAGAGGAAAGTGAAGATGATAATGAGCAAGGAGGAGGTTCGTCTGCTGAACAAGATGTGGATGATGACGATAACAATCATAGTGAACTGCAAACACACAGTAAACCTTTTATTCCATATTTTTGAAGTTTTACTTTGTTGTGTAGTTTTGCTGTCTGCCATTTTTGCAGCTCTACCCAGTGGAGAGTCTCTGATTAGCATCTCAATCTCTCTTCCCTCTCTGTACTCACTGCTGATTTAGCCTGATAGACCGTCGTAATGAAAAAAGCACATCAACATATTCTCTCTGTGCAGGGTTATCACCTGATTCTGAAATTTAGCGGTAGACATAATTTTGGGGTAAATTGTAGGGCAAAAAATACTTAAGGAGTGTGTACTGCCGCACTCATAGCCATTGCTAATTCTGCCCATGTTATTGTTTCATTAAGTCTTATTTGCAACTCATTACATATCTGCAGGGTTACTCTTGGCTGCCCCCTTAAGGATAATTTCTGTTACTGATTCCTCTCCTATTAAAACCTTAAGATGGCATGCTGCTGTTCCTCTGTTCAGCCACCAGGGGGAGAGAAGAGCTCAGACCGGGTTGACATGCAGTCTTCATTCATTGTTATATTTCAGGTTGGTGGAAAGTGGTGGTCGTCGTGGTTTCGGTGTGCATGGTCGCCCTGGCGATCGTCCTGTGGAAATGCTGTTTGCGACGTAGAGGTAAACAAAGTGTTTTGGTCTGAACAATCTGTCGGGACCCCACACGTGAATTCAAGGTGTTAAGCACACAAGGTCCCCTAACCGCATCAAATATTAACATTTTGGGGCTTTCAAAGTCGTGATCTTTATGATGGTTGCGCCTCTCTGTTATGTAAACAATTCAGGCCACAAGCAGGAAATGAAAGCAAATGCATGTGGAGCATGTAAAAAAAAATGTAGCTTGTTTTAGAAAATGTGAAAGATTGGGCTGATTAGACTCTTAAGAGCAGAAGCTGAGAGATGCTGCTGTCATTTCTCCACCCCTGCGGTTTCCCTTTGACAGCTGCCAGAGGAAAAGGCAATGCACAGGAGGCTAACCACATCTATGAAACCGTAGAGGAAAGAGGACGTGAGACAGCGAAACACGGTGAGCTCTCTGTCACTCCTCTCTTCTCAGTACTGACCCCGAGGATTTTCATCTCACTCCCCTCCCACAACTGACCAGATGAGTCCTCTCACTTTCCCTCTCAGCACAGACCACAGCGAGCGCTTTGCTTTCAGTACTGACACCTCAGAGCTTCATGTTACTCTCCTCTTTCAGTACTGACACTTCAGAGCTTCATGTTACTCTCCTCTTTCAGTACTGACACTTCAGAGCTTCATGTTACTCTCCTCTTTCAGTACTGACACTTTAGAGCTTCATGTTACTCTCCTCTTTCAGTACTGACACTTCAGAGCTTCATGTTACTCTCCTCTTTCAGTACTGACTTGGTTAGCTCTGTTAGCGTTAGTTGTTATATCAGTTTATGTTGTTGTGTTTCTGCAATGTAATGTGATGCAACAAGTACATTGCATTGCACTGCAAACTCTTGCAAATCAAATGTAAATAAAGCTTGATTGGGTGATTGGTTGATTGATTAATTGATTGATTGAATGATTGATTGATTGAATTATTTTATTAGAGTCAATGCACCCTGAAGTCTGCTGCATCAAATCAAGGGCTGTTGATTAGCTAGACTAAGCTTAGCTTAGATTAGTTTAGACTGTAGCTGAAACTGCGTTGTGTTCATTTAGCTCTGCAAAAAGATCATATAAAGGCACATAGACAAATGGGAAACATTCATATGTTGTTTAGGTTTTTGAATAATTATCAGCTGTACTTGCCTTTTTATACTTAATTTGCACAGAGTATTTCCATTCAGAGTCCTCAGCGTGGCAGACAAGCAGAGCTGACCAGGAGCTGCTGTCAGCCTCCCCCGAATACGCTTTAAAAATAGCAACATGCGCCGATGACACAGAACAGCGGGGAATTACGAGTGGAGTGGAAGCTGCTAAAATAAGATAAAGAGGATTTAAATAGCAGAAAACGCAGAGCTGCGCAGACGCTGGCGAATGACGCTTGGCATTAGCAGATGTGCAGTTGTATATGAGGCGAGTGACGGTTTAAAACACAGAATCAGTCTATGTGAGGAAACATACCCCCCTCCCACTCTGTCCTCAGCTAACACCCCTGTATGAAACATGTTTGTGTGTATGCTGTGCTAGTCTTCATTATTACTGTGTAATTTGTTCATTCATTATCGTAGGTATTGAAAAACCAAGGGAGCCTGTGTATGTTTTGGCTGAAAATCCACAGACCTCCAGTGATGATGGTAGAGACTCATATTGATCTTTTTTTTTGGTTGAAAAGCATCTGGGATATCAAGTGTGTGTGTGTATGTGTGTGTGTGTGATATTAACTGCTGCTCTAATTCAAGGAGGCTTATTGAAATTACTGTTAGTAATTTACTGATAATGTAACTTACTGGAAAATAAATATTTAAAAAACAAATGTGAAGAATATTGTTAAATGTTGTTTAAATATCAAAAATATATAAATAAAATGAATGTTATTCTGCAAAATGGTGATTTCTTCACACAGGTAACAAGAAGGCAGCCGAGAATGTGTACTGTTTGGCCCAGAACCCAGGCACATCACCTAACAGTGGTACTGTGTGCACGTGTGTGTGTGTTCGTGTGTGTTTGTTTGTGTGTGATATTATTTGCTTCTTCACCACAAGGTTAATCAAAATAAATTGCTGTCAGTTCATTTTGATCCACCAACCTCTTCTTAATTGTAACATCTTGTTGTAAAAAAAGTCTGTGAATGACAGAGGTGTAGGTCCACCTATTAGAATGACCGAGGTGTTGCTCCACCCATTAAATGACAGAGGTGTAGCTCTTCCTATTATAAGGTTCATGATACTTCATTCCCCCCAATCACTACAGTTCTGTGAAGCTAGTCCTGCTGTGTGTTGTCAGATTTATTTGTTTGTTTTGTTTATTTTTTGCTTCAGTAGTACTTAAAACCACAACAGACATGTATCCCTGAATAAATGAAAAAATAAATGTTAGAAATATTCTTAAGTGTCATTGTAAAATTTTAAAATATATATACAGTCGGCCCGCCTTATCCACGGGTATATGGTTCCAGGACCCCCGCAGATGTGCAAAAACCGTGGATGCCTAGGACACTTATCATAAAATGATGTAATTTTACCCTATATGTGTTCATAACTTGAAACCCCACCTATATGTACCGCTAAGAAGTGCTAAAACCCACAAACTCATACTGACTACAGTGTTCTAGCATAGCGCGGGAATTTCAAATGTTCATTTTCGAGAATATTCTGGATTTTTAAAAATATTTTCAAACCACGGTTGGTCAAAACCACGGAAGCCAAACCTGCAGATAAGGGGGTCAGACTGTATATACATAAAATAAATTTTATAAAAAATATAAAATTTTTTAATGTGTAAAATAGTGTAAAATATTGATTTGTTCACATAGGTATTAAGAAGTCAACTGAGAATGTGTACTGTCTGGCCCAGAACCCAGGGACATCAGGTGACAAAGGTAAAGACCCACCCTTATTCCTCATTGGTTGAAAAACTGTGTGACAGTGAAGTGGGTGTGGCCAGTTCTGAGGCTGGTTAGCTGGTGTGCGGCTGGGCATTCAGTCTGGCTTCAGTTTAATTTGCAGAGCTTACAGAGCTCATTGCATTTGTTTGAATCCAACCCAAAAGCGTTATTACAATAATGCGTGTGCTATTTTTTGTTTTTGTGGCAGTAGATAAAATGAGAAAAATGAGAAAAACTGACCAATAATTAACAGATATCAACAAACACAGACAGGTGCCGTAGGTCACCCAGCCCTGTTAATTCATGGCGTTTTACTGTACTGTGGAACTTGTTCATTCGTTGACGCAGGTCCACCGAAAACAAATGAGCCCGTATACAGCTTGGCCCAGAACCCGCGGACCCCAAGAGACGCTGGCACAGAAGCAGGACCTACAGCCATCGTCATCGCAACTCAGATCGCCTGATTACGCCGAACTGTTTTATATTTTCAAACTTTGTGTGACCTGTGAGGATGAGAAAAGCTGGATGGTGAGAACCATCGCCTGTAGCTCGACCTGGCCCAGACTGGCATTCCTCTACAATCGCGCTGACTCCTCTCTACTCCTGGACCTCCCAGTCCATCCCCAGGCTGTTTGAGCATCCATTCAGATTCCCCACCCCCCGGTTCTTCCTGGTCTACAAACGTGGTTAGCTAAGGTCTGTTCTGCCGCTTTGTTAGTCGCTCTGGATAAGAGCATCTGCTAAGTGAATGTAATGTAATGAAAAGTTCTATATAAATGCTATTCACTATTTTATTTTTCTGTATTTTTAGAACATTACTCAATTGAGAGCATATGTTTTATAGACTAAAATGTATGAATGAGTGTAATAAAGTCTGCATAATAAAATGCAGTCCAGATGTTTTGATTCCACAGTACCAAAAAGTTCTCTCACAATTTGCTGTCCGTTGAATTACAAAAAGACACACTGGGTTTTCAGCTAGAACGGCCACAGAAATATCCCTAATTATTCAGGGTCCCGAATTTTCTTCCTACAATGGCACATCCTCTCTTATGTGTATTAGCAGTCGAAGGGCCTACGCATTTGTCTGAAAGAATTGGCATTTATTCAAGCATATGAAAATAACGCACTGGCCACTCACAGACAGCTGGGCAAAAGTGGAACAATCTCTTGTTGACTCATAGGTCATCTTTCCTAAGACATGCGCGCTCTCTCAGTACTCGGTTACAGTGATGCATTAACATTCTATAGAAAAATCTGTGATTGTACTCTTG
>JAFBMS010000184.1:109675-224675 GCA_019788955.1 Albula glossodonta
CCAACAGTAAGCTACTACTTCCCAAGATTCTTGCAATGGATTGTGTGCATGAAATGATAAACCTCCTGAGCCAATCAAATTAACCGTTATAAATCACAGAGATTAACAAAACTCAGAGAGATTGGGCACCTGGAACTGTGACCACTGCAAACCTTACAGCCATCGCAAATACTGCCATTTTGGAAATATTGTTGCAGTACTACAATTTTACCACTGGATGGCAGTGTATTCATAGTGTTGCTACTGATACAATGTGTGTTTTATAATTTTGATTATAGTACATCATGTATACAGATGTTACATCATTATATACATGTTGTATTAAACATATATTGTACATATATTAAAAAATATATACATTTGAGCTTCACTTGCTCCCACTACATATTAAGCCCAACTACATAAGTAGTAGGCCCCTCCTTACCACTAGAGGGTGCTAAAGGGCCACTATATTTCATTTATGGCATTAGTTGCCAATGATTCTAAGTCAACTCAATCACACAGAAGTCATGTTAATTCATATTTGATTTAACCATGTACATCAGTCACTTATCAGTGCCACACTCACTCCTTAGGCCAGGACTATGTTGTGGACGTAGGCAGGACTCTCACGCTGCCCTGCAGGGTAACGGAAAAGCAGAAGCAGAAATGGATGTTCAGGAAGAGCAAGCAGTTCGAGCGCACACCCATCTACATCAAGCACAAGAACGGAACGCTGAGCAAAGAGATCGCGGACCCACAGAACCGGTACTCCCACACCTCGGACAACGCGCTCCACATATCTAACCTCCAACCCGAGGATGCCGGTGAATACTGGTGCAACGGTAAAAAGGCGGCTGTCTTAACCGTGAGGACAGGTGAGCTCGTTTTTACCTGTCTGACCAGTAAACATAAATAGATAAACTAAACAACAACAAAAATAACAAAATAATGATAAAGAGGAAGCAGAGAGGACCAAAGGAATGCTGGAGTGGGACAGAGAATGAGTCTTCATGTCCATGTGACATGTGACAGCTGTTCACTCATTCCTAACCTGCTCCTCTCCTCTGCACTCAGAGAAACCAGATTTCACCAATCAGACTGCAGATATGGCCGACGACACAGACACAGGTAACTAATCACGCTGCAGATATGACTGGTGAGACAGAAACAGGTAACCAATCAGAGTTCAGATGTGACTGAAGATATAGAAAAAGGTAACCAATCAAAGTTCAGATGTGACTGAAGAGGTAGACACAGGTATTCACAGGTATCCAAATCAACTATGGTACAGTGCTCTCCCAACAATTGTTTTTACAAGTTGCTGTGATGTTTTTTTATGTGTTTTTTTATGTCCTTTTAAATGCCCCTGGGGAGAGGTTTATATTAAAGAGCTTAAATTATCAGATCTTTGTGATATCTGCATAACCTGTGAATGTTTATCGGATTTCAAATTCATTTTTTCTGTTAATTAGAGGCTGATGTGCCTGAAGAAGATGATTCAGAGCACGAGAGTGGTGAGATATGTCTTCAGCGATTGGTATTCTTCTCTGAAACTACGTTTCATATATTTGCTAAAGAAAGATTTCTATTTGGATTAATAAATGCAATTTCACTTATGGGGCCAGGAATAATCAATTTGGTTTGGAGCGCTGTACAAATGAGTGCCATAAAAGGAAGTAATGTTCAAGAATGGGAAAGAATTCTGAAAGGTTCTGGAATGTAAGAACATTCTAGAACCGGAGTTCTCATTCCTGGTCCTGGCATGTTGCAGTGTTGTGCTGGTTGTTTGTTTCCTCCTGAAACTCCACAAACAGTTCAAGAAACCAGGTGAGACCATGTAAGCTGTGAAATAAACTGTTTTAATGGTTCATTAAGAGCAACCACAAAACAAAACAACGCACACTATGGTCTACAGAATGAGGTTATAGATCATAGATCATACAGAGAGAAGACTCTGACTGCAACATTCCAGCACCAGGAACACTCAGCCATGCCTCAGAATCTCACTCACTGTCCGTGTTGCCTTTTCCCCCAGTCATGCTGGCTGTAATTATCAGCTTGTGCGTGCTGGTTCTGCTGGCTGGTTTGCTGATCCTCCTGCTGTTGAAAACAAAAGGGAACAGAAAGGGTAAGCACTACCCTCTTAGAACACAGTTCTTTAAGGGTTCTTCATTTGGCCTGCTTGGCGAACCCTTTAAGGTTCTTTGATATGGATATTGCTTCAGGGTTCTCTGCAGCACCTAATTCTCAGGGTTATGTAAGGAACCTCTAAAAGATACCAGTATCTAAGAAGAACCATTAAAAGTTGCCCCCAATGGGACAAATGAAGAACCTTTAAATGGGCTAGAAAGATTTTTTTCTTCTAAGTGCGTAGCTTGGAACGGCATACCTTTGGTATGTCCAATCCTACCTTGCACAAAGGCATCCAGTCTGGGTGCAGGCTTTGGTTCTAGCCCAGCGCTGGAGACTTTGCTTCAGACACTGCTGAGAGACTGTCTTCATCCTGCACAGGTAACACACGCACAGGTAACATGCAGCAGAACTCTCAGCTCCAGACTCTGAGCCCAGCTGGTCCAGGTGAGTCCCCACACCGTAACACCTGCAGAGGGGCCCTGCTCCTGCAAAGCTAGGGGAAGTACTCTGCTGCCTAAGGCTCATGACTGGGACCCCTGAGGATGGTGGCTCAAGCCCCAGTCCAGCCACAGCAAGAACACAATTGCTACTGGGCCCTTGAGCACGGCCCTTAACCCCAAATTGCACCCAGGGGGGACTGGTCCCTAGTTAGCCTAATCAACTTTTGGATAAAAAGCGTCAGCTAAATGAATGTACTGTAAAGTGCAGAGTATTGCTGTTACTCAACACTTCATCGATCAGTTAGCGTTAGCATGCCTGATTACACGGCTGACTCACCTCACCTGCTTTCCTGGAATCTAATTGGCCTCGATTTTAAGAGGGAAACATAAACCAGGAGACCTTGTAGCGATCAAAGGCCAGGGTTGTGCAGACCTGCCAGTCAAACATTGTTTCCATAGTTACTGCCAATGCACAGTAGTGATTGGATGAATGTTTCTTATGCTTGGAGATGTGCTTTATAAAACTTGCTGAGAAAGTGATCAGAACAATAGCTATATTTTGATATTGTATTCTATAATTATCTTTGTAGTCTTCATTGTAGCGTTGTCTGTTAATTTCATTCAAATTGAAATGAGTGTCATACTTTTTTCAAACTGCTGCAGTAAATTACCCTGCAGTGAAAAATGGATGAAGTTGAATGACAAATTACTTAAACGGGCTATACCACAGTCAGTGAATTAATGTATTATCTACAAAGATGTGAAAAATCTGTGTGCTCTTCTCACACAGTCTCTCGTTACGTTACAGAGGCTTCTAAGGAATCACAAGGTGAAGCACAGGTAAGTAAAACTGAGTAACCCATACTTGGAATTTGCAAGCCAAAACACTCACACTTTCACTGAAACTGTGCAAAACAACTGTCAAAATGTAACATGTCATGGCGTTTAGCATAAAATCAAAAAACATAACATGAACATATACAAAAATAGTTATAATCTTGGTCAACCATTCCGTTCCTTTAAGGCTGGTGTGTATACAGGTTTTCACCAATTACTCGGACTTCATTGGCTAATTGTTGGTCTACACCAAAAACAGTTCACTCGTCAAATTAGAATACAGAAACACGGCCCATTCAAAAACACAAGAGCAGTCCTCAAATAAGCATATCAATAAATTTATCAAAAAAGACAAATTATTTGGCAAATTAAATAATTGTGAAACAGAAATATTCTTCCTTGCCCTTCCCTGATACATGGTACACTGAAGGAGATTCAGCCTGACTGTGCTGTGTCTCTGTGTTTCAGCTCGACTCCCCGGCGGAGACGGGAGAGATTCACTACGCCTCTCTGGGCCGCCAGAACTGGAGGGAGCGGCCGCGATCGCAGGGAGAGAGCCATCATGTGATCTACTCCACTGTGGCTGGAGGAGGGGGTGAAGCTTTCAGAGCAAACCTGTATAGCTGAACATTAGCATTGTGCGTTAATACTGCGACTGAAACTACAAGCTACTGTGCACCATTGTACTGTACTGTTTTACTATCCTGTGCACCTCATTATCCTATACCATGATGCTTTTATCCTGTGGACTTCATTATCCTACTGACTTCATTATCCTATAGTGTATGGTTTTTCCCACAGACTTCATTGTCTTATAAATACTGCCTCACTATCCCTCTTTTGATGTGTTTGGGTTGCTGATTGCTGCATGTGTTTCTCTTGCATTTATTGAAATCATGTTTGATGTATTGATTGTCAATTGAAAGCATATGTTAGGCTACTGATGGCCCTCTTCTTTGTAAGACACATGTGCCATTATGCTTGTTCGAACGAACCTGATGAAGAATTCTGTCAAAACGCCGTTGTTCGTTCTTTTATTTGAAATGACATTCCCGTAAATGGCGAAATCTTCTCTTTACCTGGGACAAACCTTCACAGAGGAGGCATTCAAAGGGTCAACTTCCTCCTTCCCTGCAACAAACTGATAAACTGTGTGTGTATGTTTGTGTGTGTGAGTGGAACTGAAAGCAGTGTGGAGGACAGTCATAAGCACAAACCGTGAGTTTCAGGTGTGAGATGAGACCAGATTCTCAGTGACTGTAGCAGCAATGGCAGTCTCCTCACATCAGATCCCCATCACTATGCTGCACTGGGAGCTGCCACTGGCCGACAGCTGGAGCTGATCCCAGATCAGTGTGCCACCACAGCTCCTTACTAGAGGAAGCCAAAGTCATCAGTGAGACAGACTGCAGAGCACAGTGGAGCTGCTCATGGAGGAGAAAACTACTCAGCACCCAGCGCACACACTCACTCTGCATATACAAACATGTTAACATGAAAAAGAATACAGTTTTCAAAATATGTTTTCATCTTCTTGTTATTATCATGTAAATATTAGCTCTCCACATCATAAATATTATGTATATACCACAGCACAGATATTTCCATTGTTTTACCCCTAAAAGATTTACTTTTGCTGAGTAAATAAAACTTATCGACAGTGTTTTTCCATTTTCTGGAGAGAACCGTGATAGTATAATTCAAGAGGTCAGGACTCCAGACTCATTCCTTCATAGAACTTTGCAGTATAAAACAAGCAAATTATTTACATTACAAATATAAATAAATCAAGTAAGATATCATTTAAAATTATTAAGGATCATTCTCATTATCATTATTATCTTTAAAAACATGTCTTTGTTTATACTTGCCGATGGTGCTGTTTATTCATGAATTATTTTATTAATAATTGTGATAAATGTTGGAGCAGCAAAACCAAAGCTATTACAGTGCAAGTATTATAAACATCAATAATCTTTAAAATTCATTATATCTTGATCTTGGTTCACTACAGTTTCCAAACTGCGGTAGAGATTTACAGGCTTGAGCCCTGGCACTCTTATTTTACAAATCTAGCACAGATCATTGGAAACTCAAACAAATATTGCAAAGAGACATTTTCACAAACGTTTTGGCTGTGAGGTTTCAATAGAGGAAATTAAGTTTTTAAAAAACTGTAAGAAACTGGAAGTTCATCCACCCTCCTCTCCTCACAGCTTTTATTATCTTCATAGTTTACAGTCTTGATAAAATCCTGTACAACACTGTCCTCATTGCTGTGTTTTTACATGCCATTCTCTGGTTTCTGTTTCTGAGAAGAGCTCTCACTGCATATAAATTGGAAGAATGTGACCTGAACTGAAAGGTCTTGCATGTCTGCACTCAACCCTGCTGAACCTGATCTCCCTGGTTTATGAATGAAAGCATCCAACCGCTAAATGTCGTATTTCTTCTCTCACACTATAAAACAGAAATGGTGGTAGTATTCTCAGGCAGTATAAAGTCTGAAAGGACATTATTCACATCTTTGACTTGTAAAAATGAGTAGCACATAACCTCCGACTCTGAACTCTTACTATGTCATTATACTACAAATGTCATTATCCTATTCATTACATGACAACTTTCATTGTTGTATTGTTACTCTAGCACTATACTACAACCTTCATGACTGCTTCCAGACTTTACTGACCATAATCCAGTGGTATTTATAGCATTTGTAAACCAATGGACCATTAAAAAATTTGTCATTATCAATAACTGTTACATTTTTCATTTATTAATCATGATTACCAATTGTTAATTGAGATGACAAAACACACCTGAAATGAAATCAAAACTGAAAATAAATTAAACTACAACAAAACACGCCTACCTTCTCCTGGTATGTGTTTGTTGCATTTTTGATGGAGCGATAGCAAACTGATGAGGGACAGTCGCTTGTTTACTGCAAACATTTGTACATAAGCCAGCTATTCACTGAAACAGCGATATCATTTTTTTAATAATATTTTGTGATGCATTACTGTCTCTTTTACACCTTACCTATCAATAAAAGCCAAAATAGTGTCAATGAAAATTTAGAAATGCAGTTGTATTTGTAAAATTTTAAAAAATCAATCTCTCTTCAAAAGCTTCAAAAATGGTCTGTTACCTCTTGATTTTTTTGTAAGATTTTAACATCTCCTATTTCTTCATAGAACTCCACAGCTATTCCAGTACGTAGATTTGTTAACATGAAATTTTCCACTGAATGTCCCTAATCTTGTGTTGTACTGATGTATATCTCATCTGATGCCGGGAAGGAAAGCTTTCTTTCACAAGCCAGTGCTTAGTGTTTGATGATGCAATGCTAATCTTAAATGCTATTGGCTAAAAATACTTCAGAATTCCAGTCAGTATCTCACTGCCCTATTGAGACACTCATCAACATCCACACTACTTCTGCAGGTGAGTTTTTGCCGTGGTACCTCTCTTACACAGTAATTACTGTTTGTGGTACTGTATGTACCATCCATGAATAGTTTTGAGAGTCATTTAATTATTCGTTGTGTATGAAATATGACAGCTTACCAGCCACCTATTCAAAACAGGACCATCCTGAAAGACTGCACAAATAATGGGTTGATACCTGTGACCTGTTGCGCTGCAAAGCTGTATCTGATCAATTCCTAATGACAGAATCAGGGTATAGCATGGTTCATTTGCAGACTTACATGAGTTGATTTAACCACTTGCTTTGGATGAAGTAAATTTCATTGAAAATGTCTTGGTATCTCTTTCAGGTGCAGCTATCACTTATCAGAAATACAAGGATGGCTGACTCTGCACGATTACACATTAGGTAAAGACAATCACCTACATGGTCTTTGCAAGGTTTAGCATATGAATAGATGCATTGTATAATTGTGACTATTCTTCACTTTTTTCATCCTGGCTTATCTACACCGTAAATCCAAATATTTAAGTTCTGAGCACACACTAAACACTTCTCTGTAAAACTTTTTAAACATGTTACCAATGGTTTGGATTTGGGTTAAGAACACCTAACAGTGTTCAGCATGTAAGAGTTAATCATAAGTACATTCAGTTGAGACTGCATGCATATCAACTCTCAACACTATCTCAAATATTGAGATCTTCATGAGTGAACTTTTACTCAGATCATTGTTATGGTTTTCTTTGTTGCTTTTACTTCTAGGCGCAAACTTCTCCTGCCCAATGCCTTTGGGAGAGAATATAGTATAGCATAGTCATACTGTAAAGCATAATAGTATGAATATGAAAATGAAAATCTATAACTTGTTATATTGCTCTTCATCTTATAGACAAAGGGAAGAAGGCACAGATAAGTGGTCAAAGATACTCCAGAACAGTGAACAGATCACTGAAGAACCACTGAAAAGGTACAGACTGATAACAATAAAGGAAGATCTGAAAGAGGATGGACTAGTTAGAAGATACACTTTCGGAAAAAAGGATCCTAGAAAAAGAAATAAGACCATATTGATGGTGGGAGAGACAGGAGCAGGGAAGTCCACACTCATCAATAGGATGCTCAACTACATGCTGGGGGTGAAGTGGGAGGATGGTGTCAGGTTTGAAATTGTAAGAGACGAAGAAAAAAGGCCACAAACAGAATCTCAAACTGTTGCAATCACTGCCTATGAGATTTTTGGACTGAAGGAAATCTCAGTGCCTTTTTCACTCACTATAATTGATACACCAGGATATGGAGACTCAAGGGGCATTGAGCAAGACAAATGCAATGCCGAGAATCTGTACGTGTTAGTTAAATCTGTCAGTGGTGTTCAACAAATAGATGCAGTTTGCCTGGTGGTGAAAGCGTTTCAAAGTCACCTCAGTCCCAGCCAGGAATACATCTTCGATGCTGTGCTGTCCCTGTTTGGGAAGAACATGGAGAGCAGCATCGTAGCCCTATTCACTCACTCTGATTGGGCAGAACCTCGGGCTCTGGATACTGTAATTGCGGCAGGTGTGCCCTGTGCCAAAGATGAGAAAAACACTCCTGTTCACTTCCTGTTTAACAACCTTCCTGTTAAAAGACCCGATAGGAAATATGAAAGCACTTATAAAAAAAGCTGGAGAAAAGGTATAGAAAGCATGCGTGAATTTTTCCAGGTGTTGGATCGAATGGAAACTAAAAGCTTGAAGATGACTGAGGAAGTGCTGAAGGAGCGTCTGAGCCTGGAGGCTTCTGTCCAGTGCTTAGTGGATCAGGATGGAAAAGGTGAGGCTGAAACGACTACGGTCAAGATAAACGGCAAAGCGACTCGGTGTACGAAATGTAAGGTAAACTGTCACTATCCGGGATGCTGGTGGGCGTCTTCAGAAAAACTGTACATGTGTTCTGTAATGAGTAATGAGAAATGTACAGTCTGCCCAGGTAAGTGCAGCTACCTCGATCACGTAAAAGACGATTGCATTTATGAGACAACAGGCGGGACTTCTGAAGAGCAGAAAAATGATGACGAGGCCAAGAAGACTGAACTCATGGACAGATCATACCAGTGTGTTGTCAAGCTGAGCGAGTTTGCGCTGAAATTCAAGACCAGTTCCACCTGTAAGCACATTGAATGCCTTATTGACATGTTCAAGAAGACCGAAGACACAGAGAAGGTGCAAATGCTAGAAAATATGCTGAAAAGGCGTGGAGACAACACTGAGCCCCCTCATGAAGACTTGTGATCTATGGCGCTTTCAGCTTTTATACTTTGCGTCAAGTCTACATGCTATGAATATATTTATCAAAGGACTCTCCCATTGCCTCTACTGCAAAAAATGGAATCTGTATACTTATACAGAGCTCTGTGTTGGTGTGTAGTGTAGTTTGAACACATTCAGAATTACATGAAGATCCATATTCGACTCCTCTAAAATGTCACTAGTACTACAATTTACTACATGTAAATGTAAAACAATGTAAAACAACCTTTATTGTACATGTACTATTTTTATTCAAAAGATTGGGATAATAAATAAATATATGCTCTGCTTCGGCAGGTGGCAAAGACCATTTGCGGACAGGAGATCATTTTTCCCTCAGTGGGCGCAGTTCTGCAGTTTGAACACTGGGTGGCGACGTGGCATTGACTTTAAGGACACATATGCAAAGCAGTGCTGCACTACCAAGCTCTAACTTTGTGCTAGTATGTATTTAGTATTACTCATTAGGGCAGCAGCTCCTGACTTTATGACACATACATTTGTTTCATTAATTCATGTGGTATGTTTTTTTGTGCATTAAATATCAAATCCAGCCACTGAGTTATTATTATAATTATTATTAAATAATAACCATAAGGACAAACCTCCGTCACAGGTACTGATATACTTTAATTGCATATATTTTATTTTATAAATTTCATAGCATGACACAGGGGTTCTATGCTAACTTTTGCCTGGAAAACTGTGCCCTTTTCAGCCACTGTCTGAAATTTAGGGGCACGTTCAAAAAAATTGGGCAAATAAACATATTTGATTCCAAAGCATAAAATAATTTATTGTATAATTTATTCTATTATAAAATTAGCAAATGTATTGAAATACGTGTGCCACAACAACAAAAACATCCTCTTACACACAAAGCACCGTACATCTAATTCAGAACTGTATTCAGAACTGTACATATGATTTTAATATGATTTTAAAAGTTATTCAAATGTTTAAAAATGAAATAGGCAGAAATAGACAATGAAATGATAATTGTTATATAAATGTACAATCACCTTATTATTCAATTGAATACCTAAATATAAGGCATACCTAGACATACCGTATATGCACAAAACAGAACATATTTAACAAAGTATATTTGTATCAAACAGCGCAGCTTGTAGAACACTCACACTGAATGTTGAAACAGGAAATTATTTAATCTTGTTGCGTAAAATTAATGCAGGTCTGAGAGATGCATGCCGTGCATTCAGGGGAATTTCTGTACAGATACTGCACTTCTGCACCAGCAAAACAAAACTGCACGGTTAATTACTTGCATGGTAATTCATGTATAGTATGAATGTGTGTGTGTGTATGTGTGTGAGTGTGTGTGTGCATGCATGTATGAGTGTAAGTGTGTGTGTGAGTATGTGTGTGTGTGTTAGAGTGTGTGTGTGCGTGTATGAGTGTGTGTGCGTGTGAGTGAGTGAGTGTGCATGTGTGTGTAAGTGTGTGTGTGTGTGCATGCGTTAGTGCATGTGTGTGTGTGTGTGCGTGTGTGTAAGTGTGTGTGTAAGTGTGAGTGAGTGTGTGCGTGCATGTGTGTGTAAGTGTGTGTGTAAGTGTGAGTGAGTGTGAGTGTGCATGTGTGTGTAAGTGTGTGTGTAAGTGTGAGTGAGTGTGAGTGTGCATGTGTGTGTAAGTGTGTGTGTAAGTGTGAGTGAGTGTGAGTGTGCATGTGTGTGTAAGTGTGTGTGTGTAAGAATATAAGTGTGTGCAGAGCATAGGGAAGGTGCAGTTGCATCGAATTGCTTCAGTTCCTTAAAATAAGCTTTCCACACATACTTCCCCAGAGTTCCCTCCCATCCTGCCGCTCACCAGCCCCCCTGAGCTGACATCATGGTCCCGGTAAGCCCTCACCCAGTCCCCACCCTGTCTCCACCCCGTCCCCACCCTGTCCCCACCCTGGGCAGTTTCCCGTTACCGCTCAGGCTCCCACCCAACAGGTGTAGCAACTTTTGCATCTGTTACACCTCTATTGCTAAACCTGTTGGCTCCGTGCCAGGTTACAAACAAGAAAGAGCAATGCTGCATCACTGAAAACTTACATTTAAGATTAGTTTGGTATAAATATCACAGAGACCCAAAGGAGCTGGTGTACACATTTATATCCTATTAAAACATTGCATTTATAAAATAAATAAATAAATTCATCAGTCGAATACCTGAAACAAACTGTAAACAATGTATTCATTTTTGACCCTCATTTGACTCCCTTGAGAGTGTAGTTGAGTTTGCATGGCATTCCAACACTTTTAAGTCATATGCACTGCATAGACAATTATATAATTCTAACACACTATCACTGTGTACCATTTATAGCTGCCTATCCACTATGTACTATGTCTCACTACTATGGTTAAATCACATCATGTCCTTTAAGTCGCACGATAGGAAATCACATTAAGTTGAATAAAAGCTCACCTCATGTTCCAAAAGGCCTACAGTCTAATGCTCTTCATGATAAGTGTTGTGAACTTCGATGCCAGTGTCAAAATTGCCAGCCCTGAGGTGAAGGACATTAGGCCAGCCAGTTTGCCAGAAAATGAACGATCTACAGCTAGGTGACTAGCCAAACGGTAAAAGGGGCAACTAGTTTACAAGCTAATGTGGTCATACCAGCAGCAACTATCTAGCTACACTAGATAGATTTTAAAAACAAGTTTGCCTTGGTCACTAAGTAGGTGGCTGCCCTTTTATGGTCCCCTTCTGTCATGTAACTAGATAACCATCGACATGTCATTTCTTAATTTTAGCTACCTTGCCAGTCGCCTTTTTTGGTGCACCAAGCTAACCTCAGCTAGGTGGCCATTTAGCCCAGCTAGCAGCGCAAAAAAAAAAAAAAATGCTAGTTAGTTAATGAGCTGCCTCTTGGAATTTATCTCTTTAGCTAGATGGCTTTTTGGTACATCTCTTCCCTTCTGCATTCAAAATGCTCTGTTTGCAATAAAAATATGATCCAGTTTATTTTTCTTTGTGTCCACAGATAGCTTCATGGAAAGCTGCATATATTTTTTTGGCCCCTTTAGCTTCTTTGAGAGTGTACTTTAGTTGCACACATATCCAAACTAAAATATACTCTGAAGGGAGTCAAGAGGGACAAAAATACTTTTGTAAATTGTTTAAAATTTTTTATCCAATGGAATATTTTTAACTGAAATGTTAAATGATGAGATATAATTGTACACATCAACTCTGCTTTCCATCAGAGTCCTCATTTTAATGCAAAATTAAATGTAAGTGCTTCAGCTTTGCTCTGTGTCTATTTTTTTAAATTGACAAAGAGCCAACTGATAAAGTTCAGTGAGGTTTCACAACAGAGATGTTACAAACCCTCTCATGCCTTAGTTTTGTGACATAGGGGCAGTTGTGGTTGCTACACCTGGAGGAAACCTGTCCCAACGGGAAACTGGCAGGCGCGGGGGAGGGATGGGGTGTGGGGCAGTATGTGTGTGTGTATGATACCCCAAAAAAATAACTGCCCTCCCCCACCCTAACATTCCCTTTCCCCTTGCATTTTTGCACATTTTCACAGTGAATCTTAATGCCAGATCTGCAGCCAAAACCTGATTAATAATGGAGGAAAAAAGGAACACACCCGTGACCATGACAACCAAATGATTACCAAAGCTTGATTTTAGAATCAAATTTGTCTTGTCTTGTCTTGCCTAATTGGGATTGGCCCACTCTGTAGGAAGGTGAATGTACTAATAGTTGTGGCGGGGGGGGGGGGGGGGGGGTGGATTCCTCAGCTATATATATGGACTGTGGGCTTGTGATGCGGCGGTTCAGACCAGATTCTGAGCATTAAGCCTGCTGTTTCTGAGCTGCACTGTTTCGTTGCCCGTAGCCCCCGCACTTCATCACCATGGACCAAGCCTTAGCACTGGAGGCCCTGGAGGCCATCTTGGAGCGCCCCGTGAGATCCATCAAGGAGTTTCTGAAAGAGAACCCGGATCAGGGCAGGCCGACCACGCTGCAGCCTCAGGGAGTCATCGATCTGACCGTCGGGGCGAGATTTTGGATCGATTACACCTGCGGCCGCCTATCCCCAAACGCAGCCAAGCGCAGAGCTCCTCCATCCACCGACCCCATCTATGTGGATGAAGATGAGTTCTTCGACCCGCAGTGGAACTATGACTACACTAACATCAACGATGGAACCACGAAGTTCTTGCGTGGTGGTGAAGTATACAAGAGGCCCTGTGGATGGATGAGGTTTGCTGTGAAGGTCCTGGATAAATACCAAGACGGGAATACCTGGCTGGGAACAGGAAATGATGCCTGGCCAGTCTCCTACCATGGCACCTCGATTGAGGCAGCCAAGGCAATCATCGAGTCCTGGTACCAGGCTGGCAGCGGAGCCGCCTATGGAAGAGGAATCTACTCAACACCGAACGTAGGCACTGCTGAACATTATTCAAAGACATTCAAGTCCAAAATAACAAACAAGACCTACAAAGTGGCTCTGCAGAACAGGATAAATCCTAAAAACAGAGTACAGTGCCCAGTTCCGGATTACTGGCTGGTGCCGGTTCCTCCGGGCTCATCTGACAATGAAGAGAGACAGATTGTGGAAGGATCCATTCGCCCTTACGGCCTGCTGCTGAAGCAGGTGGGATAAACCACACCCATGCCTGTGAAGCAGTAGCCGTATTTAAATGGTCATAAATACAATTGAATATTATCTACAAAATGAGCGTATCAATGATCTGTTATACATTAATTAATGACCGTTCCACTTCATGCATAGGGCACCCCTGAAAACTTTCTACAGTTGTAAAATGTTGATGCAAAATCTTCTCATAGATCGTTAATCTTTTTCTTGTTCAGTTCGAATGAATGACAATGAGGAACATTATATTGTTTTTGAATGTTAACTTCTTGAAAACTGTATCAAACTAAATAAAACTCTTTGTTGGCTGAATATGTTTCATCATGTTATTGTTGTGTTAATTGCATGCTCTGTCTGCACTTGCTCAGCCAATCACAGATTTGCTCTTGTTCGCCCCACGCACAGGTTCACTCTAAGCTTGGTAATAACTATGAATGCAGCTCTCTATGCATTGAAATGCATTTGTGCATTATAAAAAAAGGCAGTTTTGTCACGTTTTTGAATAACCAAATGCCAGGTGAATATCAAACGTCAAGCAGACCTGATTGCGCTCCCACTAGATCCTGAAAATGGAGCACAATGAACTCGTTATTCTGCCATCGTATAGTTATTGCCGTAATGATCTCGTACCTACAGGGTCCTAAGCTATCGCCATGCATTATTTCAGTCACAAGGCGGAATTCATAGAAATGTGTCGATACACACAAAAAAAGTGCAGCACTGTCTCATTACACTAGAGTCATTTAGCTGATGTTTTTATCCAAAGCGACTTACAGTTGATTGGGGTAACCAAGAGCCAATCCCCCATGCGAGCAATGTGGGGTTAATGGCTTGAACCACCAACCTCAAGGGTCCCAGTCGTGTACCTTAGCCACTAGACTACAGGCTGCCCCTGCCCCTGTCTCCTTTTCAAAAACTTAAATAAATGAAGCCATAAAACCAGCTGCGGCGCGGCGCAGGGCCCGGCCTCCTCAAGGCCGGACCAACTACCTAGAGTCAGTGGTCAGTCAAAGGAATCCAGCACCACGGTAACCTGGACAGCAGTGCCCTTCAGGCTACAGAACCTCGGAGAGCAGCCGCAAGCTAAGCCACTCGGGGGGGCCGAATGCGGAATATTTCCTCTCTGAGGCAATCACCAAGGAGTCTAAAAGCTGAACGGCCCCTATTCAGGGAAGTCGGTTCTTTGACATGTGCCACATACCCCTACTACTATCTGTTCTGTTTTCCTTGACTCAGAGACACGCTGACCTATTTGCTCATCTCCTTAGCACCTGCTAACCTAACTTGCGCCTAACTAAGCGAACTCATTTACATTTAATACTTTTACATATAATGCTATGACTGGGGACTTTTGGTTTGTCTGTGGAAGCAGAAAAAAAATAGTGGAGGTACTGCAGGTTTTAGCCTCCAGAGTGTTTTTGTCTGCTTGTGTGTGTCTGTGTGTATGTTTTTGAAATGTCCCCCTTTTCATTTGTAACGTGACGTAACATTGAGTAACATGCAAAAGAACACTTTTTCAAAATTGTACTAAAAAAGATGGTGTGCTGAATGTCGATGGACTCCCACAGATGGACTCCCTTGTCTTAGTCCACTCTAGACTTAGCCCAGTAGAGTCTAAGTCCGACCAGGTCTTAGCTCAACAGAGTCTTGGTCTGGCCGAGTCTTAGACCAAGTGAGGCTGCTGCTACAGCTGCCATGGTACTCCAAAAGCCTACTCAACTAGCCCTCCTGAAAACCTAATTACTGGCAAGATAGTGACCATGACAACACCCTTAACCTTTTACCTGATGAAAATGGACCGTTAGTAATTTCCTTATCAAAAAGATAAGTGAACAGACTTCAGTAGAAAGCACTGCACAGTTCCAAGGAATTTGCCAAATGCCCAGTCCTGTTTTAGCAGGAATATAACAGCTCCACAATTCAGAGGAGCTTTTCTATTTTCAAACCCTGAACTCCAACCAAGTCTCTTCAATCTTTCAATGTAACATGGTTTACTGCCCTCTCCCTGGCATACTCACTACCTCCCAATCTCTCTGCACTGTCCCCTGGGTGGTAGATTGCACTCCCCCACTGACGTCATGGCAACCGAATATTTATCTGTGTTAAGACACAGGCTGAAGACTCACCTCTTCAGACTGCATCTAAACTGCATCTATATCCTATCTGAAAATTGTTGTCAATGGTTTTGACTCTTTGGTATAACTTACTGAATGTACTAGTCGTATTTATGGGTTATGTTTTAACTTAGACTAGCATAACAAACTTGCACTGTTGCTTAGTGACACTGCCTCCATATTTGCTGGTCTAGAAATGTGAGTTAAGGTCTGGCACTATTATTCATAATCGGGTGGATGCACTCATGTTCTTCCTCATTAAAGTTGCTCTGGATAGGAGCATCATCTAAATGAATGTAATTTATTATACTGAAAGAAACTGTAACAAGGTGCCCAATTCTACAAAAAAAAATCTAGAAACAAAATAAAACCTCTGTCTAAACTCAATTTGTTTCAATTTAAGGACTAACAAAATGTGTGAAGCTGTGAATACTTATGACTTTTGTAACCAATTCTGGCATCATATGTTCTTTTTTTTGCCTGCTGGCAATAAAAGTGGATAATAATTAGAAGTTGTTATCTGGACAAAAGAAACAAACAACCTTTACTACTTTCTGAGATTGGAGTTGTTGTTATGAAGTTTGGAATGGCTGCAATTCTTATTAACTGAAATCACGCAAAGAGTAACAACCCCTTTGTGCAGTTAAGCATCAAGGTCATAGAGATAAACCAGAGGGCATTTGCGTCACACCTTTATTTTGTATTTCCACGGAAAGTGAGTTAAGGCAATGTAATTGAGGCAATATCACTGGGTTTATCCACTGTGAATGGACTTCCATATGGGGCAAGTTGCTTGATATTTGCTTTACTTCCGGCATAAACACACGGGCATTTACCAGTTTTAATGTCCAGATTACAGTAATCCTTGAATTGTTCATTTCTAATCCTGCAGAATACAAGGCTCATGGCCACACATACAGTTTTTTCCTTGTATTTTAAGCAAACAGACTTCAGCAGATAGCATTGCTGGGTTCCAAGGAATGGGCGGAATTCCCAGTTCTGTACTGAAGGTCAGTTAGGGGTGGGGACAGATTACTCACCTGAATCTGGAAGCAGGATGTACGGTTATAAATACAAACCATCAGCTTGAGATGTGACACTCTAGACCAGCTTCTGAGCATTAAGTCTGACTTTCCCAAACTACGTTTTGCTGCCTACTCAAAACAGAACTGTGTCACCATGGACCGATCCTTAGCACTGGAAGCCCTGGGGGCCATTCTGGAGCGACCTGTGAGATCCATCAAAGAGTTCCAGAGAAGCAACCCCGGACAGAGCATGCCACTGTCATTGCATCCACAGAAAATCATTGATTTGACAATTGGGGCAAAATATTCAATGGATTACACTTGTGGCTGCGTTTCCACGGATCTCACTGCTTACCCAACCCTCCAATCAACCGAGGAGATCTTTATAGATGAAGATGAATTCTTTGACCCGCAGTGGGACTATGACTACACTAACATCAACGATGGAGCTACTAAGTTCTATCGTGGTGGTGAAGTGTACAAGAGGCCCTGTGGATGGATGAGGTTTGCTGTGAGGGTCCTGGATAAATACTCAGATGGGAACACCTGGCTTGGAACAGGAAATGATGCCTGGCCAGTCTCCTACCACGGCACCTCGATTGAGGCAGCCAGGGCAATCATTGAGTCCTGGTACCAGGCTGGCAGCGGAGCCGTCCATGGAAGAGGAATCTACTCAACACCGAACGTAGGCACTGCTGAAGGATATTCAAAGACATTCACATCCAAAATAACAAACAAGACCTACAAAGTGGCTCTGCAGAACAGGATCAATCCTAAAAACAGAGTACAGTGCCCATTTCCCGATTACTGGCTGGTGCCGGTTCCTCCGAGCTCATCTGACGATGAAGAGAGACGGATTGTGGAAGGATCCATTCGCCCTTACGGCCTGCTGCTGAAGCAGGTGGGATAAACCACACCCATGCCTGTGAAGCAGTAGCCGTATTTAAATGGTCATAAATACAATTGAATATTATCTACAAAATGAGCGTATCAATGATCTGTTATACATTAATTAATGACCGTTCCACTTCATGCATAGGGCACCCCTGAAAACTTTCTACAGTAGTAAAATGTTGATGCAAAATCTTCTCATAGATCGTTAATCTTTTCTTGTTCAGTTCGAATGAATGACAATGAGGAACATTATATTGTTTTTGAATGTTAACTTCTTGAAAACTGTATCAAACTAAATAAAACTCTTTGTTGGCTGAATATGTTTCATCATGTTATTGTTGTGTTAATTGCATGCTCTGTCTGCACTTGCTCAGCCAATCACAGATTTGCTCTTGTTCGCCCCACGCACAGGTTCACTCTAAGCTTGGTAATAACTATGAATGCAGCTCTCTATGCATTGAAATGCATTTGTGCATTATAAAAAAAGGCAGTTTTGTCACGTTTTTGAATAACCAAATGCCAGGTGAATATCAAAGGTCAAGCAGACCTGATTGCGCTCCCGCTAGCTCCTGCAAATGGAGCACAATGAACTCGTTATTCTGCCATCGTATAGTTATTGCCGTAATGATCTCGTACCTACAGGGTCCTAAGCTATCGCCATGCATTATTTCAGGACCAAGAGATGTCACAAGGCGGAATTCATAGAAATGTGTCAATACACACAAAAAAAGTGCAGCACTGTCTCATTACATTATAGTCATTTAGCTGATGTTTTTATCCAAAGCGACTTACAGTTGATTGGGGTAACCAATGGCCAATCCCTCCTGGGAGCAATGTGGGGTTAATGGCTTGAACCACCAACCTCAAGGGTCCCAGTCGTGTACCTTAGCCACTAGACTACAGGCTGCCCCTGCCCCTGTCTCCTTTTCAAAAACTTAAATAAATGAAGCCATAAAACCAGCTGCGGCGCGGCGCAGGGCCCGGCCTCCTCAAGGCCGGACCAACTACCTAGAGTCAGTGGTCAGTCAAAGGAATCCAGCACCACGGTAACCTGGACAGCAGTGCCCTTCAGGCTACAGAACCTCGGAGAGCAGCCGCAAGCTAAGCCACTCGGGGGGGCCGAATGCGGAATATTTCCTCTCTGAGGCAATCACCAAGGAGTCTAAAAGCTGAACGGCCCCTATTCAGGGAAGTCGGTTCTTTGACATGTGCCACATACCCCTACTACTATCTGTTCTGTTTTCCTTGACTCAGAGACACGCTGACCTATTTGCTCATCTCCTTAGCACCTGCTAACCTAACTTGCGCCTAACTAAGCGAACACATTTACATTTAATACTTTTACATATAATGCTATGACTGGGGACTTTTGGTTTGTCTGTGGAAGCAGAAAAAAAAATAGTGAAGGTACTGCAGGTTTTAGCCTCCAGAGTGTTTTTGTCTGCTTGTGTGTGTCTGTGTGTATGTTTTTGAAATGTCCCCCTTTTCATTTGTAACGTGACGTAACATTGAGTAACATGCAAAAGAACACTTTTTCAAAATTGTATTAAAAAAGATGGTGTGCTGAATGTCGATGGACTCCCACAGATGGACTCCCTTGTCTTAGTCCACTCTAGACTTAGCCCAGTAGAGTCTAAGTCCAACCAGGTCTTAGCTCAACAGAGTCTTGGTCTGGCCGAGTCTTAGACCAAGTGAGGCTGCTGCTACAGCTGCCATGGTATTCCAAAAGCCTACTCAACTAGCCCTCCTGAAAACCTAATTACTGGCAAGATAGTGACCATGACAACACCCTTAACCTTTTACCTGATGAAAATGGACCGTTAGTAATTTCCTTATCAAAAAGATAAGTGAACAGACTTCAGTAGAAAGCACTGCACAGTTCCAAGGAATTTGCCAAATTCCCAGTCCTGTTTTAGCAGGAATATAACAGCTCCACAATTCAGAGGAGCTTTTCTATTTTCAAACCCTGAACTCCAACCAAGTCTCTTCAATCTTTCAATGTAACATGGTTTACTGCCCTCTCCCTGGCATACTCACTACCTCCCAATCTCTCTGCACTGTCCCCTGGGTGGTAGATTGCACTCCCCCACTGACGTCATGGCAACCGAATATTTATCTGTGTTCAGACACAGGCTGAAGACTCACCTCTTCAGACTGCATCTAAACTGCATCTATATCCTATCTGAAAATTGTTGTCAATGGTTTTGACTCTTTGGTATAACTTACTGAATGTACTAGTCGTATTTATGGGTTATGTTTTAACTTAGACTAGCATAACAAACTTGCACTGTTGCTTAGTGACACTGCCTCCATATTTGCTGGTCTAGAAATGTGAGTTAAGGTCTGGCACTATTATTCATAATCGGGTGGATGCACTCATGTTCTTCCTCATTAAAGTTGCTCTGGATAGGAGCATCATCTAAATGAATGTAATTTATTATACTGAAAGAAACTGTAACAAGGTGCCCAATTCTACAAAAAAAAATCTAGAAACAAAATAAAACCTCTGTCTAAACTCAATTTGTTTCAATTTAAGGACTAACAAAATGTGTGAAGCTGTGAATACTTATGACTTTTGTAACCAATTCTGGCATCATATGTTCTTTTTTTTGCCTGCTGGCAATAAAAGTGGATAATAATTAGAAGTTGTTATCTGGACAAAAGAAACAAACAACCTTTACTACTTTCTGAGATTGGAGTTGTTGTTATGAAGTTTGGAATGGCTGCAATTCTTATTAACTCAAATCACACAAAGAGCAACAACCCCTTTGTGCAGTTAAGCATCAAGGTCATAGAGATAAACCAGAGGGCATTTGCGTCACACCTTTATTTTGTATTTCCACGGAAAGTGAGTTAAGGCAATGTAATTGAAGCAATATCACTGGGTTTATCCACTGTGAATGGACTTCCATATGGGGCAAGTTGCTTGATATTTGCTTTACTTCCGGCATAAACACACGGGCATTTACCAGTTTTAATGTCCAGATTACAGTAATCCTTGAATTGTTCATTTCTAATCCTGCAGAATACAAGGCTCATGGCCACACATACAGTTTTTTCCTTGTATTTTAAGCAAACAGACTTCAGCAGATAGCATTGCTGGGTTCCAAGGAATGGGCGGAATTCCCAGTTCTGTACTGAAGGTCAGTTAGGGGTGGGGACAGATTACTCACCTGAATCTGGAAGCAGGATGTACGGTTATAAATACAAACCATCAGCTTGAGATGTGACACTCTAGACCAGCTTCTGAGCATTAAGTCTGACTTTCCCAAACTACGTTTTGCTGCCTACTCAAAACAGAACTGTGTCACCATGGACCGATCCTTAGCACTGGAAGCCCTGGGGGCCATTCTGGAGCGACCTGTGAGATCCATCAAAGAGTTCCAGAGAAGCAACCCCGGACAGAGCATGCCACTGTCATTGCATCCACAGAAAATCATTGATTTGACAATTGGGGCAAAATATTCAATGGATTACACTTGTGGCTGCGTTTCCACGGATCTCACTGCTTACCCAACCCTCCAATCAACCGAGGAGATCTTTATAGATGAAGATGAATTCTTTGACCCGCAGTGGGACTATGACTACACTAACATCAACGATGGAGCTACTAAGTTCTATCGTGGTGGTGAAGTGTACAAGAGGCCCTGTGGATGGATGAGGTTTGCTGTGAAGGTCCTGGATAAATACCCAGACGGGAACACCTGGCTGGGAACAGGAAATGATGCCTGGCCAGTCTCCTACCACGGCACCTCGATTGAGGCAGCCAAGGCAATCATCGAGTCCTGGTATCAGGCTGGCAGCGGAGCCGCCTATGGAAGAGGAATCTACTCAACACCGAACGTAGGCACTGCTGAAGGATATTCAAAGACATTCAAGTCCAAAATAACAAACAAGACCTACAAAGTGGCTCTGCAGAACAGGATCAATCCTAAAAACAGAGTACACTGCCCAGTTCCAGATTACTGGCTGGTGCCGGTTCCTCTGGGCTCATCTGACGATGAAGAGAGACGAATTGTGGAAGGATCCATTCGCCCTTATGGCCTGCTGCTAAAGGAGGTGTCAGGCACATTCATGTGTCGGGATTAATAGATAGCTGTAAATGCAATAGGCAAATACAGTAAATATTTCTATAGAGCATTCACCATGATTTAAAAAAATGAGTATAAATGACAATCTGTTAAACATGAATCAATGACAGTTGAACAAAATCTTAATGTTTGAGCATATAATTTTCCACAGTTGTAAATGTGGATGCCAAATCTTCCCAGAAATCATTAATCTTTTCTCATTTAATTGACATGAATAACAATGGTCCAGAGGGTATTCGTTTTGAATGGCAACTTCTTGAAAATTGTATCGAGCTAAATAAAAAAAAACTTGGCTAAAACTGTGTCGCGATGTTTCTATTGCGTACCTTTTTATACAATTATATTCTTTGACAATATGTAGGCCTATGTGTTTTCACATTTCCATGAAATTATAGCAATATAACTGTTTCCAACATTACAACTGCTTTAATTGCTTGTAAACATTTATTATTGTTGTTCTTTATTATTATTATTATTATTATTATTGTTGTTGTTGTTGTTATTGTTCTTTGCTGTTAATATTTGTCTTTATCCTGGAGTGAGAGAATGCACGATGAAACACTGAGAGTTAAGGTAAAGCATGTGGTTAAACTGCTCTCCTTATTCAAATTCAGTGAACTAAATACTGAGGGGTGAGACTTGCCTAGGAGGAATAAATTTAAAATGTTGCAAGAAACTGAATCTCTACAATTATTATGGTACGATATAAAGTTATTATATTTATTATTTACAGATATGAGGAAATATTCTAGAACACCAAGGCCAGCCCCAAGCATAGATAATATAGGCGGTCGCCATGGGCGCCAAAACATTATAGGGACACCAAACCACGGCTCTCACAGTTGCCTTTTTAGCTCTGTAGTGCTCTCTCTGTCGCTTAATATCAAACGGGAAAAAGTCAAACTTGTGCTCCCCGCCCCTGTCCTGTCACTAAGGTAATCAATAACAATTAAACGTTTAATTCAAATCTGTTTGGCTGTCAAGGGTCACAGACAGTAAGGATGACAACCAGCTCAGTTATCAACGAAACCAACCCAATTACAAGCGTGTGGAGGAGGGGAGATTTTGGGACAATTTAAATATATCATGACACGGAAAACTTCTCCGGTGCACAGGGGAGGATACAGAGAAGGGACCACAAGGAAAAGAAACAGCAAAACGGACCGTTCGGTAAGCTGCTTGACAGGCAAAGCTAACACTTGGATAGCTAGTCATCGTTCAGTGGTCGTGTCAAGGTGGGATACATGATATTTAAGGAAGTGAAAAAAGCCGTTAAAGTTATGTTTGCTAACAACACGAATATATTATCCTGCTCTATTCGCTAGCATGTAGTAACGAAAATTAAAAAAAAAAAAACTGAGACCGAGAAGAAGATGAACGTTTAACAAGCTAGTGTAGCTAACGTTAACTAGCCACAGCTAAGGTATGGACATACAGGGTAGATACGGCAAGCAGACGTCCCGTTCGAAACTGCTTACATTACGTGACGTTTCCAAAGCATTTTACCTTAAATTTCAAATTGGTTGTAAATGTAAAACCACCTTATTATTCAACTGAGTACCTTAATATAAGGTATATCTAAACATATACCTACAATCTTAGATATATTGTGTCAAACCGCACAGTTTGTTTAAGACTCACGCTGAACGGTGAAACAACAAATGATTCGGTCTTGTTTCATAGAATTAATGCAGGTCTGCGAGATGCATGTCGTGCAGTCAGCATCAGATATTCGAATTACACACCAACAAAACAAAAAAAAAAAAAACACAGAATTTGTTTTTTATTAGTGTAATATGGATCATCATACAAGGGCTGCATTTTTGTTTGTGTCTGTGCATACACGTACAGTATGTGTATGTGTGTGTCTGTGTGTGTTTTTGAAAATTTCCCCCTTTTTTCATTAGCTTATTCCATTTGAATAACATACAAAATAACACTTTTTCAAAATTGTATTAAAAAAGGAACAAATGGCATTTTTCTCTTCAAATGTTAAATGACACAGGTAAATGGCAAAAACAAAACATGTATGCCATTCATATTGTTTGGAATTTAATTTAAAACTGTATATTGCAAGTATTTTGACATAAAAGTTTCGCATTATATTGTTTAAAAATCCCAATGATGTCAGTTTAACAAAGCAAACACTCTGAAAGGGTCCAAAATGTGAACAAATCACAAGAGGTAAAATGTTTTTTTTAAGAATACGATGTTCACAGACACACACAGTTTTTTCTTTGCATGAGTTTTGCTGGACCTTATGGCAGTCCAGCTCTCAGTCATTAGGCAGTTTATGTTTTCATGAAAAAGACGAGTAAACAGATTTTCAGTACATAGCATTGCTGGGTTCCTAGAAATGGGTGGAAAGGCCTTTTCTGTACTGAAGGTCAGAGTATTACCAGTTAGGAGGTGGAGAGAGATTACTCATCTGAATTTGAAAGCAGGATGTACAGTTATAAATACAGACCGTCAGCTTGAGATAGACATGCTACTCGAGACCAGCTTCTGAGCATTACGTCTGACATTCCCAAACCAAGTTTTGAATCAAAACCGTGTCATCATGGACCGATCCTTAGCACTGGAAGCCCTGGGGGCCATTCTGGAGCGACCCGTGATGTCTATAAAAGACTATGTTGGACGGAGCGAGCCACTGTTACTCTATCCTCAGAAAATCATTGATTTGACAATTGGGTCAAAATTTTCGATCGATTACACTTGTGGCTACGTTACCACTGATCTCGCTGCACGCGCAGCCCCCCAACCAACTGAAGACATCTTTATAGATGAAGATGATTTCTTCGACCCGCAGTGGGACTATGACTTCACTAACATCAACGATGGAGCGACACTGCTCCTGCGAGGTGGTGAAGTGTACAAGAGGCCCTGTGGATGGATGCGGTTTGCTGTGAGGGTCCTGGGTAAATACACGGATGGGAACACCTGGCTAGAAACAGGAAGTGATGCCTGGCCAGTCTCCTACCATGGTACCTCGATTGAAGGAGCCAGGGCAATCATCGAGTCCTGGTACCAGGCTGGCAGCGGAGCCGCTCACGGAAGAGGAATCTACTCAACACCGAACGTAGGCACTGCCGAAGGATATGCAAAGACATTCACATCCAAAATAACAAACAAGACCTACAAGGTGGCTCTGCAGAACAGGATAAATCCTAAAAACAGAGTACAGTGCCCAGTTCCGGATTACTGGCTGGTGTCGGTTCCTCCGGGCACATCTGATGATGAAGAGAGACGAATTGTGAGAGATTCCCTTCGCCCTTACAGCCTGCTGCTGAAGCAGGTGGGATAAACCACACCCAAGCCTGTGAAGCAGTAGCCGTATTTAAATGGTCATTAATACAACTAAGTATTATCTACAAAATGAGCGTATCGATAATCTATTATACATGAATTAATGACAGTTCCACTTAATGCATGGATAAGTCTGACCACTTTCTGCAGCAGTAAAATATTTATGCCAAATCTTCTCAGAAATCATTCATATTTTCTTGTTTAATTGAAATGAAAGACAATGAGGAACATTATATTGTTTTTGAATGCTACCTTCCTGAAAACTATCAAACTAAATAAAAACCTTTGTTGGCTGAATATGTTTCATGATGTTTTTATTGTGTTCATTGCATGTTCGAAAGTCAATTCATCAATTCTTTTCATGGAGAACAATTGGAAATTGAACATTTATAGGGAATCAAATTTACCTTACTGTTATCAGAGCAATAATTATTATTGCCACTGTGCAATGGTTTAATATTAATTATAATATAAACATCATTTTGCAATCATAACAGCGCACATATTTTTTGCATTTTTTCTCCCACACATACACACACAGTAAGCACGCCACAAGTGAAAAATAAATAAATAGCAGGATGTTAGCATTAGATTCTACCACTCTGCATGCACTTGCTTCACCAATCACACGTCTGCTCTCATTCGCCCCACACAAAAAATTCTTTTCCACTGCGGGGCCAAACGGTTCTGAGCATGGAGAGTAACCGTTTTGATGGCATTTCCACTGGACATGGTTTGGGGCGGAACGGTTCCAAACCGTGATCAGAACCGTTCTCTTGGCACGGGCAGGATAACCGTCCTCAGTTGAGCATAACTGTTCTGGAGGGCTTAATGACGTAGATATTCTCTGGTTTTACATTTTCATCACGTTTGTGATGCCCCATCCAGTCCCTTATATGCTCTTCCTTTGCGTATGGTCAGCACAGGTATTCTGAAAAAAAATAAAAATGAGACGGATTCCCTTTGTGCTGTGCACACAACAAAATAAAATGGAAAAAACAGTCCTACAAATGACTCAAAATCAAAGTCCTCCATATCGTCGTTCAAGTTCAGCTGCCGCCAATGGGATACTGTCGCTGGCGCGTTGGCGTCACTTACTGTTGTCACTTTAGCAGCTCCACAGATGGAAAAAGAAACAGTAACCGTTCCTACGAGTCTGGGCTGGCGCGGATTCGGTCATGGAATTCGGAATAATTAATCAATAAGCAGTTTAGAACTTCTACAGGATCTGAATCCAATAGAACTCCTTTGGGATGTTGTAGAACAGGAGATTTGCAGCATGAAAGTGCACCTGACAAATCTGCATGAATTGCATGATGCAACCATGTCAACATGGCCTGGAATCTCAGAGGAATGTTTCCAACATCTTGCAGAATCCATGCCATGAAGAATTGAAGCTGTTTTGAGAGCAAATGGAAGCCCTACCCTAAGTAAAACCAAAACTGAAAACGTCTGCCTGAATATTTCCCTTGAAAATGTCAACATTTAGAGACCTGTAGACCCTCTGGCAGGCTGTTCCAAAGTCTCAATTATTGATGAATCATTTTTGCACTGACATTTTTCAGTCTCAGTTCCTTTTTATGAAACTCCTTGCATAACACTACAAGAAAAACAAGTTCAGTTTTATCTCTGCCATCTACTGAAGTGTGTTTTGTAATCTCTAGCGAGATAATAATCATTAGGTCTACCAGAGCCAACTACCAGTTGCATGTATTAAATAGCAAATTTTTTTTTCCAATTTTGAATTACATTTAATACATTACTAATGTTATAACTGGGGACTTTTGGTTTGTTTGTGGAAACAGAAAAAAAATAGTGGAGGTACTGCAGTTTTTAGCCTCCAGTGTTTTTGTCTGCTTGCATGTTCATGTGTGTGCATGTGTGTGTGTCTGTGTGTATGTTTTTGAAATGTCCCCATTTTCATTTGAAACTCCAAGGCTTTAGCTTATTCCCATTGAATAACACGCTAAAGAACACTTTCTCAAAATTGAATTAAAAAAGGAACAAATGGCACTTTTCACATTTTAAATAAGCCCAGCAAATGGCAAAAACAAATCATATATGCCATTCATATTATTTGGAATTTAATATAAAGACAGTATATTTTCTCATAAAACTTTCTCATTATATTGCTTAAAAATCCCAATGTCAGGGTCCAAAACTTGAACAAAACAGAAGGTTTAAAATCAGAGTTTTTTTAGAACACAAGGTCCACAGACACACACACACAGTTTTTTCTTTGTATCTTAGTTTGGCTGGGCCTCATGACAGTGTCCAGCTGTCAGTCATTAGGCAATGAATTTCCTTATCAAAAACATGAGTAAACAGATATTCAGTAGATAGCATTGCTGGGTTCCTAGAAATGGGTGGAAATACCTTTTCTGTACTGAAGGTTGCAGTATTACCAGTTAGGAGGTGGAGAGAGATTACTCATCTGAAGTTGAAAGCAGGATGTACAGTTATAAATACAGACCATCAGCTTGAGATAGACATGCCACTCGAGACCAGCTTCTGAGCGTTACGTCTGGCGCTCCAAAAACACGTTTTGCCACCCGCTCGAATAAGAACCGTGTCATCATGGACCGATCTGTACTGCTTGAAGCCCTGGAGGCCATCCTGGACTGCCCTGTGAAGTCTATCAAAAATGTTCAGAGTAGCTATGTCGGACGGAACGACACCGACCAGCCGTCCTCAATACACCCTCAGAAAATGATTGATTTGACAATCGGGTCAAAATATGCAATGGATTACACTTGTGGCTATGCTGCCACGGATCGGGCTGAATCCTCAGCCCCCGGCCCAGCCGATGACATCTTCGTAGATGAAGATGATTTCTTCGACCCGCAGTGGGATGTAGACTATGTTAAAATTGTTGATAATGGATCGAAAAACTCCCTGCGAGGTGGTGAAGTGTACGAAAGACCCTTCGGATGGATGCGGTTTGCAGTGAGGGTCTATGATAAATACACGGATGGGAACAGCTGGCTGAGAAAAGGATCCGATGGCTGGCCAGTCTCCTACCACGGCACCTCGATTGAGGGAGCCAAGGCAATCATCGAGTCCTGGTACCAGGCTGGCAGCGGAGCCGCTCACGGAAGAGGAATCTACTCAACACCGAACGTAGGCACTGCCGAAGGATATGCAAAGACATTCACATCCAAAATAACAAACAAGACCTACAAGGTGGCTCTGCAGAACAGGATCAATCCTAAAGCTAGAGTACAGTGCCCAGTTCCCGATTACTGGCTGGTGCCAGTCCCTGCAGGCACATCTGCTGATCAAGAGAAACAAATTGTGAAAGATTCCCTTCGCCCTTACGGCCTGCTGCTGAAGCCTTGCTGAACCACACCCAAGCCTGTGAAGCAATAGCCGTATTTAAACAGTCATAAATACAATTGAGTATTATCTATAAAATGAGCATATCAATGATCTGTTCTACATGAATCAATGACAGTTCCACTTAATGCATGGATACCTCTGACCACTTTCTGCAGTAGTAAAACATTGATGCCAAATCCTCTCAGAAAACATTCATATTTTCTTGTTTGATTCAAATGAAAGACAATGAGGAACAGAATATTGTTTTTGAATGTTAACTTCTTGAAATCTGTATCAAACTAAATTAAAACCTTTGTTGGCTGAATATGTTTCATGATGCTTTTATTGTGTTTGTCAATTCATCGATTCTTTTAATGGAGAACAATTGCAAATGGAACATTTAACTTATTTTTATTGGAGCAAACTATGTTATGGTATATAATCCAAGTCAAGCCAATGTAATGGCTCAATGGAAAACCTTTTTTTTTTTTTTGTAATTATTTGAAACTCCGTGGCTTTGGCTTTATTTATTATAAACAGCTCAACAGGAATAGAAGTTTGGAAGGAGGGTTAATAATAAGTCACTGTCATAATAAGACACTGTTGTGGAAAACGCAGGACTTCTTTCACTCCCAATTACTGGCAAAATCATGAGTTTGATCTGTGAATGTTTTTAAGAAGTCGTCTCCTTTGTTTAAACTCACATGCAGTACTTTTTATTCATGTATTATACATAGGTATCATTGTCATTCACCAAGGAGAATATTTTAATATTAGCGCAGTGGGTGTAGTTCTGTACATTGAACACTGGGTGGCAGTGTGACACTAGCATTAAAGAAATGGATGATGACGCTTTCTCTTGTAGTTGCGGGTTTGAGTCCAAAGCATGGCAGTGCTGTCGTACCCCTTGAATTTAACTTTGTGTCTTAATGGTTCTCCTTGAGGAAAAAGGTGGCACACTACTTCAAATTATTATGTGATAAATCATACATCTAAAAATGATTTGTGGGAAAGTACACAACTGAGAGCACAACTGTGTCAGTAGCATAAAACAGGGAATCGTTATTTATTCAATAATTCAGTTCAATTCAAACTTTCTCTCTGTTTTACATTTCATACAAAAGTGCATCACAGTATGTCTCATACGGGAATAAATATGAAGTGACTTTGGATGAATGAGGAAAACAGTAAGCAAAATCTTAGTAGTTTTCAAACATTCAAACTAAGAGTATACATTTTCACAGAGAGCTTTTCACTAATTTTGGTTACATTTCATTCTCTTACCTCATTCCCTGATTATTGTTTTTATTTTACCCAGAGGGCCCAGGAGAACAGAACTCAGTGTACATAAACTGACATAAACAAATGTGTACTTTACTGAAAGCACGTGTTTGTAAGTAATCATTCCTGTTAAACCTGAAGTATCTAAGTGTGTTTCAGAGTTATGAACATGCACCAGCCAAGTGTGTCTGTAAGATGTGTTTACCCTCTTTTGACCTTTGAGAAAATATGAAAGCAATCCATAGATATGGTCACTTAGAACGTTGCTCTCTGTCTCTGGATTCATCTTTGGACTCATTCAGTGCAATTTCAAACTTTCTCTCTGTTTTACAATTTCTTACAAAACTGGAACACAGTATGTCTCACGCAGGATTAAAAATGAAATGACTTTGGATCAAAGAGGAAAGCAGCAAGCAGCATTAAAAACATGAGCAACCATGCAAAAAGACTAAAAACACATCTTAAATAAAAGCAACACCATAAACATATGCCTTCATATTTCCCCCTTCTCTACTTTTGGGTACCAGCCTTGGAGCATCATTAAAAAGCCGGTGCTAGAGGATAGTACCTTACTGTTTTGTGATTCAAAATCTAAAAAAGAAATGTTGAAAAAGTAATTAATCAATATTTAAAAGTTTATTTGTTTTCCAAGCGTGCATTATACCAATTTAGTGATATGCAAGAGCAAAAATTGTTTAATACAGACAAGTGACATTAAAAAAAAATAACAGCTAAAATTAAGAAAGATATTACATCCAGTGTTTTTCATGTTTTTGACAGATATGTCACACAACCTGAAAAACACCAGTGTCTCTGTAATTCACAATACGAGCTGCACACACAGATAACACAAATGTATAACAATATAGTTTTAAACTTGTAACTGCTACAGTCTATTCAATATCAGTGAGCTTATAAAAGGTATAACACAAAGGAATGCATCCTCGGGTTTGAATTGAAAGCCTAAAATGACAAACTACAAATAATCTAGTAACAGCCATGTAATGGTAGTCATGATTGTGTGATGCAAGGCAAAGTATAAAATATATATCCACAGACACACGTATGCACGCGCACACATATGCACACACTCAAGCACACATACACACTAGCACTCAATCACGAACACATACACACACACATACTGTACATGCCCACTCATACAACACACACACACATACTGTACACGCGCACTCATAGCACACACACACACACATACTGTACACACACACTCATAGCACACACACACACATACTGTACACACGCACTCACAGCACACACACACACACATACTGTACACACGCACTCATAGCACACACACACACACATACTGTACACGCGCACTCATAGCACACACACACACACACATACTGTACACACGCACTCATTGCACACACACACAAAGATGGTGGAAAAGATTTAGCTGGATGTCCATGTGACGAAATTGTAATTGAGCCTGTCTGAAATTCCAGCTGGTGGTGAGATTGCCTGAATCCTTAGTTCTTATTGGCTGGAGGCTTCAGGGACACAGCAGCATAAACAATGTCACCTGGAGGGGGCGTGGTCTCCTTCTTCTGAGGGGGGTGTGGCTTGTTGGTTAGGTGAAGACTGGCATAATGCAAGTCAACTGCCTGTAACAAAGTCGCAGATCAAATTACTGTGCAATACTTCCAAAAAGCTACAGAGCATGTCTCCTCTCCCATAAATTCATTTTTTTTTTACATAGACAGACATTATTATCTTACAATTTATAATAAGGTTTTTTAAAAAATATTCTCCCTCAAATTTTTTTTGTCTCCTCTTTTTTGTCCTTTGTCTCCTGACTTGGAATGCTCAATTGTATTTAAAATGAATATATACAGTATAGTGTATACATAATCTATGCATATAATCTATGCCGTCCATTTGTCTCAACTCAGGAGAGCACAGACACAGGCGCACATGCAACCTCTTTCCTCAGTCCCCGTCTTTTAACCTCGACAACACTTCGTTTGCAGATTTGTGCAGCCAGAGTGTTAAAATCAGTGTGACCAGCAGGGCTCGCTGTTTAGCAGCAACACACAGACAGACATGAAACTAACACCAGTTAAGCGTCACCCCAGTGACCCCAACAATACTAATAAAATAAAATTCAGTAGTATGAACTCTCAGACAACGATATAGTATTTAAGAGGAGTTTATTGATAAGGGATAGAAAAGAATGAACTTGGGCTTGGCGTCAAAAGGGGGAGGAGTCATCCCGTACTCGTGGAGAGGGAAACCCCCCCTCCCTTTGACTGAAAGAAATTGGAAAAGTAGTTAGGATTATGAATCCCCCCTAGAAAAAGAGAGGATGAAGGTGGAGATGGGGAGGAGGTGGGATGCCGGAAATGCTGAGCATGATGGGTAAAGGTACGTGGTGTTTATATACCTGTAGGGACCGGAAGGGGTGCGATAGGTAGAGAGGTTGTCTGAGAGTTCTCCTCCCGAACCAAACTGCAAATAATAATTACTAATAGATCTAATAGTGATTACTAATGAAAGCTAATAATAATAATAATTATTTTATTCGTAGTAGTAGCAGCAGTATTCCAGTGGTACTGAAATGTATTTATTATGATGATGGTTATGATAATGGGTATCATTCCTTTTGCTTTTTTTTTACCTGCATGCTGTGCTTTCCCCTCTCACAGCTGCTGCAGACAGTCTTCCCAAGAGCTGCAACGGCAAGAAATAGAGACTGAGAAATCACCTACTGCTGGACTTAACTTCCTGTAGAGGTGCATGACACCCCTGCACCCACAAAACAATGACAGAGAGAAACAGAGACCATGCAGTTATCTACTGCAGGACAGAACTGTCTGCAGGGGTGCATAACGCCCTGTAACCCATATCACTGGCTGCAGGAGTTATTTCCTTTTTTAACTTGTGAGCTGAATGTGTTACAGGGGCGGCAGTGCAGCGTAATCGGAGCCCCATGCATCATGCAGGAGGGGGGCGTGGGAATCCAACTCTCACCGTCCGATTCCCCTCACAGCAACCAGTCAGGTCCATATTTGGTTAAGTATTTAGAAATCATTTTGGCTCTGCTGTACACCCCGACAATGGATTTGAAATGAAACAAGGAACATGTGCTTAAAGTGTGGACTGTCAGCTTTAATTTAGGGCTTTAGTCAAAAATACAGTATGAACCACGTAAGAATTACAACCATTTCTATACATAGTCCCCCAATTTTATGGACCTGACTGTAGATCACAGGATCACAAAGGTGTGGCTTATTGGGGGTCAGGGGATGCGGGGGGGGGGGGGGGGGGGGGGGGGGGGGCCTTTGGTGCATGGGGTGGGGGGGGGGGGTGGTTGGTGCATGGGGGGGGAGCTGGGAGGGAGACCGGTGATCTATGCTTTCGAAACTGCACAGATCCGAATGAAATCAAACTTTTGTGTCTGAACAGATTTTTTTTACTCAACTAACCAAACATGTTTTAAGCTGGCACAGTGATATGCGATTTCTCTGACTTGTGAAACTACTACATTTCTTATACTATTTTGTTTAAAAAAGGGTCTATAATTATAATGTGATGTGATCATTATTTTTGGATTTCACATGTTTCTAAAAGACAATATGTGATACATAATGTGATATAATAATGTCCTACTGATTTAAATGAGTGATGAAAGAGCTGAAACACAATGAGCAGCAGATACCAGGGCCAGTCAGGGCTGGGGTCTTTGACACCTGTATTAGAGAAGGTGTTGGATAAAATTCTGCCAAAAATAAAAGATAAAATAGAAGCCTCTGCATAGGTGACTGAAAGGTGAAAAATGCGAACAGGATTTTAGAGGGTCCCTGACATTCTCTGACATGGCGCTTCAAGATGGCTGCCCTCACCTTTCCTGTGCAGAAGACTGCATACGCAGACCGCAGTCACCACGGCAACAACCACGGGGACGAAACCCAGGAGTGTCCAGCAGAGAAATTTTGGAGTCTCTGAATCTGTAATTAACACACAGGTACACACACACATACACATAAACACATATATTCCTGACCAAGTCTGTGCTTACAGCCCCATATAGGTGGGTACAGAGGTATACAGTTATGTAAAAAATTAGATTTATTTCCTTACCAATTTTATGCATATAGCACTTTTTAAAGTGTCACCGATTGCAATGGCACCTTTCAGGAAAGTGTCATAAATATACATTTAAAAGAATTTTAAGAAATCATTTCATGAAGTATGCAGGTGTTAATTTCATTAACTGGAAAAAAGAAGGTGAAAAAACTCAGATTTTAAGAGAAAGCGGCCACCCGTCCTTCTCATAACCCCCCACCCAACCCCCCAGGAGGAGTCAGCTTAGGTGGGACCACCCCAAGGTACTGAGATGAGCAAGAACAACAAAGACTAACACCACTTCTTTCTGTGTAATGGAAGATTCAACCCCCAGAATAAACTAGTTTAGGAAGGGGAAGGCTTTCAAAACACTGTTTAGAAGATGTAAGGGACTTTTCTTGGAGCCAAAACCTGAAGCTAAATCAGGTTTTGTCAAAACCAGACAAATAATGCAAAAATAGTATGTGATTGCCCTTGCATATATTCTGTTTTTTTATGATCATCATTTTTTTGGTCTAAACAGTTAAGGAACAAATTATACTTGAGGCATAGAAACAAAGGGAACACAGACAAATACTTAATAAATTATAAATTAAATAAAAACAACCAGGACAACAGTTGTTGCACCGACTCATGAAATAACTGTTGACAATGTGCTTAATTAAAATAACTCCTCGATAGCTGTAATTAAGCTAGATGGCTTATTTATGAGGATCTTTGCAGCAGTGCATTCTGGGTAGACTATATCATTAAGAATAGGTAGCTGAAACTGTTTCATCCGGAATAATTAGGTTTGATTTGTAATCTCACCCATGCTGTTTTTGAAACACGTGTCTTAGTTTGGTTATTGTGAACGTTCCATAGGTCTGTGACCACTAAGGTGAAAAGAGAGTATGTTTTTTATAAGGATATTTGAAAAGCACATTTTCCAGGGGGTAAGAACACTCCTAAATTGTTCTACAAGTATTGCTAGTGTGGAGATTATGCAAATTTAAAAAAGTATGCTGGTGAAATGTTAGATCGACATTTCTGTATTAACATAAGGTAAACTGAAGCATTTTAAAAACTTCAATAACCAGGCCTAGGGTCTTTACATGGTAAGGTTATTTAAGAGCCTACTAAAATGTATGAAATGTATAAGAAATGTATATATTTCTTGGAATAATGTGATATTCTATCAATATATAAAAAAGGGTTTTCACTGATCCACAAAGCTATCAACCAATTAGCCTAACATTTGTAACATACAAAATAACATTTGCATGTTATATTGGACTTTGTAATTATTACGATTGACTCATTTTTTTGACTTAGAGAATGCAAATATGAAAAAAAGACCCTGACAGAGTAATGAGACAACAAGCTGAAGAAGGCAAACAGGATGTTGGGGGTTAGCGCAGCCCAGAGCATAGGCTTGGAGGGGAATGGAGGTTGAGGTAAACCTATGAATAGCTTCAGTTAAACCACAAATAAAAGGTCACGGAACTCAAATTTGGGCACCACATTCTACGGTGCATGTACACCATGCTTCCATTCGTATGACTTTATGTGACTACATATGTTTTGATTGAGTTAATTTTAATTAGACAATGATGATAATTATGATTATGATGATGGTGATGGATTATATATAGCTTCTGTAAGGGTGCACAAATCATTTTGCAGGAACGCAGGGAACCTCATCGCTCATAATTCACAATAAAATGCCATGACGTATATTTTCACTGCAGTGTATCACTTGGAATGCATGTGAATTTTGTTAATGCGTACAATTTTTCCCTCAAAGGTGTTCTGGTAAAGCGAAGGGACTGGGCACTGGAGACTGAGAAAAACCATGGACCAGCAAGAGGGGTTTTAGTCTCTGACACTGGGATCCTACACTGTAAAACCAATGGAGCATGTGGCATGTTTATGACACAAACACCAGAGTTTAAATGCCTTGAGAACAATAAACACCCCAATGAGTTTAAAAAGTGTTACGGCACAAACAAACATGTTCTTATGTGTACAAGTTATAGACAGCGTAATGCATTTTAAATGAAAATCTAAAAGATGTGACGCGTTTTAAATGAAATTCCTAACACTGTGATGTGTTTGAAAGGCGTTACAGAAAGGCTTTGAGCATGTGCTGAAAACTTAAAACATTTGGATTTACAGTGTATGTGAAGTACACCTACTTGCATGCTGTAATAATTACAATATTGGACTGCACTGACATAGCACTTTCCACTGAACTAAAAGCTATATGAAAGTGTAGCACACACACGGGCAATTCACATATGCAAATTTGTGTCAGTGCACCCACAGTTCATTGGCTGAGGTGGAAGAAGGGGAGGGGATCATTGAGGATGATTAGGTGGGGAAGCATTTTTTAAAAAATCAAACCGCAGTGGTGCTGCGCTACTTATTCTGGTTAGAACACACAATGCTCTCCCCTTTCCTGTTTGTCTTGATAATTTCCACTGGTCTGCACACGCAGATGGTGAAATGTCAGGCTCATTTCAGCCCCTATGTCCGTCTATACTCAAACCCACGATCCGTGTGGTGAAAAAGGCTGGGGGTGACATGCCCTGGTAGCTCATCCAGTGCAGCACATGCCACACAAGGCCATGGCCCTACAGCAGAGGCCTGGGTCCAAATCCAGCCCGGGCCCCCCGCTGCACGCCATCCCCCCCCCCCCCCATGCCCCTCCCCCTCCACCACCACCATCAAATAAAAAAAGTGAAAAACGCCAAAAAAAAGATCTTTAAAATAAAAAAAGGCTGTGGGCAGAGTGGCAGAATGTATAATAGGGTGTAACTGGATCACTATAACAACTATGACCAAAACATATCATTTTATATTTATAAAATCACTTATTAAGATATCATGCAACAGGTTGCGCGTTGCAGTCTCCCTTTGAGCACACATTTTAAGTAATTGTCACTTAATGGGGTATTGAAAGATGTCACTAATTTACAATGGCAAAAATGCCAAATACTTCATAATGATATTATGAGCACACATATGATTTAGTAATTATATTTTTCTCCATTTTTATCAACTTTTTCCTCATGTAAAAGCTAAATATTAGTTTGGGTTTCCAGAGTGTGTTGGTGTAAACCATGGCACTCAAATAATCCATGTGAGGTACTGAGTGAACACTGACCTGTGAATGCCAGGCGAACTCCTTTCCCAAAATGAACCGCTCCAGTTTCCCATTCAGTGCAGTAGTACCATCCTTGGTCAGACTCTTTCACCCTAATAATTTTCAGGCTTATGGATTTTGTATGATTGTCTAAGTACAATGACAAGCGATCATTGTCATCAATGTGAAACTCATCTATAGTGCGGTTGTTGAGGTTGTCTCTTGCTGTGGTGGTCAGGTGGATCATATCCTCTGACTGCTGACGGAACCACAAGGTGTGAAGGTTGAATGTTACATTGCAAGGCAGGACGACATCATCTCCAGGCCGAACCAGATACACACTGGACAATGCAGAGATTGCATTGATTCTGTAACCACCTGAGGAAGAAAATATGAGTAAAAGAAATGAAATGTCAATGTGGCTCCTGTCAGATCAAAAGACAGAATTACCCTTAAAGAAAAAGCACAGGAATTTCATTTAATGGTTACTCCAAATTAGCATATCATCCAGCATGCAAATAATTATATTTTATATTCTTTTAATCTTATAATCTAAATACATCTGTCATGTTGCCTGAATATTTCTATAAAACATATACATGTCATGAGTTGCCAAGCCCTGGGCAGAATCAGAGACCAGTCAAAAAGAAAAAAACATTTATTTAAAAGTAAATGAAATGGTGCTAGAGGGTTGTTTTACCCTTTAGCGTGGGCTGGCTGCATATACACAAGCATAGGCGTCATTTACACTGTGAACATGCCCCCACCACTTTTGGTCGTGGCTCATTTCGTCCCCACAACTTTTTGAAAGTATTTAGTTAGTTGAACCCATCGTTATCCCCAGCACTTTTCAAACCAAACTGATGCTCATGTAAACAAGTGTGTTGATTTGTAAATGTAGTATATTAATATATCATAAACTACATACAGCATTTTGTATCGTCATTGTTGCTTCTTGATATCTCTACTATGACTTATCCTGGGAGCTTCATGGCTGAGGGTGACAGTGAGAATGCGCTGCAGAATGAGAGGGGTATATGAGCTCTATTTTGACAGTCCAAACTTGTGGCTTGGTAATAAGAAAAGGCATGTATGATATTTAATAATTAGTGAATCATTTCAGTGTTCTATTTTGACCACTGTGCCATGTGTTTGGACCTTCGAAATACAGTCATTTCTTCCTCAAATTCATGTGCTACCGCACCCAATACAACCAGCTGACAAAATATAAATTGCTTGTCTGGTTTTTGTCTGTTTTTTTTTTTTTTTTACTGTCATGTATAAATAAAAATCTAAAACATAACAAGCATTATATGCAAGTCTAGGCAACTCAAAGAATAGGGTTGGGCATTTCCTTTGTGAGAAAGTAATCATGCATTTGGCTGATTCACAAATTCTTGCCACTAGTCCAGCAGATTTTTTGCCGTAGTTTATTTGCTTTTATAATTGTATAGAATAACAGTAATCCCAAATGCTAATTTGACAATTTAATGTATTAAAAGTTTTTCTTTTAAAAATTATATTGAACTTATCTTGCAATGCTTGAGAAAATGTGTTGGAAATATCTGATTCACTCTCTCAACACTCCAGGTAAGTGTCTATAATTATAATAATAATAATAATCACCACAATACATGAAAAATACTTTAATGAGTTGAGTACCTGAAGCAAAGTAGGGTACTCGATCAATCAAACAATCAACCAACCATTTAATCAATCAATTAATCAATCAATCAATCTCTTCCTTTCAATCTTGCATTCATGACAATATTGAGAGGAATTATGCAGGATACTCACTCCACACAAGCAGAGCCAGGGTGAAATAAACGTCCCTCATGACTGATTATCAGGCGCCTTTATGAACTTGGCGCTTGAGCTTATTCTGTATAATGATGGAATCGACTGAGTGGACCACCGCAAAACACCCATTTACAATGAAAGGGGAAATGGTCTGCGATCTACGTGTGGGCGGTTTGCAAAGTATTGGGCACTGATTATGGACGTGAGATGCGAAGCCCACTGTGCATGCTTCACAGCTCATATCTCTCTGAGGGGAAGGCATTAGAGCTAAAACATGATTTACATAACAACCACATGCTTTAGGTTTCGTTTCAGGAAAAAGAAAGGCATGTAGTTCATTTTCGTTTTCTCGAGCTCAGCTACACCGTAGGTTATATTGCACGCCTTGACATGCTTTCGCTTCAGACAGCCCGCCACACGCTCACAGTGGGTTCCCCCTAACATCGGGTTACCAACATGTACCGCGGTTCTACCACACCGAGCTGGTAAGTAATGACATCGCTGCCATCCTCACCTCTGTAACCATTGCAAATATTTGATGATGAGTGAGACAATTACTACTTATTATAAATTATTGTCTCCCGGGGTAACACAATTTTTGCAGAATTTAAATTATTCTGCAAAAATATAACCTGTGTATGCACCGTATTTCATTTGCAGTAGCTAAACTGAACCATGGACGAACTCTTGCACAATTGCACGTTCATTTGCATTTACCAAGTTTAAATTCTGCCATAATGTTATTTTATTTTAAGCAACAATCTGTCATCGTGACGTTGCAACGTCAAATGACCAAGTAGGCTTTACATGAAAATAATCGTGATGAAGAATTGTCATGACTGCCATCTCCGTGTGACAACACTGTTAATGGACACAGACAAACTTCTTGTGTGTATGTATGTGTTCGTTTTAGTACTGCAAAACGCTCAAGAGCAGAGGAACCAGTTTACTTGAGTGCGTCCAATGCTCGAAAAATTGATATTTTCACCCACTATTGCCTCGTCCACTCCCTCTCCAACACTGAGACATTGGAGGAACAGACCACAGACGAGGTGACAGTGAAAAAGAGGAGGATACGTTCTTTGAGCTCTGGAAGACGCCCCTTGCCTTTATCGGAAAACGAAACTTATGGAAAGCTGGGCGTTTCTAAATCACTGAATGTAATTACGTACCAGTTTCGTTACAGGAGAAGGGCGTAAGTGCTGTGTGCGCACGAAATGTGACACCGTGTGGGCTGTCCTAGCATTGTTTCCGAGTTACATTAAAATACGTTTAAAAGCTGACATTTTTACATCCGTGTAAAATAACTTATGTCTTAGGCTACCCAGCCGATCGCAGTCAATTGCACTTTACTTTCAAGGGTAATGCAAGTTCCGAAATAAGAAGAATGGGTAGTATGATTTGAAGTTGCATGAATTCGATCATTAAGTTGCCTTATACAATGTTTTGAATTTCAGTACTTTCATTTTTTAAGGTGAAGTTTAACCTTGAAGCCCACGTGGACTTTTGACTAAGCCTGTAAAATACCTTATATGTTTTTTACTTTTGTTATACCTTAGATGTTTTTTACTTGTTAATTTTTGTCTGACTTGTCATTTTTTTTTACTGTAACGTGAAAATAAATCAAACTTAAAACCAAAAAAAAAAAAAACATATGTTCCATCTTTTATCTGAAGACATCCACATAAAACAGACAGGATTAATATGGACCAACTTCACTATTAGATGTGATTATATATACATCTGGAGTGGCTTATAATTGTTCATCACATAATTACTAATCCAGGTAATTTTCCTACCTACTGTTCTGTGCATTATCTGGTCAAGAGCATAACATGTCAGTGGTCCCCAGCAAATGTCTGCATCAGAAGTTAACTGTACAGTGACACAACCAAAGATAGTGGCTGTAAAGCAGACCTGGTCTAATTTATGACACCATTTTCCTAGGGTCTCGGTGTTCCTCTGGCTGCTCCTCCACTCTCTTCCTGATCTGTCCGGTGAGTTAAAATGATACTGTGACTTTGTGGTAATGAAGCCCTCTTGTCTACTTACCAAGAGCATGGAAACCCAGCACTAGTACAATTTTGTGTATGTTTGTGTGTCTTTGCTTGTAAAACCACACCACTGACATCAGGTTCAATGGGAGGAGAGAATATTACCTCACGTTTGTTCCCGTTGACTTTCAGCACGTTGGTTCCACACATACCTCCTTTAAAAAGCGCAAACAGAAATTACAAAGTGGTACCGGTGGGTTTGCTCTGGTCCTGGAAACTAGGCAAGAGGGCCCAATTGCCAAAATGTCAGGGTATGCTTTCAATTACAGCTTGAATAAGGCTTGCAGGAGTGCCATTTTCTCGTGCACCATTGTAACCTGGTCGAATTCTGCCTGGTCCTTCTAGAATGCTCCTCTTCCCTGCTCTTTATCTCCTGCCATGTGGGACACGAGGCCAAACTCCCCTGCAACTGGACGTCATTCATGCAGACGGCCTCGTATTCCGAACTGAGCCCGTACCTTCAATGGCAGACCCTTAGAGAAAGTGTGTTCGAGATGAGGGAGGAGGCCCGCTACGAGGGGGAACACTACAGGGGCCGGGTGGGGGTGGAGGTCCAACGTTTCAAGAACGGGGATTGCTCGCTGCTCTTGAAGGAGGTCCAGTTCTCCGACGCTGGGCTGTACAAGAGCTTCATCGCCGTGGGTAGCAGGAGGAGGCGGTCTTTTATCGATAGCGTGCAGTTGAACGTGAGGGGTGAGCGGAACAGCTATGTCCTCCATTATGACAACACAAACCTGTGGCCCAATCAGGGGAGGGAAGCTCTCGAAGCCATCTACCTTCCATCTATGCTATATTAATATCTAGTTCTGCCTGGCCATTTAATAGTGGCATCTGTTTATATTTTTAATCTTTGCAGCCATATTACTGTCAAATTCTATTGAAGTGAAATTCATGCCACAAAGTTTTGTAGTTTTCCTGGGTGTCTGGTGACTGTTGCACCATGGGATTTAGCCATTAAAACAGACTAACTCTAAGAGTCTGAAAGCAAGCGTGAGTCTGGCAACGGGGTGTTGCCGATTGGGGAATCAAAAACTGGACTAGCCTCAATGACAGAATGATAGGGGTTTAGCAGGCCAAGTTCCATGGGTCTATTTTTAACAATGTCAACAAGCCGCTCTGTCCCATGAGTCTCCCCTTAGACCACATTTCATACCATGTCTCCAACAAGCAAGTTAGAGCCTGTTCATATTAAACTGGACAAATATGTAGAAATCCATTTCTTTTTTGTATTTATTGTAGTTCCAGCAAACACCTCCATTGTTCTTTGTTCCCTGATCCTCCCCCTAGACCATAAGTACAAAGAAGTTCTGAAAGAAGGTCAGAACCTTGAGCTGAAACTCCATACGCACCTAGCATCGACTGTGATCTTCCAGAAGGCGGGTGCACCTGAGTCCCGGATGATCTGGGAGAGGGACAGCGGGGCCTGGGGCAGCGGAGACTGGGGCGGCCGTCTGACACAAGGGGACGAGAAGAGAGAAAGGCTGATCCTCTCCGGGGTGAGGATGGAGGATGCTGGGACCTACAAAGTCCTGGATCCTCACGGACTGGCAGTCAGCACAGTGCATCTCACAGTGGAAGGTAACAGCCAAGGAACTAGAACAGACAGATTAAGGGGGAAAACTCTACCTGTGTTCTAATAAACATTCATGTACCTTAAGCCTGTTACAGTACACAGTTATAGTTCAGTCAGAGTATTTCAAAATTATATGGTATAGTTATGTGTAGTTTTTGAAAGAGTACATTTAGATTGTTCTATTTTGTGAAACAATCCATATGGGGTCTGAATGGAAAAACTAGGAAATAACTGAAACTAATAATGTGCCAAATTAATAGAAAATTGTTTATGTTTGTAGAAGTGATCCCTACAAAGACCAACCTGTCCTATTCTGAAGCTCAAAGAGAACATTATGACAGTGAGTGTATTATTATTATTTTTTTGGAGCAAAACAAGACATTTTTAATACTCATTTTCATGACATGAAATAATATGGTCATACACATAACATTACATTTGGAGTACACATGAAAAAGGTGTGTGATCTCCCTATGTTGTACATTCATAATTCTCAATTAATTTGTCAGCAATTTATTTCAGGGTGTATAAATATAAAATAAAAGTAACGCAGAGAGTTGTAATGACATTTTGAATACTCATGAATAATTAATATGTAAACTTGTTAGCTCATATCATAGAGAATTCCCTACTGGGGTTAGTTGGGTTAAAACTCCTCCATTTTGTCTTTCCTCTCTAGGTGACAAAGGAGTTTCTTCACCAGCGTGCAGAGAGGGTGCTTCATTTTTGGTGATCATGGGCTCACTCCTATTCTTCAAAGCCTACGCTGCATTCTAGTCCTTTGTCTATACTCACACATTCGGTGTCAAATCAGATAAGATTGTTGCAGCACCGTCTAAGGTTGCTGAATTTTACATTATAAAAAATGTGGTAAAATTACATTATTTTAATCAAATTACTAAAACACTATTATATTTATACCATCTGACTTTGCTAAGAAAATTGATGGAAAATTTTAAGTATTGCATCTGCAATCTTCAGTTGCTGTGTAATAATATATTAATAATAATTACTCTCTGATTTCATCTTGTGATTTGTACTCAAATAGTGAATAAGAGAGATGGTGCTTTGTTGACTGAGTGGTAGACTTGCCAGTTTATCTTTATTTAAGCCCAAGCAACACTCCCCATGAAACATAACACAAGCAGAGGAACAGGACAGATATGTCATATTACAGGTGAATGACTGTGGTGATGCACAATTCACACACACCGACCCTGAAGAGTGTGCACATGTGTGTGTGTGTGTGTGTGTGTGTGTGTGTGTTCTGGTTACTGTGGTTTACTTTGAATAAGCAGCTTAGTTTCACCTTGAGGTGTGTGTGCCCCTTGGCTGAGAAAGAGAAACTAAAACGTTTATCAGAAATCACGGGTCAAAAACCAGCTGATACAGGCCTTCCAAATGGGATATCTCTTTCGATTTCCAGAACGTTTGCCCTTTCAACAGTACAGTGAGTGTCTCCATGCATTAACAGGAAAATAAAGCAGTGGAATTAGCTGCTGAAAGTGAGCATATTTATGTGCATACAGTGAAAAAGCCAACATATCGATACAGCAGTTCAAAATACATGTATTTTTTCCAACATACGGCACTGAAGAGCACAAATAAACACACACACACACACACACATACACAAAATAAGCCGTACTGGCAGCCTCAGTGATACACATTCATGTATGACCACACAGATAATGGAATGCCTTCGTTTTCATATTGTATTTAAAGTTATAACACACCCAGAAGTCTGGCCTCTGTTCTCACCCCCATTCACTTCTCTTTTATGTTAGCGGAAAAAATACATAAAATATTGTTCCATCAGTGTTCAGCCTGCAGCCTACATCGCTGTCAGTCTAAAATAACTCCCTCTCTGTCCGTCTGTCAGTCAGTCTTTCCCTCGTCTTCTCATCGTCTCCCTTCATCCTCCCCTCCATAACGCGAGTCTGACACACCACTGTTTCCGCTGTGCCACCCTTCATGGAGGATGCTCTTCGCTTACGACAAAGAAGTAAGTTGTTCCATCTGAGTAATCACAAACTTTGGTGTAGGTGGGAGTCCGATTTGAAGCGGTTATTCAGTCTGAAATCTCTCCTGACAAAAATGTGCACCCAAGCAACTTCTCTGGGCCAACAAAATCCACCCTCTGAATCATGAGGGCGGCCCGTGCCAAATTTTTTGCATGTTCAACAAGTGCTCGATCAGAGATCCAGCTTCGGAAGTCGGGACTCTTCATTGTCTGTCCTTCTCTCCACCGATGTTTCTCTCCTTCTGTCAATCTCTCTTCTCCCTTTTCTGTTCATTGATCTGCCTATCTGGAAAAAAAAACCCTCTGTCTACTGTGGCCTATCTATCTTAGTTTTACAGCTATGACAGACTGTCATTGACTGCAGTAGGATTATCAGACTCCTTGCTAAGAAATGGAATGAAGTTCATTTTACCGCTTGAGATCACAGACGCCAAACCAAAGTCCTGGGAGCATCACAAGGTCTCCGGTGTTTTGTGGTCTTCTTTCAGTCAGCAGTCTGCTTAGGCCTTGCTTTGGACTGTTCAGCCAATCAGGTGACTCAAAAGTAACAAAGATCAAAGCTGGAACATTCCAAAAAGCAGCTGACACCATGGCCCTTTGGGACGGAAGTCTGACTCCTCTGCTCTGCAAAACACTCTTATTGTTCATTTTTCAGGAATGAGGAATTTTAGGGAATAAACATGTTGCATGTCCTGGATCAAAACCTTAAATAAAAAGGAGAGGTTTTCTATTGAAGAATAAATGCTCTGTGCAGTGTCTCGATGACAGGTTTACTCCATGTTGTAACATTTACATATTGTTTTCTTAACTTTGTTCCATACATACAAATAACCCCTTTCAAACAGACACTGACACTGACTGACTTAGACATAGGAGAGTCTTCTGTGACTCAGTTAAAAATCCCCTGGATGGAAACAAAGGAGTCACAAGATTAAAGAGTGTCAACATGAAGCTTCTCATGTTCTTTACCAAATAAATGCGATGAGTATCTGTAAACAAAGCGTTATCATCCCCATGACCTTTCCCTATCACTCTGTGTCATCATCAGATAATGACTACAGTTCCCATAATGCCACCAAATCACCCTTCACCTCTGCTTAAGAGTCTTATCTACAGATACCCTCTTCCTACTCCTGCCTTATTACAAACAGAAAGAGGAAAACAGCAAGAGCGTTATGGACCAATCACAGTTGACATTGCTATACTGTTTGTTACCAACATACTGCATGATTGGTGGTTGAGGTCACGGCTGGCCTATCCCCATTTTGTTATGCCTGGTGAGAGTGAGGGGGAGGGCACAAGGCAGGATGTGAGACTGAGAAGCTCAAAGAGAGGCCATGAAGAAATCTCACTTATCCATGCAATGGGTCACATGACATTATACCACCAATCACAGCAGTTGACTTCAGCCCATAGTCAACACCTATTTGATAATCTGTGGTCTGTGAACATCAGAGCTTCACACAGAGTCACTTCCTAACTTGTCCCCTCTTCCTCCTCCTTCTCCCACCCTTTCCCCTTCCTGTCCAGGCCACACCCACACTTCCCCCTCACTTCTTCGCTCTGCCTCAGAAGTTGGGCTTGTGCTTCTTGACCTCCACCATGAGGTGGTGCAGGTTGATGAGCTCAGAGCGCACGGCCAGACTGCGGAAGGTGGGCTGCGACAGGACCTTGTGGAAGCCATGGTAGTACTGGATCAGCTGCGTCAGCGCCCCCTGGTGGACAGGACAGGTAAATAAAAAAAAAGGGCTGCCATGAAGTCTCACTCTCCAATCATTAGTTGGCACCTTAGCAGCATCTTCCGATTTTTGCAGGATATGTGGCAGAAAGATAGAGAGAATGAGGTGGAAGAAGATAAAACACAGAAAGGAAGAAAGACGGAGAGAGGTCGCAATGGTGAGAGACTAATTACCTGAATGATGCCTGTGCCGTTTTTGAAGTTGGTGAACGACCTCATGACGTCCTGACTCAAAGCCTCCACAGACTGCTTCCAGGTGCTGGAGAAACCCCGCACTAACTGTGTAATGCGAGCTGAAAGAGGGGGAAATGAGGATAAAGAGGAGAGGGAGAAATGCAGAGGAGAGATGGATAAGCGGAAAAGGGAAAAGCGGAAAAGAGAATGGAAGAGATGGAGGGATGAAAAGGGAAGGAAAGCGGATGATTGGGGAAATGAGGGAGAGTAGGGAGGGAACAGCGAAACAGGGTTAAAAACGGAGGTTGGAGGTGGGAGGGGAAGGGTTTCAAACGCTGTTAACCAACACTGGATTGAATACACAGTACAAGGTACTTCAGCAGCAAACCACAGTGAGAGTCATGATAACTCCACCCAATCCCAACTACAGCAGCCAATGAGTGACAAGGATGATGATAACTCCATCCCCTTCCTACTACAGCAGCCAATGAGGGATCAGGGTGATGATTACTCCACTCCTCTACAAGTGACCAATGAGCAACCAGGGTGATGGTAATTCTGACCCCAGCCTCTATCAGCAGCCAATGAAAGTGATCCTTTTGTACCTTCATCGTTCTTCAGCCTGTCCAGCTGCCCTTTCTCCATCAGTGCCTCGCTCTCCTTCACAAACGCAATCATTCCACCGAAGGGTGGGGACAGAATCTCCTCTATAAACTCCTGAGAGAGAGAGAATGAGATGCAGACAAAAAGAAAGGGAAGTATGAAGAGAGAGGACAGCAGTATGGAGTATGGAGAGAGAAATAGAAAGAGGGAAGGAGAAGTTATCAAATACAGGGGAAGAGAAGGGGGAATCAGAGATAATAAGGTAGAAAGAGGAAATAAAACAATCAGATGCCAAATCAATTCAGTCATCTCAGGGGAAACCCATTGCGACATCACAGTTACTCATTATGAAAGCAGAACCACATTTTCTACACTGTTCATATCCTTTGGCCTGGGCCTTGGTCTAGTGGCTATGGTGATTGACTGGGATGTGACTGGGATTGAGAATAGGATCACTGCAGCTGTTGGGCCCCTGAGCAAGGCCCCTAACCCCACATTGCTCCCAGGGGGGAACTGGCCCCTGATGAGCGTAATCAAATATAAGCCATTCTGGATAAAAGTGTCAGCTAAAAAATTCATTTGGGACCCACGGTCCAGCTATGGGCTTGTTATCAGTAATGAAATCTGACTAAAATTTTTACAGATGTTTACTGATGTGGACCCCAGGGGTTACAGCGCTGTATCACAACATTTCTTACAGGCTAGATGTACGATACTGAAAAACAAAAGATTTTCTGTCTTAGCTTTCTGTTTGTGCACACATCTTGTCAAAATGTTTCCTTTAAATCCCCACATGGCCCATTAATCATCCACACCACAAAATGTAAACAAACAAAAAAATGCAAAATACTAACGACAAGTTCACGACAGCCATAGATCACGAAGCCAGATTATGATTATGTAAACGAGAAATAAATACTAAAAATCCCTCAATGATAAACAAAAACTTACTTAATTAAATAAAAGAAGTTACAACATATCTGGCCATGCTTTGCGACCTTCCTCACCTGTGTTCTGGCCAGGAGAAGTTGCTGGAAGCCCTCCACCTCTTTGCTGTCATCTGCTGCTCTTTCCTGAGAGAAAGAGAGAGAGAGAAGAGAGGGAGAAGGAAACACAGAATGGGGTTAATACTTGCCTGTGCTTGCACTGTTTGTTGTTATTCAAATCCAGGATCTGAGGCCTGCAGAGTATGCAGGTGCATTGCTCCAACCACACACCTACTCCACCAGATTTCACAACATTTGTTCACCATTTGTATCAAGCAATCGTTGAAATAATTAATCAGTTAAATCTGTCGGTCTAGCAGCTGTTTACCACTTGTGATATAATTTGATGTTGATAATTTGAAGTTTTCATGTATGGAGTAGGTACTTTCTGTAAGTACTCCAGCTAGACCGGTTCCAATAAACCAAGATAAACAAATGTGAATGTACTTCCTGATCACGTGTGCGGTTCTGTTCTGGCCTCCAGGGTGTGGAATAATATCCTGCATTAGGTCTGGACAATAGAGACTCTGGCCACTTTCAGTTTCATTATAAGTCTCTCACATACCACATAAAGGGCACAGGGCACACTCCTTAGTCCCTCTGTTACAAACTACACTGCTCTAGAAAACAGATCAAAGGGTACACTAGTGAGTCTCTCAGCTACAGAGAGTAAACTTAACTACGCACTGGGCACTCTACTGAGTCTCTCTGTTACATACAAAACTTGACTACATATAGGGTAAAGGGCACAGGGCACACTGTGAGTCCCTCTGTTACAGACCAAACTTGACTACATATAGGGTAAAGGGCACAGGGCACACTGTGAGTCCCTCTGTTACAGACCAAACTTGACTACATATAGGGTAAAGGGCACAGGGCACACTGTGAGTCCCTCTGTTACAGACCAAACTTGACTACATATAGGGTAAAGGGCACAGGGCACACTGTGAGTCCCTCTGTTACAGACCAAACTTGACTACATATAGGGTAAAGGGCACAGGGCACACTGTGAGTCCCTCTGTTACAGACCAAACTTGACTACATATAGGGTAAAGGGCACAGGGCACACTGTGAGTCCCTCTGTTACAGACCAAACTGCTTCTCGGTCCAGCCTCACCGTCAGCACATTCAGCATCATGTCGTAGTTGTTGATGAGGAAGATCAGCTGGTCCTTCCTGGAGGGGAACTCTGCTGCCATCTTCAGGACAAAGTTCTCCACTTCAACCTAAAAGGCAAGATGGGGTGCATCATTATGCCATGGTCAACTTGAGCCTATGCTGTGTATACACTTGCATAGCTGCATCTTATTGTCATGTGGCTGTATTATAGTGTCATATGTTTTGTGATTGTGCAGTTGTATTATAGTATTGTGTAGCTGCATTACAGTGTTGTTACATGTATTATTGTGTGACTGTGTATCTCCTTTATAATGTTGGTTGTATAGCTCAGGTACAGTGTCTTGTAGTTGTGTGGTTGTGTAGTTGTATTATAGTGTCGTGTGGTAGTGTAGTTGTATTACAGTGTTGTGTGGTTGTGTAGTTGTATTATAGTGTCATGTGGTTGTGTGGTTGTATTATAGTGTCGTGTGGTTGTGTAGTTGTATTATAGTGTCGTGTGGTTGTGTGGTTGTATTATAGTGTCGTGTGGTTGTGTAGTTGTATTATAGTGTCGTGTGGTTGTGTAGTTGTATTATAGTGTCGCGTGGTTGTGCAGTTGTGTGGTTGTGCAGTTGTATTATAGTGTTGTGTGGTTGTGTAGTTGTATTATAGTGTTGTGTGGTTGTGCAGTTGTATTATAGTGTCGTGTGGTTGTGTAGTTGTATTATAGTGTCGTGTGGTTGTGCAGTTGTGTAGTTGTATTATAGTGTTGTGTGGTTGTGTAGTTGTATTATAGTGTTGTGTGGTTGTGCAGTTGTGTAGTTGTATTATAGTGTCGTGTGGTTGTGCAGTTGTGTTGTTGTGTAGTTGTATTATAGTGTCGTGTGGTTGTGTGGTTGTATTATAGTGTTGTGTTGTTGTGTAGTTGTATTATAGTGTCGTGTGGTTGTGTGGTTGTATTATAGTGTCGTGTGGTTGTGTAGTTGTATTATAGTGTCATGTGGTTGTGTAGTTGTATTACAGTGTCGTGTGGTTGTGTAGTTGTATTATAGTGTCATGTGGTTGTGTGGTTGTATTATAGTGTCGTGTGGTTGTGTAGTTGTATTATAGTGTCATGTGGTTGTGTGGTTGTATTATAGTGTCGTGTGGTTGTGTAGTTGTATTACAGCGTCGTGTGGTTGTGTGGTTGTATTATAGTGTTGTGTGGTTGTGTAGTTGTGTAGTTGCGTAGCACCTGCAGCTGCCCGAGCAGAGTGTTGGTCCTCTCGTTGGGGAAAGTCTGGTTGATGCTGACGATGGCTGAGGAGAACTCGGCATATCGGCGAGTGATCTGAAATGGCACAGAAACACGGTCAGCAAAGACAGGTACCACTGAACTGCACACACACCTGTGTGCAACTCACACCCATGCTAACCACATTAGCATATAATCCTGACACAGCAACATGGTCAATTCTGGTGGGTATGAGACTGTGTGTGTGTGTGCATAGTGTAAATATGTGTCCTTATAAAGTGTGTATGGTGTATATATGTATGAAAATTGAATGTGTGTGTATAGTGTGTATATGTGTGTGTGTATGACATATATATGCGTATGTACAGCATGTGTATAGTTTTTATACGTGTATGTACAGTGTGTGTACATTGTTTATATATGTACTGTGTGTGTATAGTGTTTATATGTATGTACTGTGTGTGTATAGTGTATATACGTGTATGTATAGTGTGTGTACTGACGTAGTGGGGGCGGGTGTCCAGCAGGCCCAGTTTCTGAGGGTCGGTGTTGCGGATACTCTGGATGTTCAGCTCCAGGATCATCTCAAACCTGGGCCAAAGCAGCTCCAGCACAGCCTCCCAGTACCTGAGAAACCAGAGCACAGCCCTGCTTAAAACACACACACACACACACACACACACACACACACTAGCCTTCCCAGTACCTGAGAAACCAGAGCACAACAGTTTTCATAAAACTAAGGGTGTCTATTTACTTCTTGCATGTCTCTGTATAAATTGAGAGGGTCATGAATAACAGCAGAAAAACATGTCGGCGTGTCCCGACATGAAACGGCTTTATGTGGTGTAATCTGCGAGTGAATCAGTTTTGATGCAATCGACTACTTCTTGTTTTTATGTTTTGGTCATGGTGACAGGCGACTGCTGACTCACATTGAAAACCACTATGCTGTAACTGTGTGCAAAGGCTTTGTTCTGGCATCATCGCCAGGGCAACAGTGACTGATGGTGTGGAATTATATGAAACGTTCTAGAATGCCGTAATGTAACTGAATGAGTGTTCCATATGGATGCCTGAACACCAGTTTGGGAGCCCAACTGTTGATGACCTTTGACCCTAACTGAGGCGTTGCTTTGTTAAATAGGGTGCAGTTGCACTGACTTGTCAAGGGCGGGGATGTTCCTCTTGGCGGTGATGGCCCTGAAGCGTAGGATGATGTGGATGCAGAGGAAAATGGCGATGCTGTCATAGCAGTCAGACACGTACGTGGACATGCTCTTCTGCAAGGTGGGGAGGGAGAGAGGGAAGAGGGGGTGGAAGGAGGCAAAGAGAGGAGAGGAGGGGAGGGAGAGAGGGAGGAAGAGGAGAGGAAGGAGGCAAAGAGATGAGAGGAGAGGAGGAGAGAGGGGAGAGGGAAAGAAGGAGGCAAAGAGAGGAGAGGAGGGGAAGGAGACCAGGAGGGCATCAAGAAATGTTTGGTTAGTCCATTCCCATCAATCGTTTTTTTTTTTTCAGACGCTCTCTTCGGTTTAGCATCAGGACTACATGACCTCAAGAGAGCGAGGGGAGATGAAAGGACCCCTACCAGGAACATGCTTAAGGTTTTTCCCATGATGCAGTTGAAGAGATCCAGAGCGGAGTTCCCGGCCACCATGAAGAAGTCGGACAGGAAGAGGAATTCCCTGCAGCCGTTATCCAATAAGGCGTAGTGCTGGCTGCGGAACAGTGTCTCGTATGGGTACTGAGAGGGAGAGGGGGAGGGGGAGAGAGAGTCACACACAACTCTATGAAACAAACTCTTATAGAGGCAGGCTTATGTAGCTTGTCTTGTCTCATGCTTGGTTTTTTCCTAGGATGAGTCCGCTGCATGCTGGCATATGAGAAAGAAATCTGTGTGTGTGTGGTACAGCTGTACAGTTCTATTACCCTGCAGTCTCCTCTCTGTGCAGCGCGTGGGTGTGTCTGTGTGTGTGGTAGAGCTGTACAGTTCTCTTACCCTGCAGTCTCCTCTCTGTGCAGCTCGTGTGTGTGTGTGTGTGTGTGTGTGTGTGGTACAGCTGTACAGTTCTCTTACCTTGCAGTCTCCTCTCTGTGCAGCGCGTGTGTGTGTCTGTGTGTGTGGTACAGCTGTACAGTTCTCTTACCCTGCAGTCTCCTCTCTGTGCAGTGTGGGGAACGAGGATGGGCCCCTCCAGCTCAACCGGGCTCAACACTGCCCCCCGCTGGCCGAGAGTGAATATGGTGTTCCTGCTCTTCAGCGAGGGCTTGGAGAAGAACCCTGCTGATGTGGTCAAGGACAGCAAACCGCCTACACAGCAAGAGCCTTCTATTTGAATTCAACAACACCAAAACAGCATCTTAACACTTTGGGAAAGGATATCTTTCTTAGCTGTGTCCTCCACCCCCATCAGATCGTCTTTGTCGGCCACCTCCTCGTACTGCCAAAGGGAAAGGGTGGGGAGATACACAGTGTTATGCATATGTAAAACCACATTATAATACACACTATATTGTTGTTCTGCTTTCTGCTTCCCTGTCTCCCTCGTTCATTTTCTAGCTGCCTCCTTCCTCACCTGCACTTTGAGCAGCCTGCCGCTGTATGATTTGAAGTAGCTGTAGTAGATCTTGCTCATGGTGTCCACATATTCATCCCGGATCTCCTTCGCCACCTGCCTCTCGTTCGCCAACAAGAACTGGTAGAAAAACCTGCAGACAGACAGAAATCAATTAATTATCTCATGCATAAACTTGCATGCCAGGCGCACACCTCTATGCTGTAAGGCTGGTGAAAGCAGTGCAGTTCAGAGGGAGAAACACACACACTTTACCAACACAATTACAAATAACTTTAAATTTCAACAAGTTAACAATAGTAACATTGCTGTGTGAAAATTATGATCAATTGCACTGATCGAGGTTACTCCTCCAGGTTGGAGACAGGAAAGAGCTGTGAGGCTGAAGGCTACCTGTACTTGAGCAGTGTATTCTGGGGGATCTGATAGTTGGTCATGGGCTTTCTGAAAGAGTATATCTTCTGCAGGATGAACTCTCGGATCTTAGTTACAGCCTATGGAGCATAAGAGTGCAGAAACAACAAAACACTGTTACCCGGCAACGTCACCTTACGCTGCAAACTTTGCCAGGAAGTTGCTGTGCAATCTAAATACAGCTATGCGTCACTCAACACCCACAATATGCTCTGTGAAATAAGACGTTATGTGATTTGGACGTTGTGGGAACACCATATTATCAAAGCTATGGGTTAAATAGGTTACTTCCACTACACCCGGTTCTCTGACCGAGATTTCTGAACTCTACTATAAACTTATGGGACCACGGATGTATATGTGGTCGGAAGTTGCCCGAATGGACATAATGCTGCGGATACCTGTAATTATATAGTGGAAAAATCTAAACTGTCACCCAAGCTTCACTCCCTACAGCTGTTGTTTCTCTCATTGTTCCCCCTTCACCCTCTCCCGCCCTTGTTTCTCTCTCCCTCCCTCGTTCTCAGGACCTTAATTTTGAGGCGGTCCACGATGTCCTGTATGTCAGAGCAGGCCAGCGTCTCCCTGAAGCTCAGCTCCTTGGCGAAGTTGATCTTGTTGTTGAGCTCGTGCAGCTGCTCCAGAAACTCCTGCTCCGTCACAGGGCTCTCCAGGATGACCCTGAGAGAGGAGAGAGCCGTGAGCCGGCAGCGCTGACCGCAACCATGAGAGAGACATGAGCCCACAGTGCTGACCGCAACCATGAGAGAGACATGAACCCACAGCGCTGACCGCAACCATGAGAGAGACATGAGCCCACAGTGCTGACCGCAACCATGAGAGAGACATGAACCCACAGCGCTGACCGCAACCATGAGAGAGACATTAGCCCACAGCGCTGGCCGCAACCACGAGAGAGACACGAACCAACAGTATAGACGGTGACCATGACAGAAAGGTGAACCACCAGCACAAATCGTAACCATGACACAACTGAGACATGGAGAGGAGGACCATGAATTGACTGTACTGACTGTTACCAGTATACTGGTGAGACACACACACACACACACACACACACACACACACACATATTCACACACACACACACACACACACACAGTCCTCATACTCACTCACACACACTCACTTACTCACACACACACAAACACACACACACACACACACACACACACACACACAAACAAACACACACACACAAACACACAGTCCTCACACTCACACACACACACAAACACACAGTCCTCACACTCACTCACACACACACACACACAAACACACAGTCCTCACACTCACTCACACTCACACACACACACAAACACACACACACTCCTTACGAGATCATGGCTCCGGGCACCACCAGCTCGTCCACCAGCTGGCTGAGGTGGCTGCGTACGGCCTGCCTGTTCTTCAGCCTAACGCTCATGCTGACAGACTGCTGCTGCAGGGTCTGAATCTCACTGCTGATGGAGGACAGGTCACTCTGGAACCCACTCAGCATTTCCTCCATGCGCTGCAGAAAGACGGAGCAGGAGGGGGACGGAGAGAGAGAGACAGAGGAAAAGAGGGAAGGAGAGAGACAGACAGAGAGTGGGACACAGAGACAGAAACATCATCATAAACTTTCCATAATTCCATCATCATGTTTCTGTTCCTACATTACGGAAAGGCACAGGTCAAGTTGTTTTAACATCTTACACACCTCTCCACTGTCACACCACCCAATGGCACTGAGCCACTCACTACTAACACACAGGCCGTAACTCATTTTCTTGCTTTCATTTTCGTTCTCTCTACCACCACCACTCTCCTAGATTCTAGCTTTACCTTCTTCACCTTTCTGCCCCTCTCTTGGTCTCTCTTTCCAACCCTCTTTCCAGCTTTTTACCCCCTCCCTCCCTACCTCTCTCTCCTTCTTTTTCATATATCATAATTGTGGGGTCCACAAAACAGCACAGTAAAGTGCCCACATTTAACAGACAGATACTGAGCCCTGAGACAGACAACAGAAGCCCTCTCACCTCCAGTATGGAATCGCAGGCAGTGATCTGGTTATGCAGAGAAGCAATGTTCTGGCTCTCCTTAATGTCTGTTACAGGAGCAGTCAAAGAAAACGCTGCAGAGCTGGGACTGATGCAACATCAAAAAAACCAGGTTTTGGTCCAATTAAGCTACAAGTAGAGGACGAGCTGTGCAAATGGGTGGAGCTACCATGAGCTGTCAATCACTGGTTTGCTTGAACCAATTAAACATGTTTTCTCTCCAAAGGTAGCAAAACATGATTAGCTCTTCTCAGCGAGTGAATGGTAACATATAGTTGCTCTACCCATTCTTGGTTGGACTAAACCTCTTTCTCTCATCACTATTTAAAAGTGTAAATAGCCATAACAGGTAATAAGGAGGAATCCACTGTATTTCCTTTTCATAAAGACCTATTCGATCAACACATCAATCATATACCTATAAGAGCATCTAACAAATGCCTTTAATGTAATATAATGAAGTTCTCATGTAATGTGAAGGATACAGTCTTTAATAGAGGCTTGTTCAATGTGTTGCAGCTCTGTCTCCACTTGCTTGGAGTATTGTCTGAGGTCCACACCCTAAAATGGACAGTTGTATGAGCAAGGAGAAAAGCATCAGTGAGCGGACAGATGTATGCACTGCTGTGAACTGCAAAGTCTGACACTTTAGTATGTTCAGAAAGTGAGTTGATACAATAAAAACACACATACTGTGTTGTTCATTCAGCCTTCTTTAATCTGTGCACTATGCTAGCTATGAGCAAACAACCAAAACAAGAAACGAATTACACCAGCCATCTGTCAATAACTTCCATGGATTCACTGACTAAAAAGACTGCACTGACAAATAGATGGGCGTCAAATGGAAATTATGCTTTGATATACTAGTGGATTCACATATTGTTTTGTGCATTGTGTTCATACACTGTTATATGGTACAGTAGTTTTTCGGTTCCCCCTCATGCAAATCTGCCTGCCTGTATTCTAGAATGACATTTTTAGTTGTCAGTAGTGCCTCAGTCGTAGAGTTGGTCAGCAAATCAAGCAATCTCACCGTTTTCAGAGCTTCTTTCACTAGGTCATCCTCAAGGTTAGCCTGGATGTGAACTGAAAGCAGGAAATGACATGACCAAGTTAACACAAAACTAAACCAAAGACAACAGAGAGAGGACATAGAGCCCCGACGCAAGGATGCTTACTGTCTACTTCGTCCAAGATAAATTCATCAGTCGTAATGTCCAGGTCTCCCAAACTGAGAGCAGGGATGGCTTCCGAGTCATTCTTAATCTGAAAGAGATCAGACACAAAGACGGGGGTATGAGCTACAGATTCACATAACATTAGTATCTAGAAAGTAGGTGGTCAAAACCAAACATAACGAATGAACCGGGAACACACTGCCAAGCAAATGAAGTCAGCTAGATAGTACAACACCAGCATATACCGGCACGTAAACATGGATAGAGCTATCACATCATTTACAAGGTAACTTAAACAATTCAGCTGGCTTGTTAACTATCTGCACATGAATCACTTTGAAACAATGTAAATAACAAAAGGACCATGTTACCGCCAGTTGGAGGTGTTAAATATCACACACTAAAATACAAGAGTTAGCCAGTTAGCTTGCTCGTCAACATTAGCCAGCTATGGTAGAGGTTATCTTGCGAAACAAATGTTGTATAAAAGAAAACATAAAAGCAAATATAACTAACTCATAGCTACCTGTATGTCATTACTTACATCGTCTTGTAAATAAGCCATGGCATTTGTCGTCGAGTTGACAACTGTATTTACATCGGAGCAGCCAACGTCGGTGACCACCGCCTCCGCCATAGCTGCCAACGTCAGAAAACTACAAGTCCGACGTCTTAATTAACCGCCTTAGAAGTCGAAGAAAAAAAGAAAGACAACATGGGGATAAAAATGATATATTTGAGTGTTAAGATGAGCCGTGGAACACAAAATATTTGATTTTTTCTCTCATATTTTTATTTTCATGCTGTGATGTTGGAAGGTATCAAGATATGCAATCGTATATCTCAAAACAAGGATCTATGTTCCACACGGACACATATATTGAAACGGAACCACTTCCTTTCACACGTCGTTAAAAATCCAAGATATAGTCTCGCGAGACTTCCGGCAACTTCTCTTCGAATCGGAACCTGCTTCCAAGATGGTGAGTTAGATGAGCTGGGCGAGCGAGACAAACCATGAAAATCCACTTTCATCGTCTTTAAACATAGCTCTTTGAGGCTTAAGGGATCAAGAAAATATTCCGAAAACTCTATTCATATGTTATATGTGATTATTACTGGAACCGGCTCTGTACAGTACACCAAAACACAACTTTATAAAATGAACCCTGTGCAAGCAATGCTAACCACCCTGTGTTCTATCAAAACACTATGGCAAAGTGTTCCCATTAAATTGTGTTTCTGTGGTCAACTAAACACTAATTGAGTAACTAGTATAAGTATACTGACTGTAGATGTTTCACGACCGTCGCTTCAGTACTAATGTTTGAACAATTTCTATCCTACCTCGTTAACCGAGTTAGCCAAAATACGTGAACCAGTTGCAGCATGTTAGTTAACCAGTTAGCTAGCCAGTCTGTTAGCGGGCTTCGACAACAACGCATCTCTGAAAGTTAGATATTAATAACGTTTTTGCATGAATCGTTGGCACACAGGGAAGTTGTACGAAGCTGCTTTGGTTTTGATGAGGTGGTCACAGATTTCCCAATCCACTGCGACCATAGCAGTGTTGTCAGTTGTGTCGTGACTTTAACCAAGTACTATTACTTCTGGAATTGGTAGTTAACCCCGTCATCCTCCTTTATTCTAGTCTCTCGTCATCCCCGAGAAGTTTCAGCACATCCTTCGTGTTCTCAACACGAACATCGACGGACGGAGGAAAATCGCCTTCGCCATCACAGCCATCAAGGTGAGTCGGTGTGACAGTCCCCCAGAACATACTGTTTGGATGCTTTCAATTTCACTGGCTTGATAACATTCAAAAAGCTGTCATGTGGAATTTGTAAGGACATAGCCTAAATTGGCCCTTGAGCAAGGCCCTTAACCCCACATTGCTCCCAGGGGGGACTGGCCCTTGGTTAGCATAATCAACTGTAAGTCGCTTTGGATAAAAAGCGTGAGCTTTCATGTACTGTAATGTAAATTATGAGAATGCAAAAGTAAGTTGAGTCTTTTAAAAGAGAAGCTGTGAGAATTGTGACTAGTTATCACACCTTTCTAACGTGCTTCTGGTTTGCAGGGTGTTGGCAGACGATATGCCCATGTGGTGCTGAGGAAGGCTGACATCGACCTCAACAAGAGGGCCGGGGAGCTGACTGAGGATGAGGTGAGGGCAGTGGACCCTTGGAGTAGCTCCAGGTTGACCCAATCAAAAACATTGCTCTCCATAGTGAAACGATTGGTGCAAATCAGCAGTGCCACTGATATAGCTTATGGCAGCTACAACTACTTTTGTTTCTTGGTACCTAATTATGAACCAGCATCAGTTCACTCTTGCATTAGGTAGTTAGACTTTATTGTCCCCCAGGAGGGGAATTCTTTCCCACAGCACTGTGTTGTTGTTTCCCAAAGCATAAAGCCTAAATGTCACTGAATAGTTGTTGACCCTATATGGCTGATTGTAAGGTTGACATCTGCACGTGTTTTTGTTTTCTGTCTCAGGTGGAAAGAGTGGTGACCATCATGCAGAACCCTCGCCAGTACAAAATCCCTGACTGGTTCCTGAACAGGCAGAAGGACGTCAAGGACGGCAAATACAGCCAGGTGAGTCAGCGTGTGGAAGTGTCCACAGACTGTGGAGCAGTGGTCTTTTAGCACGGGGGTGTCAGACTCGTACTATGCAGGCCGCAGCAACCGCTGGCTTTTGTGATCAACTTTGAATCAGCGCTTGGAAGGTACCACCCTGTTAAGGCTGCCTGTAATCTGCAACGGAACTGCAAATTCCTCACAAAACAACCAAAAGCAAAGGTCACACTGATGTAATTCATTAGGTGTAGCCCATGGTCTATAAGGTCTATAACGTTATACCTCACTGTGTGTGGTGCTTTTTCAGCATCTCTGTATCTGTCTTACTTTTTTTGTGTTATGCCACTGTTCTGAATCTGTATGTGCATCAATTTATGTGCTAACCAGTCCAGCTGTTTATCTATTGTTTAGCCAGGTGGAAAACCGCATTGAGTTTGAAGCATGTTATGTTTTAAAAGGACCTGGCCATGTTGGAAACTGCACCTCAATGCATGTGGCGCTAACTGTGTGTTCGGTCCCTGTGCTGTAGGTTCTCGCTAACGGCCTGGACAACAAGCTGAGAGAGGATCTTGAGAGGCTGAAGAAGATCCGGGCTCACCGTGGTCTCAGGCACTTCTGGGGGTAAGAACATTCTGGGGAATCGCTGGGCAATGCGGAGCTAATTTAAGGCTTTTATTCATAAAATAATTTTGGATTGACAGTCAATCACACGCAGATCAAAGTCATGTTCTCTGAGCCAAGTACTTTGGCTTCACTCATTGAGGTTGCAGTGCTCTGCAGTCAGGTGTTGAGCCGGCACTGTTATTTTGGCAGTTGAGCGAGCAGTGTCCATTAGTGTTGACCTGGTGTCGCTATTTTATCAGTGTAGAGCTTGCAGCGGTCTTTGCCGAGTGTTGACTTAGCAGTGATCTTTACCCAGTGTTTGGGGAAATGGTTGCACCCTGTGTTGAGCTCACAGTGTTCTGAATGCTGAATAACTTGCCCAGGGTTTTTCATGTAGTTTTTAAATGGGTTCAGCGCCTTGATTCTCCCAGATCCCCTCAAGTCCTAAGTTTTGTTTCCAGCTCCAGTAACTGCTGTGTGAAACGAATATTGAAGTGACAAAGCTGCAATCTGATTAAGACCTCCTTTTTCAAAATGTGCAACTTGCAACTTTTTTTACTTTCATTTGGGCCTCAGTCCAAGGTAGTTTGCTGTATACGACTTGTGCTTTAAAGTGGCTGATTTGTCTAACCAACTTAATCTTTTTTTTTTTTTTTTTTAAGAAGAGCTGCTAGATTATATAGTGATGAAATAGTGCGAAGGAAGCGTTTCCTTCATTTCCTTTGTGATGTCACAGTGGCAGTGGTCTTTCACCAGTATCTGTGGTTCCTTTGAAATCCATCCCTCTTTATGGAGTTGTGGAATTCTATCAAAACAAGCCGACTTTTTAAAGGGTATAGATCGTCCTGTTTTTAAAATAACACATTCCTAAATAGGTTCATTTGCTTGTCTCCGGTAGATTACAAAATGCTGAATGATTCTTATGTTGTAATGGAAGGTCAATTTTAATTTCATGGCGTATGCCTGAAAGAGACCTATTGGGTCCTAGCCCATATAACTGTCGTCTCTCATATTATACCTTTTCTCTCTCTCTCTCTCTCTCTCTCCAGTCTGCGTGTGCGTGGCCAGCACACCAAGACCACCGGTCGCCGTGGTCGCACTGTGGGTGTGTCCAAGAAGAAGTAGACGCCGCCCCTCCCTGTCTCACCCTTCACCCAATGTGTCAATAAACTCACCATTTTACCAACCTGTGCAGCTCTGTGTCTGGTCTGTGTTGGACTGCAAACAGTGTATCAAGCGTGGAGATTTGGTTTACAGTTAGGCTGGACTCCACACACTCTAGTCTGTGATTGTATATCTGTGAAATGTGTATGTAGTTTTCCTGTCATGGGTCCTCTTGGTGACCTTGATTCTGAATGTGGATGTAGGTAGAACTTTTTCCCCTGGACCAACAGTAAAAGGTATCTCAGTGGTGTAGCTCAGGGGCAGTGTACTGCAGGCCAGAAGGAGGGTGTTGTCCTTCCAGTGAGTTGTTTAACTGGGGTATGAGTACAGGTGTCAGTCCAGTCACTCGTGACATTCCAGCAAACGTTACCCTTCTAATCTGGCCAATTACAGATTTGTTGCATCTGATTGTGTATAAGGTCCTGTGCTAACCCCACACACGCTGTTCCAAAATTTGATTTAGTTATTTAGGTTACATTATATTTTTAATTTTTGAAGTCCTAGATAGTGTCAGTAGCAGAATGGAAGTCAGGACAGGTGTCAACTTATTTCATTAAGGGTTGAGTCTGTTCAGTGTAGTGGAGTTAAATTATGAAAAGACAAGGCACCTCACAACAATACATGGGTATTTCAAAGCCATCTGTAATCGCTAGTAAGATTTGCAAATTACAAAAAAGTGCAAAAGAGCAAGACCTTCAGAAGGAATGAAACTAAGGACACAAGATACACAACTGGCATTTTTTGTGTTTTCTTTTTTTTTCCTGTACATTAGGGTGAGGTTGTGTTTCTCGGCTGTTTGTGGGAAAGATGGTTGAAATGTTCACTTCTGTGTTTTGTTTCAGTTCATGGTTCTTTTCCAGTTGAGGGCAGGGATGTAAGTCTCAGGTACTGATGGGCCACAGAGGTCAGTGTTCCAACATTTAGGTGCTTAATTTAAGTCACCAATTGGCTAGACAGTCCTGCACACCATATTTCCGAGGCTGTGATTGGCTGTTGGCTGAAAAGAATCCAGAAACTCCACAGACTTGAGTTTGACACCCCTGGCTCAGTGGAAAATACTTGTAAAGAATGAACCCCACAAAATGAACCATTATAGGGGTTCATAGAGCTCTTTTCAAACATCGTTCAGCTCCCCACTTTTCTGTTTCAGTCTTAAGGTCCTGGTTTTACTCAGTGCCTAAGGACACATTAAAAAAAAAAAACCCAAGTCCTACTTCTTCACCGTAAGGTTGGAAAGTTCTTCACTGATATGACACACCAGCTCTTAGGAACTGTCTGAGAATATACAAAATGGCTGTACAAAACTGGGAAATGAATGGAGATTTCTGAGGAAAGTAGAAGGTGAGAGGTGTTTGTATATATATATATATATATATACACACACACACAGTGTTGTTTGGCTGGTTGGGTGCATGACAAAAAAACCTCACTACCCCGTGTTTCCAGAAGGTGAATAAGTAAAAGGCAGGTGCTTATGTCTCAAAAGACAATTCGAGGAGATCAGTCTGGAAAATTAAAAACATTTTTTTTTAAATGCCAACAAATCAGGTTTCCTATACTTCATATTTGGGGAGGTAAAAGCCAAGTTCCAATCAAAAGCTCCGCTTTGAGAGAGAGAGAGAAATGGACCAAGGGTACACTCTGTGCTTCTGTAGGGCCAACACAAAAAACGTGGTCTGTTTCCCATTGCAATCTCCAACAAAATGTCCACTTCTGTATTTTTCTCTCATTCACACCATCATTCTGTATTAGAGTCAGTAGCCAGTAGATGTAGTTGATGCTCCACACTGGTTATTCCCTCTTTCTCTTTCACACACTCTCTCCTTCTTCCCTCTCTCTCATACTCACTCTCTCCCCCTCTTCCTCTGTCACTCATTGCTCAGCAACAGCCCACAGCCTAACGGGGGGATGAAAAGAAAGTTATGTTGCTGTTGTTGTTGTTGTTGTCTCTGTGTGAATCGATAAATGACAGAGAGAGGCGGTTGGGGAAAGGGGTGGCTGTGCAGGTGATCAGATGTGTCCCTCCCCCACCCCCTTCAGGGTTGTTGCTGCTGCTGTTGCTCCTTGGTAGGGGCGTAGTACAGCTCCAGGGGTCTGCTGATCTTCCAGTACTTCTCATTGACCAGCTCCAGGGTTAGAGAGCCGTTCAGAGTCTGAGGGAGGGATGGAGAGAGACAGAGGGTGGGACAGGGAGGGAAGGAGGAAGAGTGGGAAGGTAGAAAAAGGTTTGAAACGTGAAGGAACACATGTACACAAGGAAGAAAAGGAGAAGAGAGATTTGTTATTTATTTCGTGTAATTAAAAAATGTATATATACGTTCATTTTAAAATGCATCTCATTGTCAGAGATACTCAAAGTATAAATGGCTGCCATGGAAACCGTGCTCACCGAAAACTGGCCGCCGGTCGCAGTTATGTAGATGGTGTACTGCTTCTCACTGATGTCCTGCAGGTTCACTCCTCCTCCTGCTCCTCCTCCGCCTCCACCGTCATCCCCTGCCTCCCCGGCCGTCTGTCTGTCCGCCTGCCTCTCCTCCAGGGCGATGCGGAGTGCCAGGTACTTGGACAGGTGGTCCACCGTGGCGTTGGCTGTCGTTTTCACGTACCTGAGAGATGGAGAAAGGGGTGTGGTTGTGGGGGGGGGGTGATGGTTAAGGCAAAAACGCAGCAGTCTCTAACCAGATCCTGAAGGCACAGCTGGTTAATTATGGTTAAAATGGAGTTTCATGAACGTCTTATTTCAGTCAATCAAAAATGGTCATAATACGGCCGCTCCTGTTTTGATTCAAGTAAACTTCTCTCTCCTATTAGCACAAGTACCCATCTACCACAGAAACTGGGGCACAGGTTAGTTTTTCTGTGCTTTGTGCGAATGAGCTAAAACTAAAATCCCTGCCCCCAGCGGTCCCTTCTCCCTGTCTCTGACCTGGTCTGGTTGTAGTCCTGCGTGTTGACCAGCAGGGGGTGCGGGCGGAAGACGAGCTCGATCTCAGAACCTGGCCCGTCAAGGTGATGATGGTGGGGCGTGGGGCTCCCCCGGTCCCCCTCGGGGCATGACTCGTCCGAAACCTTGGCCCGCTTGCTCCGGCTGGGGCCCGGCCCGGCCTCAGCGGGGGGGCCCCCTCCGGGGAGGGGGGGGAGGAGAGACGGGGCAGAGTCATGGGACAGCAGGGAGCGGGCGTCGCAGTTGTCCTCCCCGCCGCTGAAGGTGGTGTTGTCGCTCTCCTGCTGCGGCTTCCGCACCCTCTGTGGTCTGGGGGGGGGGGGAAGGGGGGGGGAGCGGGGAGTCAGTGACAAGATGTGAGAAATATGCTGCCACCAATCAGACTGCAGGGAATTTTAGACTGGAATACTTAAAGAAAAAAATAAAGTTCATCAGATGAAGATAAAGATATTCCAGAGACACTGGAAGAGCTGAGTGCCAAGTCCAATACAGTGGTGCCGTGCTAATGTTAATGCTAACGGTAATGTGGCCACAAACCCCTGAATAAAACCATCCAGGAAGGATACAAGCAAGTGTAGCCAGCTGGAGTGGTGCTGGTGTGAATTCATGCTCTAACAAGATCAGTTATGTGTGAATTAAACTGTCTGGTGAGTGAGCGAAAAAGCATAGCGGTTCGTGGTGCTAATGCTAACTGCTACGATTAAGACGGCAGCTGACCTGTGCTGGGCCTGGATCTTGAGTCCCTCCTCGATGCTGGAGCTCAAGGCCTGCTTGTTGTGCAGGCGGCTCAGCCGCTCCAGAACCCGGTCCTGGTGGGCCTCGTACTCGTCCCGGCTTGGGTAGATCTTGGAGATCAGCGCGTCAAAGTTCGGGTCCGGGCGCAGTGACCGTTTTGACACAAGCTTCTTCCGGCACGTGGGGCACTCTTTGTTCCTGGTGCGGTAGACAGGTGTGTCAAACCCCTGTCCTTGAAGGCCACAGTGTCTAAGAATTTCTCAGTGACTTAAATCTGGGCTATTCGGTCCTGGAGGGCCACTGTGTATGCAAGCATTTTCTTTAACCACACTCACAATTTCTCCATTTAACTCATCTCCTGGATCAGGTACGTATTATCGTGTAATTGGTCATTTAATCCAGAAGTATCAGGTGTAGTGTGTGGTTGGCCAAAATACCTGCACACACTGTGGCCCAGCAGGTCTGACAGCCTAACACTGGATCAACACACACACACAGCACTTTCTCTCTGTCTCTCTCTCACACACACACACTCACTCACTCACTCACTCACTCACTCACTCACTCACTCACTCACTCACTCACTCACTCACTCACACACTCACACACACACACACACACACACACACACACACACACTTAAAGACAGAGGCTGCTTTACCCAGATCTGAGGGCAGTGACTATGCACTCTGAGCAGAAGCGGTGCAGGCACTCTTTGGTCGTCATGGTGTTCTTCAGCATGTCCAGGCAGATGGGGCACATCAGCTCACTGTGGAGGCTGCGGGGAGACACCGCAATCTCTGTGCCGTCCATTATTGCCTCCTACAGGCAGGGAGGGAAACAGCACACAGTGAACAGGGTACAGTAAAGCCTGGTTCAGACTGTACATTTTCAGCCATATTTTGCTGCAGTTTTGGTGCCCCAGACAAAATTTAGTCTTCCACTCCTGCAGTATGGAAACCCCAAGGCCCATTGCGTACCCCTGTGTTCTCTTCGAGTGACTTACCTCTGTGGGGTTTTGTACAGGTGACTCACTTGTGCAGTTGTTGTTCAGATGAATTGTCTGAGGAGTTCTGTGGGGTTCTGTTTAGGTGACTTACCTGCGGGGTTCTGTGCAGCTCGTACAGACTCAGCTCCCAGGTCTTGCTGGGGTTCTGGGCGTTGACTGGAGCGGCCATCATGTGTACTGAGATCGCTGGAATAAACGGGGGTATTAAAGAAACGTGGGTTTAGACTCCCACCAGCGGTCAACACTACTCCACTGTGACGCTCTTCATAATATGAGGAAATTACCCTTTCGCATGCAAATGCGTGCAAATTTTGAGGTGACACAATACATTTTTCTTTAAAACAAAGGGTTCACTAAGGACAATTAAAAGAGGGAACAGGTCGAAGCATTTCACAAAATTTGAACACACGTGAAGCTTCAACAGTGCTTCTGATTCTCTCCGACTACGCTGCTATTCGTCCAGACAATATAATGTTCCCAAGATTAATACACCTTGCAAGCAACGAGCAAGAAATTTTTAGAAAACAATGACCCACAGACCGTTATGTCACACACAAATACGGCAAACTGGCAGGTCAGTTGTAATGTCCTGAACAGATATTTTTTAGCTACTCTTCAAGCCACAGCTTAGACATGCATAGAATTCAATACTGCTTACATTTCGCTTTTCATACTCTAGTGGGAAGCTAATCTAACTGATACCTAGCAGGCTTTGATTAATTCCTTGCTAATGATACCCCTACCTTGTCATATACATATCAGTGCTAAGTTATTTTCCTTTTACTTGTGCAGCCAGCTGCTGTAGCCAGTGCTAGCTGCTTTCCACGAACCTGCAAGCTATGTAAATGTAAAATTACGTACCGATAAACAAAAATCGGTGTGTAACCAGTAGTGTCTGTCCGTTTTCTTCGACCGAACGCCGAAGTGCCGTATGACACTTCTGAGCACTGTTATTGTTGCTGATTCAAAAACTTCTTGCTTAGGTTAATAACAACAAAGTGTCAGTGCCGTTCAGTGCAGTGGCAGCCATCTTTCCGCCGGATGTGCTCCCCAAGCAACTTCAACTTCCTTTGCATCAGCGTCACACTTCAACAGCGACCCCTGCTGGTGTCTTGAAAGAGTTTTCCTGTAGAGCCGCTGTCTTGCCGAGGGCAACCGCTATATTAAAAACTTAGACAAGTTGAGGTGAAATTCGGATTCTATACATACATAACGACTCTTAAAATGATTTTGTTACCGTTTAAACCTTCGAAATTTCTAACAAGCAAGTATCAACGTTTCGTTCAACTGTCTCACATTTTATACAATTAAGGATGACGTCGAAACAAGGACTCGGTTTACGACCTAACAAGAACAAGTGGTGATTAATCTTTATTGCAAAATTACAAAAACAAAAAACACAGTCAGGTAGTCTAACCGAATTCAGTCAGTAATCAGCTTTTCAATATCGGTTATTCATGTTTAGTTTTATTACGTTTTAAAAGGGGTCTATCACTTTAGTGTTGGTGTGAACTTTGGCATTTATTTATTTATTTATTATACCTTGTTTCCATCAAATTGTTTTGGGTCTCCTCATAAAATGGGTACTTCTTGTCACGGATGCTGATCGGTCAGTTAAACTGTCAAGCTATACTGAGATGTATGATATTGCACGGGTAAAATTTTGTGTTTTCCACCTACATAAACACTCAGATATGATAATAAGCAATAGACCTGTTTTTCAGATTTTAACATCTCATTCACCTTACCTTTCTCATATCATAAATGTGGACTTTTCCATTGTTTCTTTTGCTGGCCAGGAAAATATCTGTTGCACTCAATATTCAATACAGCAATGAAGATCGTAATTGTACAGATGGATTGTGAATTTTAAGGTGGAATGTGGAACCATAGTTGCATAGTGGCCAAATTACTTAAGCGAAGAGAGGAATGTAGCCAACATTACAGTCCGTGAAATGTTTATTTTATAACAATATTGCCTTAGCCATCCTTTCCGATTCTTTCAGGGTGGATGGACCAGTTTTATAAAAGCGGAAAGGAAAGTAAACCTGTATTTTTTCATGGATAACGGGGCGCCCCTTTCAGTTTCTCATTATGATGTTCACGATATAGCACTTGTTCTCGTTCCATCAGTGTTCCACTCAACTTGCGCATGAAAATGTAGGAAGACTGAGACTGCGGAAAATAATTTTTTGATTGAAGCAAAGTTTCATTTGTGTGTGTGTGTGGTTTGTGGATTCAGACTGAGAGCGAGAACCAAGCAAGTGCGGTTTCATTGGCTTTGGTTATTTTACCCAGGTTGTCTGCCCTGATGCGATGGTGAAATTATTAATATAGAGAGACTCACTTAGTCAATCTGGTAGTCAGACTATCAGTGTCACTGTTGTACTTTCGACAGTACCTCTTCTTCCAGCTGGACAAAAATGCGTGCTCAGTTTGAGTATTTTGTGAAACAGCAATCCTTAGATCCTGTGGTTGAACTATATGTTTTTATGAAATAATACTATGCTGTTATGGTCTGTGATTAATATTTCAATTTCTAAAGCATATGCTGTTGCATTATGTAGACAGAGCATAACTTTAAATAATAACAAATATGAAAGATTTTTACCTAGATTGCCTGAGTGTCCTTACATTCCAGCTATGAATGCGGTGTGTCTCGACAGTACAAGTTGTCATACTCCAGTTTGTTTTGTCTCATACAGGCAAAACTGTGCACCCCCCCACCCAAAAAAAAACTTGACAAAAAAATCCACTTGATGCATGTGCTTGGGTTTTATTGAAACAGCAGAGCAGATGAAGATACAGCATACTGTACAATCACTCAAAATGGCTGCCCAAACAGCTCACAAGTCACAAGAAATGTGAAAGGGAGTAGAACTTATAGTTAAACAAAGCCAGCAGATAAGAATCAAACAACATGCTACTAAAGGACACTGCCAGGAGCTCAACACCTAAAAAACACTTTACATGATTACTTCATCAGGTCTCTTTTTATCCTATACCCCAACTAACAAGATAAAACTCTTGTTCTTAAAAATAGTGTAGGCATCATGTTTTAGTCCCAGTGGTGTTTTGAATAAACTTTACCAGTAACAGAGCTGTGACACTTTGACAGTGGACAATTGATATGTATGCTTTCTATCCACACATTATTCTCAGATATGGATATGTTTGTCAGGATAACTTTGCAATGAGAAAAGATGATGATATTAAGTAGAAGAACACCACATAAACTACCTTCAGAAGCAGTGAAGAGGTCCTTCTCTAGGGAAATTACAAAATGGATGATAAGTTTGTGGGACCCTTCCTGGGTTCCAGAACAAAAATGCAACAGCCATAATAATTTGCCAACACAATGTGTCTTTTGCAATGGCAGTGTAGTTATGAATACTGAAATTTAGGAAGTTAATTGAAATGTTATGTAAAATGAGCCTAACAAAGAACATAAGACAGTCTTATGATTCAATGGGATCATTCAGGTTGTGCATGCACGTGTGTGTGCATGATATGTATGTGTGAGCGGTGTGTGTGTGTGTGTGTGTGTGTGTGTGTGTGTGTGTGTGAAAATATTGTGTGTGTGTGTACATGTGTGTATGGTGTATGTGTGCATGCATGTGTGAAAGTATTGTGTGTGTGTGTGTGTGTGTGTGTGTGTGTGTGTGTGTGTGTGTGTGTGTGTGTGTACATGTGTGTATGGTGTGTGTGTGCGTGTGTGTGAAAGTGTGTGTGTGTGTGTGTGTGTGTGCATGGTGTGTGTGTGCATGCATTTGAGTGGTGTGTGTGTGTGTGTGTGTGCAGCCATGTGAGTGGATTGTGTGTGTGTGTGTAAGCGTGCACGCATGCATTTAACTGGTGTGTGTATGTGAATGCGTGTGCGTGGTTTGTGTGTGTGTGTGTGTGCATACGTGTGAGTGGTTTGTGTGAGTGTGCATGCGTGTGTGTGTGCGCGCATGTGTGAAAGTATTGTGGGTGTGTGTGTGTGTGTGTGTGTGCATGCATTTGAGTGGTGTGTCTGTGTGTGTGTGTACGCGTGCATGCATGCATTTAACTGGTGTGTGTATGTGAATGCGTGTGCGTGGTTTGTGTGTGTGTGTGCATACGTGTGAGTGGTTTGTGTGAGTGTGCATGTGTGTGTGCATACATGTGAGTGGTTTGTGTGTGTGTGCATGCATACGTGTGAGTGGTTTGTGTAAGTGTGCATGTGTGTGTGTGTGCATACGTGTGAGTGGTTTGTGTGTGTGCGTGCATGCATACGTGTGAGTGGTTTGTGTAAGTGTGCATGTGTGTGTGTGTGCATACGTGTGAGTGGTTTGTGTGAGTGTGCATGTGTGTGATGTGTAGGGGATTAGGCTCAGTATGTGTCCACTAGTGATTAGCCCAGTCAGTGGGTCTGTTGTGTATTGAGTTGAGCCATTAGCATTTTAATGCCGTTTCCCTCTTGATCTCTCTCTCCCTCTCTACATATCTCCCAGTCACACCCTGCTCTCCCCTCCCTATCTATTTATATTTCTAACTTTTTTTTACCCCTCTTTCTCACTCTTTTCTTTTTGAATATCCAGTCTCATTCTTCCTCCATCCCTTGTGCTTTACCTACATTAGCGCCTGCCTCATTTTCTCTCTTTCTCTCCTTCCATCCGTCCTCTTCCTCCCCTTCTCTCCCAAAATCTCTCCCTCTTGGTTAATCCCACTTGCTCCCCTAAACCCCTCACTCTCCTTCTCTCACCCCAACCCCCTTCTCTCTCTCTCTCTTTCTCTCTCTCTTTTTCTTCTATTCTTCCTCTTCCTCTGGCCCCTAAACCTTGTCCACCATCCCTCTACACACTTACCGAGTCTATCCCTCTCTCTGCTCTCATTCATTCCCATTCTTCTTTCCCTCCCTCTCTCACTGCACTCATTCACTCACATTCTGCTTTATCCCCCAGCTCTCCCTCTCTCTATATATATCTCTATCTGTCCATCTGTCTGCCTGTCTGTCCTCACTGGGAAATTTGGACAGCCAGAAGCATGATGTCCATCCACAACTCCTGATTTCATAGGCATAGACACAAGAATTGCGTTTGGACAATCAGCCCCGGACTTCCAGGCCCAAAGTCGACAGACAGACAGACAGACAGACAGGCAGACGGACAGAGGTGGGGGAGCAATGTGTTGCTCGGCGCCAAAGACCCCACACGCCGGCCAATGAACTGCCTCCGCTCGGCTGTCGCCGGGACAAACCGGCAGTCAGCTTGTTTAAAAGCGGCAGTCAAATGAGCAGTGAGAAAGACAGACAAAAGAAGGGTGCTCCTCACTGGCACTCTAATCAAAGAATAAAAGAGGGAGGAAAAAATGAGAAAGACAGAGAAACTGAGCATATAAACACCATGAAGATGATTCGAAGCAAAATCCATCGGGTATGAATAAAAACATGTCAAAAGTAACCAGATCAAAAAGTAAGACGGAAGTGTCATTGTTTATCTTGTCCATAATGTTATTATAAGCTATAGTATTATATATTTTTTATTATTTGGTTTATTTTAGTAGGTTATATTACATGATGTGAAAAAGTTGTTTATGTTAGCACCTGACCAATGAGGCAACTTAAAAAACATTACAAAAAAACTCCAAAAATTTGTACTCCCAACTGAATCCAGTCTTAATAATAAATGTCTATAAATATATCATAATATGTACATTCATCTGTCCTATTTTTGATTTTTTTTAACATGCTAAAACAGCCAAATTGGACTCTCAATGTGTTTGGTTGTAGTCCGCATGAAGTACCTATTTATAACAACTTAATTGCGTTATAATAATGTCTGGGTTCATTTAACGAAAATAGAGATAACCATTAAGAGAGCACTGACACACCTTGGGTAAAACGATAATGACAGTAAATAAACAAGCAATGAACTATGAAGCTAGTGGGGAAAGTACATCTTAAATCCACCAATTGACCACCTGCACGTGACACCGACAAACGCTCAGGTGATTATAAGTTCATGGATTTAAAAAAAAAAAAATACTCACACGAAGCTGACCAGTCATTCCCTGCAAATACAAAAAAGGTACAGTGAGTTACTAGCCTCAGCGTTGAAACTGGGTGATGCTCGGGTTGTTCCAAAAGAAGGTGGGAGTGGGTAACGGAGCTGCACGAATTAGCCAGCTGCCTCAAATGCCCTCTCCGCCGGAAAGGAATCCGACGTCAGTCCGGTGTCTTGAGAAAGAAGGCGCGTGCAGGTCCCAGTGCCAAACGACGAAAAAAAAAAGAACCACCTGAAAAACGGACGATTAACTCGGGCCTAACCTTGTGTTCTGCGGCTAATTCTACCGTTAGATGCCACGCCTCCTATAGCGTTATTGGTTTAACGAGTGAGCAGTTAAAATATTGCAGCGTTTTTTGGAAGAAGAAAAAAATTATTGATCGGCTGAAAAAGGCAGTTGACCCAGTAAAGAAAGAAAGTTTTTACAGATGTATTCTTTTTTTTTTTTTTTTTGGTAGAACTGTAGTTTTGAAAAAAAAAAAATACCCTGGGCCTACATAAAAAACTCAAGTTCAAAGACTGGCAGGAACCATGGTCAACTGCTGACCACAAAACTGAATTATCTTAACCCTAATCCATAACAATGTATCCAAAATTGTGTCTACTTCTGTCTACCTCCTTAGTTTTCCACCTTTCCTACTGTTTCTTCTCAGTTTCTGTTAAATTCCATGTTCTGTTTTTCATGTCTAATACTCCTCTTGAGTCTCCAACCATCCTCTCACTCTCTCAGTCAGACCTCTTCTGTCCTCTCCCTCTCTCTGTCTTTCGATTTCCTTTCAGTCTCTCTCTCTCACTCACTCACTCACTCTCTCTCTCTCTCTCTCTCTGTATCTCTTCTTATTTCATGCAGGACTGGGGTTACCTAAGAGACTGGGTTTCAATGGAGAAAATCTCTTTTGCTACAATAAACTCAGAGGCAGAGGGGAGGGAGGGAAGAAGGGAGGGGTGCAGAGAGAGAGAGAGAGGGAAAGAAAGATAGAGACACAGATGCCGAGCAGAGGGGGACACGAAATTAAAAAAAAAAAAAAAAGGAGAAAATGACCGCAGCTGAGTGAGTTGGCCAGGTCTGTTGAGTTATCAAACTTTGCCTGACTCTGCTCTATGCACACACACACCAGCCTTTTGCTGGATCGTGCATCAGAAGACTCAAAATGGGCCCCTTCTCATCGCTCCCTCTCTAACATTTTAGGCAAGTTCCCTTCAATGGGCTTCGGGGGGAACTTCTTGTGCGCGTTTTTGTGTGATTTCGAGTCAGTGTCAGGATTATTCAAATCGCCACTGAGTTTGAGCGAATAACTCACAGAGCTACTCTGTACAAACACCCTCTTTCTCACATACACACACATACACACATTCACTCACTTATTCACTGAGCCTTTGGGATTTAACACTGCTTTGCCTAAAAATATAGCCACATTTCTGATCATTGGCTACATCATTACTGACATTAACGAGTTATCTCCTATCAGTACTGATAATCGGCTACATCATAACTGACATTAAGGACTTATCTCCTATCAGTACTGACCATTGGCTACATCATTACTGACATTAAGGACTTATCTCTGTCAGTATTGACCATTGGCTACATCATTACTGACATTAAGGACTTATCTCTGTCAGTATTGACCATTGGCTACATCATTACTGACATTAAGGACTTATCTCCTGTCATTATCTTGTGTTTGTTCCATAGACTTTGCTGAGTTTCCACAATGTTAGAATGTATGTGAACCCAAATTATTCCTCTTCAAAAATATTTTTTAAAAATGTCAAAAATCTGTTTTATCTTCTGAAGAGTTGTAACTTAAGTGGTGACTGAATCAAAGTAGTTGTATGGAAGATTCTGGACTGATATGTAGTTCTATAAGCATCTTAACTAAATTCAATTATTGAATTTAATTAAAAAAAATGGGAATATGACGTCTCAGATACAGATTCTGTAGGGGCCTACGATGATGGTACCCAACAGACTAAGCTACTCATGGTTTTATTCTTATTTGTGTATTGCACGCCAGTGTAAATTTGTAGTAGCTGTGATAATGACTTCATCAGATAGCATAACACTGAGATCCCCTTGTGTTACGAATCACCCAGGGAGGGGGCGATTATGGGGGGGGGGGGGGGGGTCTCGGGCAGATTGGGCCGCACCTCGGTTCAATGAAGTTATTTCCAGGGCCCTGTCCATCTGTTACCGTGGCAGCGGTGACCGCCGCGTTGCCATGGCGCGGTCCACACAAAAGGGCGTGGCGTGGGAACGGGTCCTGGGGTCAGGAGTGAGGGTCGTGGGGTCGGAGGGGGTCACCGGCAGCTGGACAGCAGACAAGAAAGGACGAGAGGGTGAGAAAGGAGGAAGAAGAGGGGACAGAGAGGGATGGAGGTTAACACTAGTGCTGGCTGACTGGACCCGACAGGACATTAACATTGAACTGGGGTGGGGAGGGGGGGATTGGGGGGGATAAAAAGGGATTCTGAGGGAGGCCCAATGCTCAGCCTTTTTTGGGAAGGTGGTGGTGGGGGGGGGGGGGTGGGGGGGAGAGGCCGCCTGCATCGAAAACTATACCCACTGGTGTCTAATCGTGCGTAGCATTTGACAGGCAATTGACTCTCGTCAATGCCCAGCGAAAATGCAGCTATTGAGAGCCGTGGTGGGCCCTGCGCGCCTGTATAAGTGACACTCAGGGAAACAATCGCCTGTTTGCTTCCCGGGTTCCTTTTTTATGAAAAAAAAAAGAAAAAGAAAGAGAAAAGGACACAAAAAAATCTTCACTAAACAATAAAACACAATGTGGGAGCCTGCTTATCAGGATTTCTCAATGCAACCCTGCGCTATGATATATGTGAAATAAATCACAAGAGTTTAGCTGGGATATAATTCAAGTTATATTGAAGAGATAATGGCTAAGAAGGACTACCAACAAAGACTTGGCTGGAATTTTTACTGGATGTTTTCTTTAATTTAATGTTTTAAAATGTTCAAGCCCCAAATAATAACAATATATAAGTGTTTTGTGGCCCTGTTGCAACTTAATTGGGAAGTAGGCCTTCTCACTGTCACAGACACTGAATTTCAAACAGGACTGTAAAACATGTTAAATATTTTCTGCATCATAATAAAAAACCTTGTATCTCCCAAAAGCCAGTTTTTCAGGAAATGAGAGGAAGAACACATTATTACAACATCGCATTAACCTTCATTTATTCACATGGTGTTTTGAATACATCTTATTAGTCGCAGAACCACAAAATCTTGCTACTCTGCAACTAATAATGTGGACTTCCTGTTTATGTGTCAAACTCAAAAACTGGAAAAACAGAGATATGAGGGGTAGTTTTTTTTTTAACTATTTTTTATAATGATGACAACGATATGTGACAAAAAAAGTAGGCAAATTTCAAGGTTGCATTTGAGAGATGGTTACACATGAATGGCGAGATAGATTATAACATAATCACAGCTTCAGCCCCCCCCCCAACAAAGTGAAAGAAAAGGTTTGAAAGACACGATGCAGAGATTTGTGTCTGTAATAAGATTAGTCCAAGGCATGCAAAAACACGACAATGTCACGCTAATGCACTGTTTGACATCTTTTGTAGGTCTTCAAAAATACTAGTCAGAAAGAGATGAAGGACAAAAGCTTTTAAAACACAGGAATTCTACCTCCAGATATCCCCGAAGACGACGTGGTAATGACGAAAAATAAGCCTTAAGATGATAGCTTAATCTTCGCTGCTTTAACGGAAAGCAAGAGAAAATGAAAATGAAATGTTTTGATGAAGGAGTCACAAACAGGATGACTGAATTACATTTGGCAGTTCACCTTAGAAGTAGCTCCTGTGTGTTAAAATATAGCTCATAAGAGATTATTAAATATATATTTTAAAAACATAAAACATAACCATAAATGTGAGTTGGGGCAAGCTTGATGGTAATAATATTGTCGCAGTCAATACTCAAAGTCAAAGGTATAAAAGTCAGTGTAATGGCAGGCAGGGTGTTATATTTCTTACATCAAGAAAAAAAAACAGGAGTTTATTTTATTTCACAGTTTTATTATCTTGACCTATTCCCTTGTTTGAGAGACACAGAATCCCTTTATTTTCTTTCGTCCTGTCCACAGGCCGAGCTGGTGTACTAACCAAATCTAATGCCCTCTTACCTTGCTGTGAGACACCAAACTCCTGCGGAAAGTCAGATTGGGTCAGGTGCACTTACCTTCCCAGAGGTGAGAAGATGTGATCTCACCTGGAGAGCTGGAGTATAAGGAGGAAGGACCTGCGTTGAATGGCAGGGGGGGAAAACACTGGTCCTGGAGAGCAGAGGGTGTTTCTGGTTTTTGCTCCATTTGAACCCCTAGCAATATAATCTAATTGACTATTTGTCATAATGAATGCAGGTGAGGATGTGCTGGAGTAGGCAGAAGCTTTACACCACCCAGACTCATTAAGAATATTCAGGGTCAGGAAATTGATCAAACTCGAGGCTAATCAAGAGCTCAGAGGGAAGAAAAACCAGAAATGTCTCCTGCACTCCAGGACCAGGGCCCTGTCTGTTCCTGATGAATACTGAAAAAATCACATCTCTGTTTTTTTTTTAAACCATGAATAAAAGTAGAATGATAATATGGCCTTTGTGCTGTAAGCCCTCTCATTACTAGACAAAGTGCTCCTAAAATGTAGAAAAAGGAAGTGGTGTCAGGCTTAAAGGAAGTGCCCTAAAAACTGGGCTGGTGTGGGCATGAACATTCCTAGACCTGAGGTGAATCTACCTTGTACCCTGCTCAGCTGTGAAAATGTTCTAACCATTTTTTAGGTTTTTTCTTTTCGATGCGCTTCTTGCACACACACACACACACACACACACACACACACACACACACTTGTTTATTAGACTTGGGTCCATATTGGGTTTTTGATATCTATGTCAAGACTCTGATTGTGTGTGTTTGTATGTATTCTCAGGCAAAACAAATTAAGTCACAAAAGATGAGTTTTAGATGGGAAAACATAATATTCACATTTGAATTTGAGTAAAAAAAATGTAGGAAACATATAGACTGGATTAATTGTTCTTCAAATCTCATAAAAACAATATGTATGTATACATCTTTTTATTTTGTATTTTGTACAGCCAAAATTGAACTCCCCGCCCAATATACACCTCTGTCATGGACTGTGCAGGAAGCAGCTGCGCTCAAGACTGCTCTGATTCAGGTGGCTACAAGTATCCACCATTTTACACACTGCAGATGCATCATCAATCACATACTGCTTACATCATCAGAGAAACCCAAAGTCAACATCATGTTCACCTAACAAAGCTGCAGATGCTTGGCTGGCCAGGGGAGGTCACTGGAGAGCAATGATACTGGTTGAGTTTAACTGGCCTACCCTATCATGGAGACTCATCTGGCAACCAAGGCGGTCATGAGGCAACCAGAGTTCTGAGATTGAGATCAAAACCACCAAACTTTACAGCGGTTTAGGGCAATTCGCTCTCCTGCACTTTCTGTATTTTCACTTACATTTTTTTAATTGGACAGAATTTTTACATGCGTATTTATTTTTTTTGTTTTGTTTCCGAATGGGTAAATTAAGGCTAAAGGATATGTAAGTATACAACCATGATCAACAAAGGATTTAAATTTTGAAAATTGGGGAGTTTAATGAACATTTCACAATTCTGGACATATTAATTTATGTCCACGTATGTTCTACGCATGTTTTACTTGAGGGAGGGAAATTAATTCCAGACAGCACTGGACCATTTCAGGTGCACTTCTGCTCCCGAATCAGGCTTACATCAAAAATCTCACTGCAAATTGATCAGAATCTCTAGGATATTCTGCCTGGGTTGTCTGGGAGGGGAATTCAAGAGGTTTCTGGGCGAATATAAATCCACAGCTTTCTCAGTCCTTTTGATTTAATTAAAACCTGCAATTTTTAGCACAGAGTTTGAAGGAAAAAAAACTGCCAATAAAGACAGAAGCATGTGCATTGAACTCCAGTGCAAAGCCTGAAGTTGTGTTTGCTTTCAGGCAGACAACACACTTTTCATGAGGAGTAGGAAACCCAAGAATTCTCCTTTTGTCTCTGCTGTGTAAACGTGAACGGGGAAAATGGATGCTTTACATGGAGGACACACACAAATTGCACACTGTTACAGCTGATATGGCAGTAGACTCTTGATAGCACTGCTTCACACCATTAGCAGATCACTTTAATGAACCAGAAGACAGGGTGGGGGTATGGGAGGTGTGTGGGGGGGGGGGGGGGGGGACATTTGAGTCAAAAAATACCCAGGAGAGGCATGATAAATCTGCAAAAGCGTTATTTTGCAGATGGTGACAAAACTTTTTTTCCCCTCTCTTTTCTCTGTCCCCTCTTTTTTTTCTCTCTCCTTCCATCTCTCTCCCTTTTTCATTTGTGGGGTGGGGGGTGAGAAAAGATGGGGGCGCGATTAATCACGGGAGGCTGAAAGAGGATGGGGTGGGGGGGGGGGGTCTCGTATGTGGGAGAGAAAAGGCAGGGGGGTGTGTGGGGGGGCGCTTTTACCTTGAACTCTGGCCACTCCGTCTAGAGGGCGGGGTCAGCAATTGTGCCCATCTCAGGCGAGGTCACCGGGGGGGGAGGAGAGGACCACTGCGAGGGGCGACCTAGGGGTCAAGGGGGAATCGACACAGGGGGACGCTGGGGGGGTTGGGCCGGCGGGCTGGGGGCCGAGGGGCAGATGCTGAATGTGTAAATGCCCACCAATCTCAAAAAAAGTGGAACTGATTTACATTCCAACAATCCATCACGTTTTCCCGCCTATGTCTGGGGGTGGGGGGGGGGGGGTGGCGATAAGAAAGGTAGAGTGCCGAAATAACCCCTGACACTGAGAGAGATGAGAGGGGTGAAAAACTTGGAGAGTCTGGACGCCCCTTTAAATTGGTGAATGTCTGAAACGCCCCCCATCCCCCACCCCACGCTGCCTCATCACGCAATGAATGGAAGTGTGAGACTGAGGCTCAGGTTTGCTTTAATCTCTGAAACGTTTTGAACAGTTTTATTGTACGTTTTATTTATTTATTCATTCATTCATTCATTCATTAAACCAGGAAAATTCCACCAAGATGCAAAGTCTCTTTTATGCGAGAGGACAGCAGAGGACATTGAAACAATTAAATTACAATTAAAAAATTTCAGCTTTAAAATATAAATCAATGTGTGATTAATTAGCCAATCAGTTAGGCTGTAAGCTTAACTTAAAAGTATATTTAAAATAAAGTAAGCCCCTCCAGGCCCAATCTAATACAGACCTTTTTTCACACACTTTCTCCAATATCTGCTTTAGAGATTTAGAGTTTGGATAACAGAGGTATACTTCAGAGAGATAAAATCAATACATCTCTCTGCACCTTCCATCTCAGCTGTGTTGTAGAGCTCTCCATGCTAGGACACTGGTATTACTGATTCAGAACTGTTTTCCCATATCTGAAAGCATCTAGATGCATGAGATAGACATTGAGTAAGTGTCATTAAGAAAAAGCAAACGATATAATTATACCACAGGCCAAGTTTTTTTTCCCAGTCATAATAAGTCTTTCCTCTCTTCACAAAATATCTTGAACTTATCGCGTTTCTTGTATTAGCCTGTGTGCTATTGAGAATGTATGTTCATGCCGCATGATTTCAATTGTTATTGGAATTGCTTATGAAAACATACATAGTAAATGAAGAAATAACATTACACAGCTTAAAAATGAACACCTAAGATTGGCCCATGGACCATGAGTTACACAATGTCCCTCGATGTGTGGAAAAGGCCCTATATTGTGTTGTCAAATGCACTTGAAAGTACTTGTGGATGCCAAAATGGTTTATGTAAATGTGGCAAATATATTTCAGTGTCTAATTAATTCGATCATTGTATTATATTAATATTCTGTAATCTTTTATCTCAATGGACAGTGCTCTCTCCCACATATTCTGACACCTATAAATGTTCATGTAAAAAGTTGTGTACTTTATGCAAAATTGACGCATTGGTTTGGCAGTAAAACGTAGACAAATACATAGATAAATAAAGGGGTAATACCAAATTATTGGGCAAAAAGGGATATAAATTGTTAATTTACAGGGAAACAAGTGAATTTGTGACTTTGAATTCAACCGTTTTTCCTTCCAAATTTAGTTGTCCGTTAGCGGCATTTCACCAAACCCTAGAGATACTAGTTCATTGTTGGCTAACAGTTGGCTAGCTTCTTGCTGAAGAAGGTAAGAGGGGTTCCTATACCCTTTCCTTAAGGACAGCGTGAGCTTTGAGCCACGTCTGCAGCTTTGACTGCCAAGATAATCTCTTATCGCTGTCAATTGGGTTCATAACTCACCACATCAAATATACTTCAGCTGCCAATCTGTTGAGGGCTGTCATTAATTCATATCGTAAATGCAAGTGAGATTCAAGACTAGTTTCAATATTGCGCTGATTAGTTTGTGTTTTATTTCGATGTAAATTTATGCCACATGAATCAACCGTGTGCACCCACCATTCACCTATCAGTATACAATTGAGTCTCCAAGGATTATGAAAAGTTTACAGGATTTTGAAGTCCTACAGGTTGCATTTCGTCCTTGCAGATGTACCATGATTGTAATAACCGTTGACTGATTTCACGTCATTTGCTCTTCTTTTCAATGTGTAAGTAACTAGATGCTGTGCTTAATTGTCGCACAACAGAGAGATAATGTTGCCAAACTTTCATAAGTCTCCCCAACAATTATTTTAAGTAAGGTACAATTGCCTCGGTAATTTCTAAAATCACCAGAATTTAGGGGAATTTATAAGTTCTCTGGCAACCCAAGTCTAAACATCCGGTTCACTGTTCAGGTTCAGACCGCTTCTTCAGCGCAAATCTCACGATTTTTAGCGCCCTGCTGTAGGGATTGATTTGGTCAAATGAAATCACGCGAGAATTGTATTGAGTTGACTAGATGCCACGTCTAAGAAAGAGTAGTAACAGAGAAGTGGCACTGTGTAGTCAACAACAATACAGATAAACATTTTCTGTATGCGCATTAGAATCACAGACTGATAGCAGTAGCACGGTTCTACCAACTGGTAAGAAGTGCATTACTTTGCTGAGTATAACATTGTAATTCCTCCTACCTGCGACGCGGTAGTCATCTTGCTTGCTAGATAGTTTAGCTAACGTTAGCTCAGTCGTAACTATAGCTGTGCTGTATTGGTTTGGTCGCTGTATTAGTTAGCCTGCTACGTTTTTTCTCATCGTGTTTTTTTACCTCAGCAACCAGCATCCAACCAGCTAGTGGGCTAAATCATCTTCATTAAGATTTACTCAGTGTCCAGTCATCACTGGGAATTTTGAATTGTGGATTGCGGAAGGTGGTTAACGGTAACGTTGCAGCTGGTTGCTTAATTCAATAGTTGACTGGCTGGCTTACCAGCAGCCTTAAGTTTCCATTTCAGGAGACTGCTGTGCTTGTATCAGGATGTGCAACTGTTAACAACGTGGTTAGCATAGCTCGGTATTGAAAACTGGCGCTGTAACGTTAGCAACGTATCTGTTGTCGTGCTTCTTGGAAGTAGTTGGTCAGTTTTGTTCCATTATGCTGGATTTAATGGTAGCAAGACAGCGAATTACTTGTTGAGTTCAATTCATTCTTGGCATGTCAGCTCGGTACTTGCTTCACAGCTCATCGGAACAGAAAACGATGCAGTACTCCCATTCATTGTCAAGTCTTCTCCGGATATGTATAGTTCTTGCCACATCTTAGTACCTGCGGCTTACTGTCTGGCAAATGCACGCTAGGATTTGCATGCAAATGGTGCCTTGCGCAGCAACAAATTCAAAATGATCCCCCCCCCCCCCCCCCCCCCGTTCTTTTCATGGAAAATAATTTTGAGTCTATTTATATTGATTATTTGTGTTGTACGATAAATCAGGGAATTAAAACTAAAGTGTTGTAGGGTCGCAGTGTTTGCTGGTTCTTATGGTTTCTCTTTCAGTCAGCAGTGAGTTTAGGACTTGGGGGGGTGGGGGGGGTAAAAGGTGTGTGAAGTCTTTAACCAATCACTGACCTGATTAAGCACCTAAGTGCTTAACATGAACAGTTGTAAAGCATACTGCCTCTGATATTTACTGAAGCAATTCAGGTTGCAATACCTTGCCCCAAAGGCATGGCAACTGCCTGGGATTTGAATACACAACCTTTTAGTTGCAAGCTTTAATCGTTACTGTAAAATGCCATACCCCATAAGTCACAGTAATCGTAATATAAACTGTGTATGTTCTGCAGGTGCAATGAAGGCGTCCTACAGTTTACTGACCCTGGCTTTATTTGCCATCGGAATGATGCTGTTTGCGACCCAGTCCGCTCTGGCACACTCCCACTCCCACGGTCACCATGGACATGCCCACTCGCACGGTCACCATGGACACTCCCACGGGGGTGGCGGGTGCCATGGCCACTCCCATGAGGGGGTGAGGATGCACCACGGTGCCAGCAAGTGGAGTGCCGAAGCCAACCTGCCCTTGGCAGAGGAGGAGGAGGAGCACCACGGCCACGCCCATGAGCACGACCACGCCCACAGCCATGACCACGCCCATGAGCATGGTCACGCCCACAGTCATGACCATGCCCATGAACACGCCCACAGCCATGGCCCCGCCCATGAAGGCAGTCATGGTCACAGCCACGGAGCTGAGCGAGTGAAAAGAGAGGCGGAGGGAGAGAAGAGGAACATGGTGGAGCTCTGGATGCAGGTACAAAGAGTCACTCCCTACTCCCCTTCACTGCTTTGCTTGCACTCAGCCACTCCCCGCTCTGGTCTCTAATCTCCAAACAGCCTCTTACCCTTCTCTTACCAAAGTCCCCTTCACTCCCTGCTCTGTATTTCCTTTACAGGGCTTGGGCCCACATTACAATGCTCAGACCAGTGTACCCTCTCTCAAAAACAAACACAAAAGCATCTCTTCTGCACTGCCCCAAGCTTACTCCTCATATCCTACTCCCTTTCACTCTCTGCTCTGTGTGTACTCTACTCAACTCTACAATGCTCTCTTCTTCCCTTAACTGCCCACTTACCATGTGCTGTCATTCCTTATTATGTCCCCTCAAAAATTAGCCTGATGTGCATCTTGAGAGAGAAAAACTCTCCCGAATAACATCAGAAAGTAAAAGTAGTAGTCCCTTCAGCACGCCTTTAGTCCCCTTCAAATTTATGATTATTGTTTCTTTCTCATTTACTTGTTAAAAACAGAATTTGAGGTGATGTTTATGGAGAAAGCTACTATAGCCTAAACTCTATAGCAACATGTTTTTGTGAAGCAAGCATTCCTGTTAGTCTTTACTCCTCCTCATCCCATACTCATTCTCTATTTTAACCGTTCATAATCAGTCCCAAAATCCCCCCCCAGCCCCCCAATTTATCATATCATATACCCAGAAACCCTATAGTGGGCAGGACTTAGTTTTGACTGACAGGTGTCCGGTTGGTCACATGATCAGTAGCGCCTTCTGTGATTGGATTATTCTGTGAAAGATCCCCTCTGTGTGGAAGAGGAAGTACTCACTCTGTTTGATCTGTGCAGGCCTTGGCTGTGCAAACAGACCTCTCTGTACTTCAGATAGGATCTGAACACCGTGCTTGCAAACAAAACAACAACTGCCTTTGAGTTTACTTAGGAGAGGTACTCTTTTACGTCTGGTCTCATACTTTTTAAATCAGTTATTATGTCTCTCTTTTCAACTAAAAAGAAATAAAAAATGAGGTGCCAGTAAGCATGGAAGCACTGCTCTTGAGCCAGTGAAGACCCCTCTGAATTGTCTGTAAGTTTAAAATATAAACGATAAGTTAAAATATCAGGAGTCGGTTCTAAAGTGGGTCCAAAGTGTATAGGTGGCCCAGGGTTGATGACGAGCTGTGATACACTGGATCTCAGAACACAGACCACCAGATCCCTAAGAGATGTCAATACAATGTCAACTTCCTGTCGGGAAGCATAGCTTGCTATAGTGGGCATTGGTAACCATGGATATGAGTGGCTCAGACATTGGTCATATTCTGTGAGGATTGTTTGTGGAGGCGTGACGCGTTTGGCATGTGCCTCCTCTCCATTCAACCCAGTATTATACCCTGTGTCATAATTTGTGTTTCAAATACCACCGTCATCTTGGCCACCTGTTCAGTGTGATTGTTTACCCCTCTGCTTGAGTCCTGAAGGTGGGCGGAGTCCATCGCCGCTTTCGCTAGGCTAACTGCACGGAGGTGGAGAAGCCGGGCATGCTAGGCTAGTGGTGCACTAATTAGCCTAGCGCTGTTTCTCTGTGTTCTCTCTCCGGGCTCTGGCCCGAATCAGGCGATCGGCGCCACTCTGCTCATCAGCGCCGCCCCTTTCTTGATCCTGTTCCTCATCCCGGTCCAGTCCAACACGGACCAGCACCAGAACCTGCTCAAAGTTCTGCTGAGCTTCGCGTCCGGAGGGCTTCTTGGGGACGCTTTTCTGCACCTGATCCCTCACGCACTGGGTTCGTCTGCACTCAAAACCGCCTGTCTGTTAGGGCTGCACCATCACCATGGAAACGCTCATTGGACGATTTCAATCAACATCAATTACTATTTCCAATTCCCGTACTGGGAGCATGAACCACAGATCAAAGATTTCAGTACATATTGTGTGCAATCTTGAGGATAAAAAAACGGAAAATAAAAAGCTGATCATTTTTCTGATTGAATTTTATTGATCTTAATTCAGTACAAGAGCGTTTCTGATTTGATTGTTGTGCTGTGCACATTAATAAATAAATGCAGCAGTAAGACTAGTTAGCAGCGCTTGATTTGATGTAGTGTACTGGCTAAACATGTGACTGCAATCACTGTCATTAAATAATTTCCGCCTCACATGATTGGTTAATTGCACAAGCAATATTTGAGATTACAGTATATACATGATTAATTGTGCAGCCCTAACGTGTATGTGGGTGTATGTCCTCCCAGTGTATGTGTATAGTAGAACCTCTGTGATCCAAACTGGAATTGAGGTTCATGCTGTAATACTAATGTCAAACACATTCTTTATGGACTGGGAATTGCATACTTACATAAAAGTAAGCCTTATTTTTAAAAATGGGTGCGCTAATTTTGTAGATATGTACCTAAATGTAAGTGAATAAGCTGAGGTTACTGGGGATCTAGTCAGAGCATTCATTAATAATAGCCTTTGTCGGCAGACTGAAAGATGAATCTCCATTTTTTAGCGACCCACAATCTTTTACAGACGGTTTGGTTTTGTTCTCATCCTTCATTATGTCACACAGTTTACTTTCCTACATTTTATCTTGCATTAGTAGTGCTAAACGACTAGGACTCCTTTTGTCTAAGTGTTTAATTGCTTTATTAATGGAAAGTGACTTGTTCTAGGTTTCCGGACGTTTTTTTGCATCATAAATGATAACGAAGTTGTTTAAGGTGTAATTTCTTATGCCATGTCTTTCTTACCCATTTGGCTAGTTAGTCCGTAACTCTGAGGTTCGTTTCTCTGATGGCCCACTGTGTGTTTGAAAAGCTGTGTCGCTCTTAATAAAGTCAGTTTGAAACTCTGTTTTTGACAAGGCTGTAAAACTGTGAAAAACCGACTGCAATATTAATGACTCTGTCTGCCTCTCATCTCCATAGAGCCCCACTCTCACCATGGCGACGGGGAACACGGCCACTCACACGCCAGCACTGAGTCACATGACCATGGCCACTCACATGGTAGGAACCTGAGATATTGTGTAGCAGCAAGCAGCAAAAAAACTCCAGGGGCTTGGGAAAATTGCTGCACACCATTTGCAAAGTGGAATATTTATGTGAAGCATCTTGCTCAAGAGTACAATGACAGCGCAGGGGGATTGAAACTGGCGAACTTAATTTTATACTAGTTTGTCATGTAACAGCTGCAGCCCATGTGACTGATGCATTCCACTGTTGAGCAGTAGATGCCGCGTAGTTCTGAAATTGGTAGCGTTTACTCAAGGTGATGCACTGGATTTTGACTGGCGCCTCATGAATTTGGACCAGTCATATTGAATCCTCTGCCTCTCACTGCTTTTGGCCACGTGCTTCTTCCCCAGTGATGCAGTTCCATTTCTGGCCTGCAGGTGGAGCCCATGGCCACATGATGTCAGTGGGGCTCTGGGTGCTCGGCGGGATTGTGGCCTTCCTCGTGGTAGAGAAGTTTGTGCGCCTGCTCAAGGGGGGACACGGCCACGCCCACTCTCACGGCCATGGCCACGCCCACGCTCACGGTGAGTACCCTCCTCCTGCATCGGCTTGAAAATGTGAATATTTTCAGTGTAATACGAACGGTCTCTTAATGCCAGTACAGCTCAGATTGTCAATATCAGACTGAAAAGTCACCTGAGTATAAAACAGTTATACGCAGCGTTAATGGAACACTGAAAATCCTGTTTCAGTCAGACAAAAGAAGAGAGTGATACTTTGCCAGCTAGTTCAACAAACTAGTACATCACCAGTCTCCGCTTTTGGAGTACTTCTTTTTTCTTTCCTGGAAAACCAGGAAGTAAAATTGGTTTAAGCAGGCCTTTTGAGCATGACGAGCAGTAAAAGTAGCATCATACACACTTGACCCTTACCATTGTACTGTATGTGTTGGTGTAGAAGGACAAGTACAATTAAGCATTACACAGCAGAAGCCAATGAATGTGTATAGCCAGCACAAAGACTACTCAACATTTGACTGGTGCCTTCTCCAACCCCAGCTGAGCCCAAAGCAAAGGAGAGCGATTGCGAGGAGGAGGAGGAGGAGAAGAAGGAGGAGGAGGAGGGGGGTGAAGAAGTGAAGGAGACGGAGGAGAAGAAAGAGGATGAGGCAGAGGAAAAGGAGGGGGTAAAACAAAGGAAAAAGCCTGAAACAACGGAGAAGACGCCTGAGAAAGAGGAGGAGGAGGAAGAGAAGAGCACAGGTGACAGCTCTCATTTTACCTGTTATCTCTCAGAGTGCATAATTTAGCCCCACACTTCCCTGTGCACTACTTAATCTCACAGTGCCTGTGTCTTCTCTCACTATGTGGTGCTGTATAGTGAATTTATATTGTGCAAGAATTAACACTGCACACTGTTGAGGATTATATAGAACACTATACGATAACATAGTGCATTTTGTAGTGTACTAAGAGATAACAGAATGCACGATAAAGTAATGCAGTGCATTATGAGATTATGTGGTGTACTAAGAGATAATACTCTGGTGTTATGTAGTGTGTTGGGTGAATCTAACACACAAAAAAACACATGTTGAATTTAAAATTATTTTTTTTTCCCCCTTGTACATTTCAGACATCAAGGTGTCTGGTTACCTGAACCTGGCAGCAGACTTCACACACAACTTCACAGACGGGCTGGCCATCGGTGCCTCTTTCCTGGTAGGCCCCACGGTCGGCGCGGTAACCACCCTCACCATCCTGCTGCATGAGGTGCCCCACGAGATCGGAGACTTCGCCATCCTGGTGCAGTCCGGCTGCACCAAGAAGAAGGTACGCACCCAGATAGTGGAAACATGCCATGTTCTGCCACCTAGTGGTGAGAGGGTGAGGTCACAACCCAAAAAATGGGTGGAGCTACAAATAGCTGACTTGTCTCAACCAGTCAGAGGATTTTGTTCCTTACAGAAAAAGCAGAACCCAGTGGTTTGTGAAAAATATTTCTCATTTTCTGGTAAGAGACTTTTAGATCCACCTGTTTTTGGTGTCCTGGTACTTCATTCTCCTGCCAATATACAGTAAATGTGCAGTGTTAATTTTACTCTCACATGGTTAATTTGTTCACTTGGTAACAGATGTAGCCTATCAGAGTTGATTAACGCTCCTATATGCATTATATATATATGATTATCCTCTTTATCTGCATCCCTGTCTCCCATTCTCACTCACTCTATCTCTCTCTCTCTATTCTTCCTCTTTATCTGTATCACTCCCTTTCAATCCTTCTCTCTCTCTCTCTCTCTCTCTCTCTCTCTCCAGGCTATGTGCCTCCAGCTCCTGACAGCACTGGGGGCGTTGGCGGGCACCGCCTGCTCCCTATTGGCTGAGGGTGTGGGGGCGGCGGCTACGGCCTGGATTCTCCCGTTCACTGCAGGCGGCTTCGTGTACATCGCCACGGTGACGGTGCTCCCGGAGCTGCTGGTGGGCAAGTCCACCCTCGGCCAATCAGTGCTGGAGATACTGGCCCTTCTGTTCGGGGTGACCATGATGGTGCTGATCGCAGAGTACGAGTGAGAACGAGAGCAAGATGGAGAGTGGGAGAGGGGGATGGAGGGCACAAGAGAGATGGAGCAGAGGAAAAGGAGGAGTGATTTTTAGAGGGGGAAGTTAGATATGGTTGAAGTTTCAGGTCATGTGACCACAGAGCAGGTTTCCTTATAGTAAATTTAATGTCCCCTTTTAGGGAGCAGGGTTGTAATATAGCAGGAACAAGGGATGAATGTGACTGACTTGAATGCCTGAAAAAGAGACAGGAGGGAGACATTGGGTGTGTCTCCTTTATAGAATGGAGAGAAAGTCCAAAGTAGGACTGCACTGTGTCAATTTAAAAAAAAAAAAAAAAAAAAAAAAAAAAAAAAAAAAAAAAAAAAATCTGAAAGCGAATGTCATTTCAAAGTACAAACTGTAATGTTGCCTTTGTGGATGTTGGGATGGGGATGGATTTAGTGAGAGCAGTCTATCAGCCTTTGTAATCAGGTTGAGTCAGAGAACTGGTGAGAAAGGCAGCTTGGGAATTGTAGTCCGACCACCATAAACGTCAATGCCGTATCTTGTAGTGCAGGTGATGGCCAAGAGAATGGAACCTGAAAAGCTGTACCTTTTTGTTTTTCATTTTTTCTCAGTTGTGAGCATTTATTTTGCAATATTTTGGGAGTTTATGTATCAAAGGGAAGGTTAGGCCAGGTGCATATTCTCTGCTGACAGCTGTACCAAACGTGTAACTTTAATATTATTGCTTGTTTATGTTTAGAAATATTTCAAGTAGACCAACAACCAATTTTTTTTTTTAACTGACAATTGTATATTATGATATTCTTACAGTTTGTGGTAGTAATGAGAATTGCATTTAAAACTTGTTTGCAGCAAAGTTAATGTACTTGTTTTGAACTGGACCATTTTTACTATGATATGAATGGTAACGACACTGCCATTGTGTTGCAGAAACATCAGTTTTAGAATTAAATTTGCACAGAGGAGCCCGCAGAGGTTGCAGTGACATCGGCTGCATGTCAGGAAACGCTAAATACCATGGGGTTATAAAAATCAGTCTATCCAAGCTGTTGGGTCGCGATGAGTTCATTTAGGCAGCCACTAGAGGGAGCTAAAGGCATTTTTACGCTTCTTGTTCAAAGCTGGATTAATCGTGATCTCAGTGTACTGTAAGCATGTGCAGCGAAGATCATTTTTATTGGACCAAACGCTTGTGACAGGAAATTAAGGCAAACTCTGGCTTTTTTATGTACGTTTTTTTTATTATTATCATGTAACTGTTGTAAATTAAAATTGGTCAGGAACAAGATACAGGTGGCCTGTGTTGAGTTTGTGTTTGTGACAAGACTTCATTGTCACTCAAAGGCCCGTGTCATTTTAAAATCAGAACTTTTCATGGGAAGTACCCAAGCCAAGCCTAGCCTCCGAAAGCCCGTCTCCACCAGGAACTATAACTATAACAAAACTACGCTAAACGGTTAAACACCTGTCAGCTAACAGGCACTTGTTCCCCGTGAGTACAGGCAGCGCTCAGCAGCGTTTGAACGTGTTTCAGGGGATTTCTCATAGGTACCGCTCCAAAAGTTAACGTTACAATTATTTTTGTAGTTACCTTTATACTGTCCACACTTTTCCATTTGAATCTGAAACGTTCCTCTTGATTTTATCCCTGTTGTTAGTTATTGTTATTTGTTATTTTTCCCGTTGGAAGACGAGTCGGGAGAACAGGAGAGTGTCCTCCAGACAATCAGCGCTGTGACTATTAAAGGAAATGAAAACGGCCCGTGCTGACTCGCACACGCCCTTCGTTTAACGGCCATACCCATTCCAGTCTGATGCGGGGAGGGGGAGCGGGAATGGGAACGTGTCTGTTTTGTTGCTCTTGTTTTTTTTTTTTTGAGTGTCCCATTTTTTTTTTAATTGAAAGTGAAAATAAAGACATTGAAAGCGTAACTATTTTGTATTTCATTTATGCTTTGGGAGGATAGCTTTCTCTCCCTCTTTCAGGATATTGGTTTGAAAAGCTGGTTAAGGTGCAGGAATAGATGGGTAGATCGTAGAGTCAGGCATTAAAATGTGGAGCATTAAAGGAAACCTGTTCAGCTCCCCAAGCTCAGGACGACATTTCCCCTGATTTCAGGGAAATTGTCGTCCTGTGAATTAGTGAATTTAGTGAATTGAGAAAAAAGGGGAGTGTGTGGATTTGATGGATTTTGGTCCATCTTCTTATTTGGCTAAAGAGCACCATTAAACTTGTTATCAAGACCTAAAATAGCTGCTTGTTGAAGGGAAACCACAGAAGCCTAGAGTGTGTTTCTCAAGGCCTGGAGTTAAACCTGCAGACACTGCCCCCTATAGGACTGGAGTTAAACTGGCAGACACAATATCTGTTCTACTGTTTTGTTTATGTTTTATTGAAAGATGAAAGATCCCCCATGTCTTGGTCAATCTCTGAGTTTGCCAATGAAGTAAAATACACAAAGGTAGAACATGTACTAACATGTGCAACCACACCATAGGCTATGGATTTGCCCCATGCCCCCTCATACAGGAAAAACGATATCTCCAACACCCCGGTTTTTCCGTTTATTGAACATACATTGCAAAAAAAAACAATTATACTTTGCACCTCAAAGGCTCAAGTGATGGTGCGATGACAAGCTATCAATTATTACACTGAAAAACTATCATCAGATGGGAGAGACACATTAATGTCACATAAAGCAATTTTCTATGTGTATAATTATATTTTTTATATTTTGCTTGTCTTCACAATGATGTTACGAAGACTTATACAGCTGGATATTAACTGAAGAAAATCAAGTTTAGTATTTTGGGTATAAGGGCAGTACCTGGGAAGCAAACTCACAACCTTGTCAAAAGCCCAGCTCCCTAACCACTACACTTCACCAAGGCTTTGCTGGAGGACACAGCGGTTAAGAGAAACAAGGAACCGGGCCCTTCCTGTAGCATTAGACGGTCACTGTGAGATCCCCACAGCGCCGCCCCCACTGTGGGCCCAGACAGCGGCCGCTGTAGCCGTGATGAAGGGCAGGGTGGCCAGAAACATTCCCAGCACCTTCCAGCCCGTTTGGACACTGCTGCTCCCTGCAGAAAGACAGGACATACATTCACACCACCCCTGCTGCTTCTGTCTATTCCGTTATCATTGTGTTTCCACTGATATTTATTATACTGATGTTTCTAACTTTAGACATTGTCTTCTATATTCAACTTTTCTTGCATAGATTTCTTATGTTGGTTTATTTTATGCTTGTTTATATGTGGTTTCACTAAGTGTGATAGACCATTTTCTGCTGCTAACAATGTATGCAAGATTATATACTGATATAATGTTGGTTATAATAAATAAAACGTTTTACAATAGCATTGATGATGACTACAACAATATTATTATCATTATTATTATTATTATTTTAGCTCTTACCACCATCGTTTTGGTTTTCCATTGGGCTCTCGCCATAATCCATGGCTATATCTGAAACAGTGATTAGTGAAAATCAGGTTTTTCCTGTTCGCCTGAAAAATGGACATAAATGTAAAAAAGTAAGATTGGGAGTTTTATGTTCTGTTACCTCAATGAATAATTCATAACATACAACCCTATTCTAAAGGACGTCCCTTGACAAGAAGGGTTGAAGAAAATCCTGAACACAACTCATAGACAGGCATGTGGTCTGTCTATGAGTTGACTTTAGTATATGTGGACTTTACTAGCAGGACGGAAACTCACATCTGTGATATATGGAGGAATATACGCCATGGTCCTTGAGGTATTATTTTAGGAGGTCAGAAATTTCTTTTATTGCTAAAACACTCATTTTAAAATGCTACATTTTGCTGTCATGATAATGTATAGGCTTAAATCATTGTGCAACACCATTTTTTTGACAGTAAACCACATTTTAAAGGATCAGTGCAACCATCATATTTTCCCAGTAGCTGCGAAGTGGGCTTTCACAATGTATGTGACAGATCATCTCAACACTTCCTCTTTCCCAAAATGCATCTCTGACACCACATGCTAACCTCACTGTGCTGACAGAACAGCAGCCTGCAACCAGTTCTAGAAATGCAGAAAGTCACTTTGTCATCTCTGTTAAAGGGTGGTGAGGAAGCACCAGTCACAGTATGAGTTACTGCTAATGTTTCCACAGCTAAGAGCCAGCTGCTTCTGTAACCCGACTGGTCTTATTTCTGCTCTCTCACCTCAGTGTTCCCACCATGCTCTTTCAGGCCACATTAATGATCTTGAGGCACACAGTAATACACTGTAGTATTTGCTTTGTGGGTTGTGCTTGATAACAGTGTCTCCTAAATACTTGCAATATAGAGATGTGCAAAATACACTATTCCATCACAGAATTTTCTTCATAACAAAATAGTCACGAATAGTCAAAGAATAGTCATTAATAATCAGGTCTGAACTCTGCCTGAATGTTTTAAGTACTCTGAATTCTTTCTGAGCTAATCATAGTAAACTACAAACTCAGTGTGACAATGAATTTGAGCTCCCGGATCTGCTCTCTGTTGGTTAAGTTGTCCCTGAAGGTGTTGTGGTTTAGGGCAGGGTTTGGGCACTGGGCATGCTCTCTGTTGGTTAAGTTGTCCCTGAAGGTGTTGTGGTTTGGGGCAGGGTTTGGGCACTGCACATTCTCTCTGTTGGTTAAGTTGTCCCTGAAGGTGTTGTGGTTTAGGGCAGGGTTTGGGCACTGGGCATGCTCTCTGTTGGTTAAGTTGTCCCTGAAGGTGTTGTGGTTTAGGGCAGGGTTTGGGCACTGGACACCCTCATCAGAGAGAGGAGGGTTAGTGTCTGAGGGAGGAGCACCTGTGTGACACTCACCTGGTGTCACCTGTAGGTGCACTGTGATTCATTACAGTAATATATCCCAGAGTCGGAGTGTGACGCCATAGTGTTTATAGTGTTAAATCCTCTGCTGTGGACTATAGTGTCTCCCTGTGTCCGCAATGAGCAGAGCAGCACAATGTCAGACAACTATTTGTGTACTGAGGTGAAACTGCAGATGTGGAATAAGTGGTTTACTATGTGGTTGCTCTTCACTATGATTCTCATCGTCCTTGTCCTTACCTTGCTCCCCAGAGGAACTTCCTTCTTGCTCATAATCATCTTCACTTTCTTCTTGATCTCCATCTTTGGCCGTCTCTGTAACAGATTGCAGGGGAAATCAGAGCTGTTTTCACTGTTTGGCCCAGTGCCTTTGTGCACCAGTGTAACCTACTCTGTGTGTATGAGCTACCTGCACTAACGTACGCCTTACTGTACCAATGACTTTGGTTTACTTCTTTACCATATATTTATATCTTCTGTACCATTATTATATACTGTACCATTTTACAATGGACAATATCTAATCATCAATCCAAAGTCATTTAGTTGATGCCATGTGTCTGGTGGCCAGTAGGATGTATTTATTCTTTAAACGAGAGTAGTCGTTCTTCCTTGTGTATTTTTGAATGGTCAAAAATACACAAGGAAGATTTGTGTATTTTAACACATCACTACACAAGGCAAGATAAGACCTAGATGAGAGCATCTGCTAAATGCCTGTGATATATTATGATTTTTTTGGCATAGGCTACATGCAATCTCATTTGCTGCCACAGATTTCTGAGGTGGATTTGATTGGCTGAGGAAAGAAAACAGCCCTTCGTTAGCTCTATGACTTTACTAGCAGGATGGAAACTCACATCTGTGATATATGGAGGAATATATGCCATGGTTTGGCGTATATTTTTATGAATATATTTTTATATGAGTAATTTTTTTGAATATATATAAATTGTTTTAGGAGGAAGTCAGAAACTTTACTTTTATTGCTAAAACACTCAATTTAAAATGTTACTGTAAGTTTTGCTATCATGATAATGTATAGACTTAGATCATTGTGCAACACAATTTTTTGACTGTAAACCAGATTTTAAAGGATCAGTACAACCAACATATTTTCCCAGTAGCTATAAAGTAGGCTTTCACAATGTATGTGACAGATCATCTCGACATTTCCTCTTTCCCAAAATGCATCTCTGACACCACATGCTAACCTCACTGCGCCGGCAGGACAGCAACCTGCAACCACTTCTAGAAATGCAGAAATTCACTTTGCCATCTCTGTTAAAGGAGGGTGAAAAAGCACCAGTCACAGTACGAGTTACTGCTAATGTTTCCACAGCTAAGAGCCAGCTGCTTCTGTAACCCGACTGGTTTTATTTCTGCTCTCTCACCTCAGCGTTCCTACCATGCTCTTTCAGGTCTCATTAATGATCTTGAGGCACACAGTAATACACTGTAGTCTTTGCCTTGTGAATTGTGCTAAATAACAGTGTCTGCTAAATACTCGCAACATAGAGTTTGTTGCGAGATAGTGAAACAAACAGACACCCACTTACATGATAATACCAATTCTTTTAAGCCTTCAGGTTTATTTCTTTGAATTGTACCCAACCTTTGCGTGGAGACAGTTCACAAAACTTACCCCATTTTGTTGATACAATGAAATGTTGACCAATAGTTGATTTAACAGATTTTAAAAGAGGGAATGCATTATTTTTCTCAAAGGTTGTGTGTTAACTTGTTTTTATGGAAAGCCAGTTGCCTTTGTAATTAATTACGTCTGGACTTAATTACTTAAACCATATTTTAACTTTTAACAGGAAAATATTATCACAAGTAATTATTTTTTTCATTTCATGTGAGTTTTGGATTTTGTCTGCCAGTGGAGAAGAAGTCTATTAGTTCTCTCTCATCAGATATTACACTTTCCTAACAACTGCTGCTCCGGACCAACACCTGAACTAATAAACTTTTTTTGTTGTAAGTACATTTGCATGTGTAACATGCACATACATATAAATTTAATATCCACACATTATTAAAATGACAGTGAATACAACAACAGTAACAGAAGAAAATTAATGCGCTTCACCACAACCACAAGCTAACCATAACATGCTTACCGGTGTGGTCAGTCCGAACGGTCTCACTGAGTAGCAGACACAAGCCAACGAGACCCAGCATGTCCGCTTCAGCGCACTGTCTAATGTAAGATGTGCGTTCGCATACAGAGCAGGCGGTTGCGCTTCGAGCCGCGGACTCGCGAACAGATTGCAGGAAGGAAGTAGCGTAATACAGAAGCTGGGCAGCACATAGAATGTGTGGCAGCACGAGCAATATTAGAAAATGACGTGTCCTGACATCTAAAATGGGTGGAGCCACAATTAATTAGGGCTGAAACGCCAGCATATGTATGGGTGTCTGGAGCCAAATTCATTATATATGATCGAAGAGGATTTAGTTAGGCACTTCAAAAACACCTCTAGCGCAGCTTTTTGTTGAACAGAAGGTTCTTTATGAAAAGCCGTGACTACTATAATGAAATGGAGCGTTCATTCTCACGCTCGCCGTGCCTGCAAAGAAGAGCACGCCGGCACACAGCTTGCACCCTTTCTCATTCCAGTCTGATACGCAGAGGGACTGTGGTCGCGGCAGCTGCACTACCGGAAAACCATGTTCCCGTCATCTACACTTAAATCTTTTTGGGATGTGTACATAATATTTATGTTACAGGACTATCTTACTGTTTTGTTCTTGCTTTAACACCAATAAAAAGAACTTGAAAAGAACAAATACACAATACAACTTAAGTCCCAATTTGAAAGTCACAAGCATAGACTCTCTGAGAAAGGGACACCAAAACAAAGTTGCATTTACAAGTAATTTATTAATGACAATATATTAATTAAACTGTTTATTCAATAACAGAGCTGTATTGAGTAAAATGTGATGCAATAATCTGAGTGAAATTACATTTTTATAATGTAAAATGCAAGAATGTAAAAAACAAAATGCTGACCATTCAGAGGGTTAAGATTACATTACATTATCATCATTTAGATTATCCAAAGTGACTTACAGTTGATTAGGCTAGCCAAGGGCCAATCCCCCCTGGGAGCAATGTGGGGTTAAGGGCCTTGCTCAGGGGCCCAACAGCAATGGTGTTCTTGCTGTGGCTGGACTGGGGCTTGAGCCACTAGCCTCAGGGGTCCCAGTCATGTACCTTAGCCACTAGACTACAGGCAGCCCAGATGGGTTGAAAATGACTGCTGCTGGAGACGCTCACCAGTATGAACTGAGACGGTCCAACAGAACATGAGGAAAACGGAAAACACCGACAGACGCATTCATCTTGCACAGGACATAAAACATCAGACAAAGGTAATTTTCTGCAAGCATGTGCAATTGTGTTTGTGTGTTTATAGACTCTCTCCCAACAAGAGGATGTGGCACTGTTTGTGTGTGTGTGTGTGTGTGTGTGTGTCAGAGAGAGGGTGTGTGCACGCGTCTCTGCGTCAGAAGCAGCTGATGACAATAACAAGCAGCAACTGCAGAAATCTGGAGGCCCTTCCTGTAGCATCAGCCGGTGTAGCCTCACTGTGAGATCCCCATAGCCCCGCCACCACTGTGGGCCCAGACAGCGGCCGCTGTAGCCATGATGAAGGGCAGTGCGGCCAGCCCGGTCCCCAGGAAAATCCACACAGTCTGGACACTGCTGCTCCCTGCAGAGAGACAGGACATACATTCACACCACTTTTGCTGCCCTGCTTTAGCCAACTCTCTCTGATCTTTGATTTGACTTTGATCTTTCTGTCCCTTGACCCTGTCCATTCAAATCTAAAATGTATTTATTTTAGTTGACTAATTGAAAAGTTGACTAATTATTATTAAAATCTATAAAATACAACCATATTCTAAAGGACTTCCCCAAAAAAAATGGTTAAAGAAAATCTGAAATACAATTGCAATCTATGTGTTGTATCTATCCTCAACCTGACTGCTGAATTTTGTACAATTCTGTAAATAAAACGATGTCTTTTTGAACATACTACCTCGTCTGTTCTTGCCCTCAATTTCTCTCCTGTCTCCTATCGTTTTCTGTTTTGGGTGTACCTGTTGTCTTGTCTTTTCCTTCACCTTGTGTTCCTTCTGTTGATGTCGTTGTTGCTGCTGTAGTCACCACTGTCAAAGAACCTGAAAAGAATACAAAAGGAACAACAGTTGCGTCATCTTGTACCCACTGAAAGGTCCTTTACCGTAAAGGTAGTTCACCCCCTTTTTTTTTGAGCTGTAATAGATTTTCCAGTCCACATTCAGGTGTGATATAGAATACGTTACAGCGAGCAGAACGAACAAATAGTGGAAAGAGCTCTGACTAATAAGCTGTGACTAAAAACTCTTTCAGAAATGGTTGTCTAGCTAACTTGCCTAGCTAGTGCATATGGATATATGATTTTTAAAACTGTCATAAACTCGTCACTAACTGTCGGTCAGCTTGACTTCTGAGGTGGAGAAGCCCCCAAATGTGTGACATGGTTTCCCACTGAAAACACTCCGACCCCTGACCATTCACCTCCGCCCTGATTGGGCTTCCACATAGGGTAGAACACAGCAACAGTTAAGGGTGATTCAGGTGTCGGGTAGGGCTGAAGGGTTGTGTGTGAATGCAAAATCAGAATCAGGTGATAACGCTGCATAGAGAGAATATGATAATGTGTTTTACATGAAAGCTGTCAATCGGGCTAAATCAGCAGTGAGTACAGAGAGGGAAGAGAGATGGACATGCTATTCAGAGACTCTCCACTGGGTGGCAGCATTGAGTATCACAATGTCAGACAGCAGAGCTATTAATACAATTAAGTAAAGCTGCAAATGTGGAATAAAAGGTTTACTGTGTGTTTGCTGTTCACTAGGATCGCCATCATCATCGTCATCATCCGCATCTTGTTTTGCAGACGAACCTCCTCTTTGCTTATGACCCTCATCACTTTCGTCTTGATCGCCATCTTTGGCTGTCTTGGAGAAATCAGAGCTGTTTTCACTGTCTGGCCCAGTGCCTTTGTGTGCCAGTGTAACCTACTCTGTGTGTATGAGCTACCTGCACTAACGTACGCCTTACTGTATCAGTGACTTCAGTTTTGCAATTTAGTATATATTGTTTTACTGCAACCTATTTTATGTGAAGAAATTTAGGATGAAATCCTTTGTATGAAATGTGCACAAACAAAGGACAATATCTGACAACAAAGTCATCATGAGTCTGTTGATTGTTGGGTCCAATGACTCTCCTTACGTCTATCATTCTGTCCTCTTCCCTGTCCCTGTCCTCCTGTGAGACAGAGAGAGAGAGAGAGAGAGAGAGAGAGAGACAGAGAGAGAGAGAGAGAGAGAGAATGCTTCGTTCAGATTCATGCGGCCTGGTTTGACTCTGTTAGAGCACTCAGACTGCTTATATAAACTCATACTTCATCTCAAAATATATAAAAATATAACCAAAGCACATGATGATGTGTTTATGTGTTATACTTCACATTGATATTTATATAATATTTGACATCATCTTCTGCATGTCTTCATTTTTGTGAGGTATGGGGGTGTATGTATGTCTATTTGTATATCCGGCATATTTTCTTTAGTTTTTCTCATTTATTTTAACTTCACTCTTATTGTGCTCGTTGTGGGAGGTTTATGTGTTGTTTTTAGTGGCCTGCATACTAAAGCCACCATCCTCACATACTGTTCAAACCAAAAATCAATCCAAATATGAACAAAAGAGTATATAATAACACATAAATGCAATGCATTAAAGTAATAATAATACATTTTGAATACATTTTTATTTCTTGTTACTTATACAGGCTGTCTGGATCTATAACTTTTTTATTTAAAGTTGAAATTCAGAAAAGAATCCTGTTACATTCTAATGGAGTTCACTTTACTAAAATGGTACAACAGGTAAAAGAAATGAGCGACTCTCAAAACCAGAATAAAGAAACAGACTTTTACATAGCTGACCTTTTCTGTGCTTGTCATCTTTTTTTTGTTTTTATGTTTTTGTTTGTTGCCTTTTACTTTTGTCGCCTCTCCCTTCTCCCTTTTCACTGGCAGTACCAGCTGCTGTATAACAGAGACAAGCAGAATAGAGGCAGGAGAGAAGCATACAGAAAGAGACAGTTTTCATCGCCTGACTGCAGTCATTCTGCCTTCTTTTATAACAGATACATTTTCAATATGAGGCATTTTGGGAAATTATATTTTATTTTCATTATTCATGTTTTAATCAGTGTCCCTTTCTGAGTCTAACTATGGCAGTTCCTGGATTTGAACTTATATGGGTTTATACCTCTCTGCTGTAAGCCTGGTGAAAGCAGTGCAGTTCAGAGTGATAGTGCCAGGTTTATACCTCTCTGCTGTAAGCCTGGCGAAAGCAGTGCAGTTCAGAGTGATAGTGCCAGGTTTATACCTCTCTGCTGTAAGCCTGGTGAAAGCAGTGCAGTTCAGAGTGATAGTGCCAGGTTTATACCTCTCTGCTGTAAGCCTGGTGAAAGCAGTGCAGTTCAGAGTGACAGTGCCAGGTTTATACCTCTCTGCTGTAAGCCTGGTGAAAGCAGTGCAGTTCAGAGTGATAGTGCCAGGTTTATACCTCTCTGCTATAAGCCTGGTGAAAGCAGTGCAGTTCCAAGCAGTGAGCATGCCCACTTCTTGGCAGAATTTTCTTGCCAATCACATCAACTCATTATTCACCCCAAGGTGTGGCCTGTCCCTGTAAGAGTTGCAGACAGCCTGCAGGGGGCAGCCTGTAGTCTAGTGGCTAATGAACTTGGTTAGCCTAATCAACTATAAGTGGCTTTGGATAAAAGCATTAGCTAAATGACTGTAATGTAATGTAATGTAATGTTAATGACATCGACTGAACGAAACCGGCACATTTTGAATGATTGGAGGCTCAGCAATCAAAAAGAGCCCAGTAAACACAAACAAAAATGTAGAATGTATTTAAATTTTCTCACTCAAGTTATTTAATGATTCTCTCCATAGATGTACATTTTTTTAGAAACAATAACCATGTAGGACATTTATGTTTTTGAGAATGCACTTGACCGAGTCTCGTCACCCACCGCAACACAACCACACTTCCTGCACAAACCACGCTTCCTGTTTTCTGCATCGCATTTATTGAACACCTAATTTTGTTTTGGTTGATGATCTTATATATTAAATTGTAAAACTAAGGTTTGAAATTTCTGGTCTCATTTAGGGTAAGTAAAATTATCACACAATCAATAAGAATATTGCTCTTAATTCTTGTTTACCTTAACAATTATACCTCTTGGAATAGAAGCGAAACATTATCAAACATGTTGTCATCAGAATAAATCATAACAGAAACTAAACCATAAACTCAGTGTGAGAATGAATTTGAGCTCCCAGATCTGCTCTCTGTTGGTTAAGTTGTCCCTGAAGGTGTTTTGGTTTAGGGCAGGGTTTGGGCACTGCACATGCTCTCTGTTGGTTAAGTTGTCCCTGAAGGTGTTGTGGTTTAGGGCAGGGTTTGGGCACTGCACATGCTCTCTTTTGGTTAAGTTGTCCCTGAAGGTGTTGTGGTTTAGGGCAGGGTTTGGGCACTGCACATGCTCTCTGTTGGTTAAGTTGTCCCTGAAGGTATTATGGTTTAGGGCAGGGTCTGGGCACTGGACACTGTCATCAGAGACAGGAGGGTTAGTGTCTGAGGGAAGAGCACCTGTGTGACACTCACCTGGTGTCACCTGTAGCTGCACTGGGATTCCGTTACAGTCATATATCCCAGAGTCTGAGCGTGACACTCCAGTGATTGTAAGGCTACAATCTGCTGCTGCACCATAGCGTTTCCCTGTGTCAATAATGTATTTGATCTCTTGATCTCTGCCATCCAAAACACTGAGAATTTTCTGTTTTTGCCCTGCGGTGTCTCTGCTCCAAGTCACTGGGCGGGTAGGAGTGGAGGTCCCACATGGTAGGCTGGCCGTACCATTTTCTTTCACTTTGATTACTCGAACTGTCAGAGAATACACACAAAATATGAACAATCAGATACAGAACATCGAAGGAATGGAATAATCAAATGAATCAATTTATTCAAATGAAACGCACGTGCACACACACACACACATATACACTTAGATCCGTTTTGCTTTTTCTCACTTGGTTTGTTTTTATATTCTCTCTGTCTGACAGTGCAGTTTCTTTGAGTTCATACTTAGGCTCAGCACATGATTCATTTTGCTCAGCTTTTGAATCCGTCATGCAAACAGTTTCATTTATAAACCCTTATAGGTTTTCAGCTCATAACCATCACACTGCCTGTTTGTTTCTGTTTGGGAACACCTATGGGAATAAGTGAATTAATAACCTGAAACTAGGCAAAAAGCAACACCGATGCTTTATAAATTAAATCCATGGCTGCCATGGTGACTCTCATATGTCTGACTATGAAAGCATCATTCACATCACAGAAATAAACACTAATGAGACCTGGGTAATGACATGTTTGAAGAGAACCAGCACAAAAAAAAATCACCAAGCAACTTCTACTTTCAGTTTTCAACACAGTTAATAGAGCTAATTGAATGCTATTTCTTCAAGCAAATCTCACCTGCTAAACGTGAAACATGATGATGGTGTTTACAAATGAGATACACTGTAACTTTGATTAGAAAATCTCTTATTAGCAAAACCTTTCAATTCCTCATTTTCGCACTGTCGCGCTTTCAAACTGTTTGTGCTTTTGACGCGTTAGGCGCAGCGTAGCAAATAACCGCATTGCCTATGTAGAGAATAACCGAAAATTCTTATTTCCGATGTTTGCTCGGGTGTAATTCGAGTAAAGGTCCTCACAGACAAACAACGACCAAGCAACAGACACCGCGTGCAGACAACTGCAGAAGTTAAAAGCACTCCACACGATATTGAAAACGGAGCATATTTATTTACACAGACAAAAATAATTTGTTTTTAAATCTTAGAGGATTTCACCGTGAAGAGTGAAATCGTGAAAATGTTGGTGATATCGGCCCGCTGAAGTGAATGAAATTATTAGTAGTTATAGTATTAGTAGTAGTAAATACATCTACACTGTAAACCCATGGAACATATGACGTGTTTATAATGCAAACACCAGTGTTTAAAACCTAAATACCTTCACTATGACAAATGCCTCAATGTATTTAAAAAGTGTTACAGCACAAATTAATATATTCTTGCCAAATAAACTGTGACACGTTTGAAAAAGCGTTATAAAAAGTGTTCAGCGAGTCTTCAAAACTTAAACATTTGGAATTACAGTGAAATGTATCGGAAGAGACCCCAGATAACAGATTGTGCATACTGATAGAAAGGGATGTGTAACCTTGCGTCACAAATGTGCGAGCACTCTTCTTCGTCCTATAGTCCCACAGAACAGCTGCATATGCACAGATGATACAACGACATGTGAGCGTACTGTTCAAACTATGAACGGGCCGTTCTGCTCGCTAGCAGGCCAACGCTTCATTACTAAATCAGGTTTGTTGTGGTACCGGTACACGACGTGACATCTCAATTTCTAACAGTGACCATTAGAAAAATTGTTAGAAAAGGATACTACCCTCTTTTCACTTCTTTAAATATTGGCATGTCACCATTATTGATAAAAAGTGATTAACACCCAACTGGAACAGACAGCACAGCGCAGTATCTTATGAGCTGCCTCAAATTGCGGGCACTTACATGATTTAACTCAACAGGTTGTGCAGTCACTTATTTGAAGGCCAAAAGTAAGCCAGATGCAATTTTATATCCCCATGTTTTTTGAAGCTCAATAGGCCAACTTAACATAAAAAGTCATTAATGAGGAAATCTACATTCAAAAGCAACAACCGTTGAACCCCTGTCAGAGTAAATCAGAAACAGTATATCTTATTTATGTTTTCACCATTTACAATGGTTTTTAATTGTGTCGGTCAATAGAACGAGTTATTAATTTCTCCCATCAGATATTAAAAATACCCATCCAATGCTAACATTTTAATCAACATATTAGGATTTTAATTTTGTAAGTATGGGGTAAGTTTTCGTAAAGTGGACATACCTATACATTTACAATATAATGCGCATGGTCAAAAATAACGACATTAAGAAATAATAAGTCTTTGCGTCATTACAATGGGCAAATTATTCCGTACTTACCAGTGTTGTCAGACCCAGCGGTCTCACAGAGTAGCACACACATGCCAATGAGAAGCCACATTGTCGCTCTGCCAGCACTTGGGTCTGACGCGAGATTCACCGCCGTCTCATGAAGAACAGGAAAGGAGAAGCGCGCGCGCTTCCTTCTTGCATTCGGCTGCAGCCGATTGGGTGCAACCCCGCAGCACGGAGTGAGGTAACACAAGAGCGGACCATCTGGTTAGTATATGGCATCTTTGACAGTATGACAGAGCAGTAACATTTGGTTGAAAGTAGTGTTTGGGAGAAGTAAACAACATGTAATAGTTTTAATGTTTTGAATCTGAATTTGTAAAACTAAACTTGAGTATATTAGGTGTCAATTAGTCATGAGTAATGATCGTTGCTATGTATTAACACATGATCAGAGATGTTGTTACATGCTGTTTTAGGAGTTACCTCCAGTCCCCACATGGACCCTAGTTTCTGGAAGGCAGGTGTCTGACTGATGGACATTGTATAAAAAAGAGAAGCTGACATTCCCTGCACTTTCCCATGAATAGTGGGGTATTTAATATTTTAATTTATGTATGACCTGTGACCAAGTGGGCACTTTTTGAGAGGCATTTTTTGCTGGCATATTGTTTTTTTTATTATATTTTGTTATAACTTCGTATCACATGTCAATTGTCAATTTGATAATTTTTTTTAAGTAAGTAGCTTTAGTTAACCAAACTAGATTTCTCCCTAGGGTAGCTTTGCTGTAGTTCCACGTCTTCCAGTGTGAAGTAATTAGTAGCTTGCAAAGCTATGCTTTCAAAGTAGCTTCCCCAACACTGGTTGAACAATCAACACATCTAAAATGGGTGGAGCCACAATTATCTAGCTTTTTAACCAATCAGTTAGTTCTTCTTTCTTCATGTGTGTTTGGTTAAATTAGTATCTCGGTTGTAGACACTCCACAAGCCCATAAGGCTAGGCTATGTTAGGTAACTTAACCAGCAATATAGTTAGACAGTAAAGATGCATGTTAGCTAGATATGCCTACGTGCCAATCCCCCATGCCAAAATCCTTATATTTCCCATGACCATAAAATCATTTTAAATCGATGTTTTTATCTACTATTAATTGATGTGATGTTATTTTCAATAAAGTTGCCAAGCTTTTCCGATGTGAAGCAACTTATTTGTATGCACAATTTAATAATCATATTTAATAATTATCACAATCATAACAATAGTTACTATAATTATTTGTGTAGCACCTTTTGAGCAGGGTGCATCCCAAAGTGATTCGCATAGACAAGTAAAGATAATTAATAAAATCAGTAACGATAAAACATAGTCAAATAGATCAATAAACCAACTAATGCTAAATAAGTGTGAACTCTAAAAGGTTGTAAAAGTACATAAGTGTAGAGACATGTAAAAAGATGAAGCAAAAAATAAAAAACAATATCAGAAGAATTAACCCGAAATTATGCTGTGACACATACAGGCAATTATACCGATAGGTAAACAGTACATGTTCAACAGAAGATTCTATTTCATGCTGTGTGGATGATTGAAGCTAAGAGTAGCGTAATTGTTACATTTCAAGATTAAAAAAATGTAGGTTATTCTCAACAAAATGCATGGCTACAGCAGCTATGCCTCCACCAGTTTATGAGAGCTTATGGTTAAAACTTCATGGCCAAAACGTATAATTTTTTGGACTACCAATTAACTTGATAAGCGGCTGTTGAGTGTTGGGCATTTCCTTTGAATCTGTAAGAATTAAATAATAATTAAATAAACAACAACATAGCATTTGGATTGAATAATCAGTCGGCAACGGAGGTCTTTGTTTTTAAATTTGCTAGTTCTTTGGTAGCAAGAGCACCATACTCAAATAAAGTTTAACATGTGGGCAAGCGAGCAAGCATGCATTCTGGGCAATATCAACGCGTGGAGGGATGATTTTTGAAGAGTGAAACCGAGGGCTTGAGCAAATGAAAATTCGCCCTTCCCTCAACAAATCTGGAATGAAAACTCCCTCATGGTGGCAGCCGCCTTAAATACGGGACTTTTTAGGGATTCCCTCCTCAATTGGAGTGCGAGTGAGCACGAAGAAGCAAGCATTTCTTCGGGTTGGAACGATTTCTTCAGCGATCAGAACTTGCTTTCTCAAGTTTTATGGAATTTTGTCGCCCCCTAGTGGTGAAAACGTGCTATTGCTTCAGGTCGCTGTCTAGGAATGTCAACCGGAAAAGGCGAACTAGCTCAACCTCCGGCGTCAGCTCCTGTACGGTAGCACTCATGAATCTCTCAGTAGGCCAAGAAAGCCTAAATGAAACAAAAATAACGAAAGGCAGAACATGACATGTGCATGTATGCTACAGAATTGCCCAAAGTCCCCTCACACAGTAAAAACACTTAGGTAGTAATTTAAAATGTCGTTTATAAACCATTTTTATTTATTGATCGATTTAAGAGGCGCAAAGTGCCGCACCATGCGTTAACAAGCCGTCATCATAACAGTGAGAAATAACCTACAGATGGTGGCAACTCACTTAATATAAATTGTTTTATTTTCTTTATGATGAGGTTAAGCACACTTCACTTACTTATTAGTTTTATGTAACACCTAGTCTGCCAGGAAATCGTCATTCGCGCAGCTTTTACATTTTAATTCAGGCATTTAGCAGAAGCCCTTCTCCATAGCAATTTGCCCATCCTCCATTTTTATGGCATTTACTTTGCTGAGGGATGCAACAGCAGCGCGCCTCAAGTGGGAATCAGTCCTCCTCTTAAGTTTCAGTCCTGCTGAATCTGCTAACCATTCTGCTCCACTAGATGGCGCCTTAGACAAGCGACAAGAAGCATCAATGAATTCCTTCAGGTCGCGCTTCCTGTAGCATCAGCCGGTGTAGCCTCACTGTGAGATCCCCATAGCCCCGCCACCACTGCGGGCCCAGACAGCTGCCGCTGTAGCCGTGATGAAGGGCAGGGTGGCCAGAAACATTCCCAGGACCTTCCAGCCAGTCTGGACACTGCTGCTCCCTGCAGAGAGACAGGAAATACATGGTGAACTCATTGAAAACAACTGAAGAACACCAAATGCAAGGTGTAGACAATGTCTTAATGTAAGTTATAAAGGTTAACAGACAGGATGTTTAGGTAGAAGGCCCAATGGTTTCTGGTAAAGCTATATTCTACCCCATTCTATCACACTTAAAGTGTATTGTTTTCCATTTTTGGTATTGCAGTTGATGATGTAAATTTACATCACAACAAATGTTCCTCATTAATGACAAGCATCTGTGACCTTTTACATTATTTTTTTATTTTTTTATTTTTTTTCATGGAGAGTACCAGAGAGAACAACCACAAAGTTATATGTCAGTCCTGCCGTGCTAAATAACAAGGTCAGAGTGCCATAAACACATATATAACTTTAGGCAGCATTTGTGGTCATTCTCTCTGGTATATTTTTAAAAAGTAGCATATTTATCTAAAAGGGCACAAATGCTTGTCCTTAGTGAAGTACCCTGCAATATGCATTGTGATTCTACTAATTACTTACTTACTACCCTTACTAAGATTTGGATAAAAGCATTAGTGAGATAACTGTAAAATAATAATATGTAGGAAAATATATTAGTATAAATAGCAAATAGTAAATGTGAAATTGTCACTGGCCTCCAGTGTGTTAGTGATAATGCTAAAAGGACATGGTCAATGACATGCATACAACTGATATAAAGTACTGAGTGAACACTGACCTGAGAATGCCAGGTGAACTCCTTTTCCAAAATGAATCGCTCCAGTTTCCCATTCAGTGCAGTAGTACAGTCCTTGGTCAGACTCTTTCACCCTAATAATTTTCAGACTTATGGATTTTGTATGATTGTCTAAGTACAATGACAAGCGATCATTGTCATCAATGTGAAACTCATCTATAGTGCGGTTGTTGAGGTTGTCTCTTGCTGTGGTGGTCAGGTGGATCATATCCTCTGACTGCTGACGGAACCACAAGGTGTGAAGGTTGAATGTTACATTGCAAGGCAGGACAACGTCATCTCCAGGCCGAACCAGATACACACTGGACAATGCAGAGACCCCATGGGGTCCAGAACCTCCTGAACAGGGAAAACAATAAACATCAACATGACTCCCCTTACAAAAACAAATTTGTATGTGACTCTTCCATGAGTCACAATGTCATTTTCAGTCCTTTTTTGATATTCCCATGTATATCATAAATATGCCAAATGTATTAAAAGTAAAAACACTTCCATCAAAAAAAAATTTTAATGTATTTTTTTATATTTATGCATAATTTTATGTTTACACATTAAAATGCCTTTCACAGGGTATTTTAATAACAGATAGTGTTTATGAACAAAAACAACCCACATTGCCGTCATTTTGTCACATTGTATATGTTGCAATATATGCTAAAGTATTACTCCATATGAAAATGTTTACATGTTAAACTACAGCAGTTTCTCAGGTTATTGAGCAAACCATGATCATAACTCCTCCTACAGTCATCATTTAAGACTCTTACTAAGATCATCACTCATCAAATATCCACACACATTGGTATTTCATTCATATTTTCATAATCTGTAATGTGCTCACTATCGCCATGGTAACTGCCACTGCCACTAATAATGATAAGTTGCCCGGGTAATAAGATAAGATCCATCACAATAATAATGACAGCAGTCAATAAACACAGACTGGAGACAGCGTAAAACTACGCAGACACTAAACAGACTAGAAGAGTAGCAGAAGAAGGATGTAGAAGACGGATGTAGTAGAAGAAGGATGCTTACCCACAGGAACTGAGACAGTCCAACAGAAAATGAGAAAAACAGCAATAAAAGCATCCATCTTGCACAGGACATGCAACGCACAACAGAGGAACTTTTCAGCAAGTGTGTGTTTGTCCTCAGCACTGTAGGATTTGATACTCTGCGTGTGTCTGTTTCACTGTGGTTTTACATTCTGTCTTCAAAAAAATAGGTTACATTTATGCGCACTCGTGTGTGTGTATGTGTGTATGTGTGGGGGGGGTGGGTGGTGGTTGGGGGATGTGATACTCTGTAAGCATGGGCACCCAAGTGGTTTTACATCTCTCTCTCTCCAAAAAAATAGGTTACAGAGGGCTCACAGGATAAGACATTCACCTGAGAGCCCTTGGATTGAGGGATCAAGTCCCGGTCTCACCATTGCCCCACACTGGCGAGGCAACAATTGGCCCGCCACGGCAGGGTTGATGGGGGTCTCATCGCCATAGCGCCATAGTCATGCCGGCCGCCTGTGGCAGCACGAACTGAGTGTGCACGCAGACTGCATCATCTCCAACGTCATAGGCCTTGTGCAATCAGTGGTGCGGCTGCAGCATAAAAAGATGCAAGATTGTCGTCACGTGAATCAGAGGAGTCACATGCTCGGCTTCTCCCCCCAGAAGCCGGCAGAGCGGATGCTGCGGTGGGGTCAACAAGGTCAAGTTTGGTTGAGTTTGGGTTGGGAAAAATCGGGGGAAGAAAAGAAAAAAAAAAATGTTACACTTGTGTGTGTGCGTGGGGGGGGGGGGGTGGTTGGGGGGAGTCTTTAAAAATATATGCTTAACACAAAGTATATATCCCAAGAAAAGATATATTGGTGTCATATTATTGGTGCAAATAATTTGAATTACGATCTGAAAAACAAGTACTGTCTTCTTTATAAATGGCTCTCATGTATAACAGGACTCCATGGCTCATCTTTACTACTTATCTATGGAGAAATAATGTGCCTAATTTAAGACTGTGATAAAGTTGCCCTTATTTATTATTTTGTCCTTTTTAAAAAGCTATGTGTGTTATTATCTTGATGATATATTTCATTTGAAATTGAAGAAACACTAAACAATCAAACATTCTTAGAACAATACTTTGTTCCAAACAAGTTCTGTCAAGGCCAAAAGAAAATATTCCAGATTAATAACATTCAGGGAACATGTAGAAAATTGGGCAAAATGTATGTCCTGTTAATATTTGCCCTAACATTCTGAGTTGGGGTATGACTGATTTATTTAAAATTTGATAAGCTTTTCAAAAAAATAAACATCCAAATATTTTGAATGACATAACACTTTCTCTCAATTGCAAGTTATTGGCAGGAAATACCTTTGTAAATGTTTGCCAAAGCATAAACAAAACAATACATTTTAACATGAACACCATGGCATGATTTTGTCATGCACAAAGATGGCTGTGATAACAACACATAATACTCACTATTGTTTCTCTCCCCCTCCCTGTTTTATTTCATTTAAAGGAGAGTGCAGAAATATGTGTAAGATTATGTGGATCTTTTATTGTCGAATAAAGGAGACCCCTCGTAATGAAGATGCACCGTCCCTCCTCTTCAGAGGAAGGCATGTGTTGGTGAAGGGGGGTGGAGGGGATAAAGCAAAGCAAACTGATTAATAGTGAGGATGAAGAAGGGGAATGGGGGAAGGGAGACAGAGCAGGATTAGCGAAAGCGCTAATTGGACTTAATCAGTTTGCGAGGCCTGCTGCCCTACGGCACTGTCTGCTCCTGTCCAGTTTTGACCAGTGAGAAAAACACTGGTCTATTTCTGGAAAAAAAAAAAAAAATCAGATCAACAGATCAACCTGCTGGGAATCCCTTCCAGGAAACTTGGCAGATTATCAGGCCTGCAGGTTGTTTGTGTTCAGTCTTGGCACAACATGACCTTAATGAGCAGAAGAGACCAGAGAGTTCACTTTGTGTCAATGAGTTTTTTTCTGGTTTGTTTTCGACAACAAAAAGGTGTGTGTGTGTGTGTGTGTGTGTGTGTGTGTGTGTGTGTGTGTGTGCTTGCGTACACGCATGACACTTAAATACAATAGCCTTGTAAAACAAACAAAACCTGAACTGCTTGTAAAGAATTTTACATGTATGAATAATTTCAGATGTATTGTTTCAAAAAGTCTGGCGCAATGTAATTACTATTTCTCCATCTAGAAGCATTTTTGCTATTGTGCATTCACATCATTTTACAATGCTCCTATTAATTTAAAATACCTTGTAAGATAGTTTAAATGTTTTCACAATATTCCAAGAAAATGCAATGAAAAATTTTCAAACTGGGATACTGAAAAACCTCAGGGACAAGATAAATGAGTACGAGGATTCCTGGTAAATATTGTATGGAAATATTTACATAACATCCCTTGTTGCTGCTCCATCAATTTTATTTTTCTATCTGCCTTTAGTCTTGAGGCAACGTATCTTCAGCTATTGGCAGACAACCCAAATTTGAAAAGAAAACTAAACAACAGAACATTTAACAAAAATTTACTTCGGGAGAGAATATCTGATATTTTAAATACATTCATAACAAATAAGGCTTACACTAGCAACGACGATTTAAGGACATCCAGCCTTGTGGTAAACAAATTCACCAGACAGTAAAATTCAAAGTTTAATTTTGGCCCGTTTGCCCGTCATTTTGGCTCTTCGGCGTGTAGGACGTGTCTGCCCTAGAGCCAAAATGGCAACATTTTTCGCCCATCTTCGTGGAAATCTGGTACAGTTCTCAATCAGAGGGGGGAGGGTCGACTAAGTGGAGAACGACTGGATAGAGGAAGAACAGGCCTCGCTTCTCATTTTCCGTGCTCTTTTAGTTTTGTAGAATTTCACCGTCTAACCCCAAACGCAGTGAAACCACTGCAGCTTGCTATCAAGCTGATATTTCCAAGCGTTTGGATGCACTGCCTCTTTCTCGGATGGTGCACATTAGTAGCTAATTAGCTAGCTAGGCGTCGTGAGCAGTACAGTTTGTGGATTTACAGTTCGAGCTTGCTACATGGTGAGATAGCTATACAGTTAGCTGGCCATGTTTGTTGTTGCCACTTGCTTGCGGGAAAATTGTTTTAGACCCGTGTAATACTGTTAATTGTTTTATTTATGTTTTTACAGTCGTGCTACCGTGAGCTAACATTATATTGTTTGCAAGCGCGTTGTCTGCCACCGGGGTGTGCAAGATAAATGAGTAACACCGCTCGCTAGCAGCAACAATAGCTAAAAGAAATGGTCAGACATGAGCTCCGTTAAGCTCCACTGCACACTCGTTTAAGCAGGGAGTGGTATTTACTTAGCCACAAACCGCAATTTATGTCAAATAGTTTTGTTTGTGGCGTGTGAAGAGGACATTTTGTTTGAAGACCCCGTTGTTTACAACGCCACCACCAGCGGGTGGCCTGCACATCCGCGGTGTTTAGTTTAACACCTTGCTGGATTTGCACGTCGAACTGCGGCCGTTCTCCGTAACCTCGGCCGGGCTCCGTCATGGGCGACAGCAGAGGTAAGAAATCAGTTTGGCGTCGACGAAGTAGCTGAATGAGTTTGTGCGTTTGTTAAAAAAAAATTCTACCACAAATGGATGAACGTCAAAGACCCCACACGATGTTATGATATTAGCTGGTTAGCGTTAAAGCGCATTCGCACTGATGTTCAACAGCCGTACATAAACAGTATTTGTTTAGGTATGTCAATCATTTCTGCGAAGAAGGCTGGATATCTCGCCTTTACTTAGTATTGCAGTTGTTAGTTGAACTGTTTCCTTCTCTTGCTCGTTAACTTAGTTTAGCCAGCCAAGATAGCTAGCTAGGTCAATACTGGCCCAAGTCTGGTCAGCCTCGGATTATTACAGGGCTAGTCGATAGTGGTAGTTATGGTGAACATGAAGGCAAACGAGGTAAAGGCGTTTTAACTGTTTGTTGTTCAGGTAGTTAGCGATCGCAAGTATCTGTTACTGAGATGACTTGTTTTTTCGTTACATAACTTAAGTCTCCACCAACATAACATGACTAGCTGGCGGTGGTGATTTTGGATAAGTGGTGTTTTTTTTGTAGCGATTAGTCGGGTGTTCTTGTACAAGCAGAGCCGTGAGATGACTTTGTTTACTGTGCCAGATTAACCAAATGGGGCTCGGCGCTGGCTGTAGTGTAGAGTAAGTCCGGTAGATACTCATGTCTGGAAATCTGAAGTATGTTTGTATGCTAGCCAGCTGACTCTTCTCTGGTAACACATTCAGTCGTGGTGGCGACACCAGAGAAGCAGAATCATTCGTTCAAAAGAGAATCTGACAGTAATTGATATGAGGAGAGAAAATATTTATGTGAACATGTAATAACTTCTCTACAACGTACAAACATACATTCACTGCACAGTAGCAGCCGTCCCTCACATGCTTTCCTGTTTGTTGCTGTGATTTACCCAGTTGTCACATGCTTTTGTGGCAAACAATAAGGAACACCCAACATATTCCAGGTTCTGTTGCAAGTTTTCGTTCACATTTTACCGATGTCTGCCGGTAGTTTAAATCAGTGATGGACTGAATGCAGTCTTGAATTCATCCTGTAGATGGAAAATAATATAAATGCTAAGTGCTGGTCAGATCGTTGACATGGTATAACTCCTTGACACCTGGTGTTACTTTTAAATGGTGTATTATCAGACTGCTGTTAGTTATTGTTTTGCAGTGGGCGGAGGAGATTGTGCTCATGTTTGTGATTTCATGTTTTAGTTTTCACAGTGTTCATGCAAATTTTATATGCTGTACAGCATAAAGCCCCAGTCCATGTCGTAGATACACTGAGGGTCTGCTTTTTAAATTTATAAAGAATGCTCAATAGTTAATGAAGAACGGTCCATTTCTTCGGGTACTTTACCGTGCTGGTTTAGTTTTGTAAGTAGAATTATGGAGTTAGCTGATTAATCTTTGTACATATTTGCAAAAAAATCCTCAGGATTGGAACCAAATGAATCTCAGCAAATTACCAAAGTTTACCACAGCTAGTTGGCTAACTGTTTAAAATCCTGCTTTGAGGAAAAGCCTCGCTGGTTTTCTTGGCTCTGAAATTGTCACTAACTTTTCAGGTGAGGAAAGAAAAAACTCAAACTGTGCATCTCGTCAGGACCAAGGAGGTATTTAACTAAGAGGGAATCATGAGTCAGCCAACAGAAACTGGATTTTCATCTAAATGATTTGAACCAGATTTAAAATGTTCTCCACTGTTGGCTGGCCAGTTCCGCTATCCTGCTTTGGAAAACACCCCCTCCCCTCCCCTATGTTTGGGCCTTTAGAAGCACTTCACTCAACAGGGGTCTCTAGTAGAATTGAGGTTTCATGAACCTTTTAGGGTGGAGCCAGATTCACTTGTCAATCATTGGTTTGCTTAACCAATCAAGGATGTTTTCTTCTCCACGGTCAGTTCAGTCATTGGTCAAAATCACTAAGTCACTGCTGCCAGAAGTATAGCTCCTCCCAATTTTGGTTCATTGAAACCTCACTCCTGCATCACTAGTGTCTAGTCATTGTCGTATGAGAGGCCGTTGTGGGTGGAGGCCTTTGTCTCAGCCCAGTTGTAAAGCACCCTCTTTGACTAAATATGGGCTTCTCCAGTCAAAACTGTTATGAAGTATATGACATTTTGGGCTGAAGACAAACCCCTGCATTCTCTCTGTCCCTTCTCGGATTAATTGTCTTAGCTCTAGGTTATATGGGGATTTGACTGTGTTTGCATTGGTGCTGGTTGAAATGAGGTCACAAACCCTGTTAGGGCGGAGCTCCGCTCAACTGTGAGGCGTTGACTTGTTTGAACCAATCACAAATGTTTGTCTTTCCACAACAAGGCAGTCATTGGTCCAAGTCATGGAGCCACTGAAACCTTATTGTTGCTCTTCCCATTTTTTGTTATAGTGAAACCTCATTCTCCCATTCCACCATCACTGGTTTACATGCTGGCTTAACCAACGATATTCACTGTTCGTAGCTGGGGGAGAATTAGCAGTGCACAGACAATGGTCTCCCATAGTGATCCAAGTCTGAAAATGGACATTTTGGTGAAAGTTTTTAGTATTTTTTTTTAGTTGTGTATCCCTGTGTTAAAGACCTCCTGAAGGGTTTGATTGAAACCCTCTTTGACCTCCCAGACCTACCAAAGTATGAGTATAATGCACGTGGCCCTTCCATTACTGAGGCACCTGACCTGTTTCCCCCGGACTGAATTTTTTGTTCCCCTTCCTCCAGATTCGCGTAGCCCAGACAGCTCCTCGGTCTCGTCCCCTCCGTCAGCTCAGCGTTCGCCTCCTCTCGTGCCCTCGGCCGCCGCCATGACGTCGCTGCCGCCCATCACCTCTGCCGTCAACAGCCCCATCAGCAGTATGGGGTCGCCCTTCTCCGTCATCAGCTCCTCGCTGGGCTCCCCCTGCGTACCCGGCACGCCCTCTGTGGGCTACGGCCCAATCAGCAGCCCCCAGGTGAGCCCTGAAGCCCTCCCCCTCTCTCCCTCCACCAATCAGCAGCCCGCAAGCCTTTTCCCTCCTCTCTCTCTCCACCAACCAGCTGCCCCCAAACCCTCCCACCTTCTCTCTCCACCAATCAACATCCCCCAGGCCTTTCCTCCTTCTTTCCACCAATGAGCAGCCACAAAGTGAGCACCACCATTTCCTATACCTCCTATACCCCTTTTGCTCAGCCTACAGGTAAGGTCCCACACAGCCCCTTCCCCCCCCCCCCCCCCCCCCAGTCAAGAATCTTTTTTCTGTCCTGCAATCGGCAGCCTTCTTGTGAGTTCCATTTCAATTCTGTTCCTCCATTAGGGACAAAACGACATGTTTTCCCCACCCTGACCCGAGTTCATAGACCCTGAGAGACACTAGGATTGAGGTGCCGAAAATGTTTTTAAGGGAAAGGCAAAACCTACGTGGTACAATGAATGATTTACCGTCAGTGCAAGTAATTATAGGCTCAGGCTTACAAAATTAGCTGCATATTCTTAAACTCTAAAATTTGGCGTGCTGCCCCTTCTGAGTTCTGTGTGTGTTTTAAACGAGTCTTCGCTCATCGTCCCTGCGTGTGTGTGCGTCTCTCGTGTGCTTCAGCTCCTGTGTCTGCACACGTCACTTTCAGTGTCATTCTTCATCCTGGTGTCTTCACTTCACAGATCAGTGCATCCTCCAGAAGCACAGAAATGCGGCTTTTTGCTGTTCTCTCTCTCTCTCTTTTGCTTGCCCATCTTTCTGCCTGTGTGTCTGTCTCTTATTTTTCCACTCATCTCA
>JAFBMS010000184.1:229675-267175 GCA_019788955.1 Albula glossodonta
TAAGTGGGTGGTTTGTGTGGGGCAGATTGTAGTTGGGATGTAGGTTTAATTTTGTGTGTTTTAGGGATACGGGGTGGGGGTGGGGGGGGGGGGGTTTGGGTGTTTTTGGGGCTGTTCCAAATGGGGGGAAGGAAAGAACGAGCAAAAGAGGCAGAGAGAGGAGAGGGAGCGATTTGTCAAAACTAACCCCCTGTCCCCCCTCTCTCCCTCTTTTGTTTCCTCTCGTTCTCTCTTCTCTCTCCCTCCTTCTGTAGTGGTCCAAGATGAACGACAGAGATGTAAGGACAAAAGGGAGGGAGCTGAGGGGGGTGGTGTGTGTGTGTGTGTGTTTGTGTGTGTGTGTGTGTGTGTGTGTGTCTGTCTGTGTGTGTGTGTGTGTGTGTGTGTGTGTGTGTGTGTGTGTGTGAGTGAGTGTGTGAGTGTGTGTGTGTGCGTGCGTGCGTGCGTGCGTGCGTGTGTGTGTGCGCGTGCGTGTACACGAGTATATGTGCGCAGGCATGTTTGAGTGTCTGTGTGTGTGTGTGCACGCTTATGTACAAGAGATTGTATTTCTGGGGATTAAATTTTTAGTTTAGAATTTAATTCCGTAGTTTTATGTTAAGTCTCAGAAATGGACCAATTGAAATAGAGGAAGGGAGCCCCACCCCCAAAAAAATGTATGCAGAAATCAGAGAAAATGGATGCAGAAACCAAATTGACTTGGCACATTTTTTTTGTCTTATGCAGCTGTCCTGAAATGTATTTGAACAGTTTTACGGCTAATGATTTGCAGGAACAGTTTTCTGTCACCCAACTTAAAATTAAGTGTTATGAGTTAATATGTTTCAAGTACCCCTCATTTGCACTTCAGATCCTTGGTATTTTAATTTTGCTGTTGAAATTGTGCAGCGCAGCATTTGAAATTTAACCGTACAAGTTTTCATTGAGAAGGTAGACACAGTTGGCTTCCATTTTCTCTGTCGGCTTTTCATAAATAACGTATTCTCTTCCATCCATTGGACCCTTTGAGTTGAACTGTTAATCTGGTCTGTTATAATAGCTGGGGTTCTGGGCTTGTAATTCAGTGGTTGAAATCCTGAACGGGACACTGTAGTTTTACCCCTCAGACAAAGTAGTAACCTTTTCCCTAATTGACTCCATTTAATTTCCAACTGTGTAAATACACTGTGAGTATAAGCTCTGGATAACACTGTCTAACAGTGTTGAGTGATGTAAGGTGCTGACGTATCCTCAGGGCTTGGAAAGGTTCAGATCACTCTACACTATTCAAAAGCTAGACAAAATTCATTCAGTCAGTAAGTTACAGGAAGTGTCTTTTGTTGCCTGGTGTTTTATTCACATCTGCAGCAAATGGGGTTTGTTTCTCACACCACCCCCCCACCCCTCAAAAAACGAAATGAGACCCTTGTTCCCCCCCACCCCCCTCCTGGGTTCAGGTCCTTCTCTGAGAGCTGCGTGTCGCTGTATGCAAGTGTGAGAGCAGAAGAGTGCATGACTGCTATGACGAATGTGGGCTTTGAGACTAACCAGGAAATGTATATATCTGTGTGTGTATCTCTCTTTCTTTCTCTCTCTCTCTCTGTATCTCTCTCCCGCTGTCAATCTCTCGCTCTCGGTCTTAACCCCTGCCCTTCCCCACCATCTTGTCACTGACTTCACCCCACCTGCAACCCCCCCCCCCCCCCCCCCCCCCCCCCCCCCCCCACCGAACCACCTGACCCCTGACTTGCGACCCCTGACCCCGGACCCGCCCTGCAGCCGTGCAGGAGGAGAGACAGAGGAATAAGGAGCGGGACGGGGAGGTGGAGTCCACCAGCGCCGTGAACGAGGAGATGCCGGTGGAGAAGATTCTGGAAGCAGAGATGGCGGTGGAGCAGAAGACCGAGCTGCATGCTGACGGAAGTTCCGGGGGCAGCTCTGTGAGTGGGCGGGATCTCTCTGTACGAGGTGTGGCCATTAAATAACAAGAATGTGCTTATCGAAGTCGGACCATGGCGCGCATGCGTGAACCACATGGCATACATTGAACAATGTGCAAGCATGAACAGCCCCCGAAAGTTTGTCCGCTTGCGCCTTCAGTTCGCTGTTACGCATCACTTGAAGCAGATGGTCAGTTCAAAAATCGAGCAGCACATCAATTTGAAACTTTTGCTGAAATTGAACAGAACGCCGACCAAATCTTTTGTTTTCTTAATTAAAATTGAATTACCGGATTAGTCTTATTATTTAATAGCCACACCTCATGTTTCTCTCTCTCTTCCTATTTGCCTCTTCGCCTCTTCCACTCTTTCTCTCGATCTCACCCTGTTCCATCTCTTCTCTCTCTGCTTTCTCTGTCTCTTGCTGCTTTTTTGAGTTTATTTTCTCTCTTTCTTGTCTTTATCTTTTACCTCATACATTTGCCTCCACACATGTAGACCTGTCTTAATCCTCATGCTGTTTTCCCTTTTTCCCCCTCCCTTCTTTCACACTCTCTTTCTCTTCCTCTATCTCTCTGTTTGTAGTTTTATAGTGGCCCAGCTCTGTCTCTCTCTTTCTCCATCTACCACCTCTCTCTCGCTCTCTCTGGATTTACCATTATTCTCTCCCCTTTTCCTCCTCACTTTTTTAGTCGTGTTATGCTGTGTGGGTTCACCTTATTTGGGCCTCTTGATAGAGCTGCCACAGAGCTCTGTAGTTCTGACAGTCTCCCTCCACTCTCTCTCCATCCATTCAGCCTAACGACCCGGTCACCAATATCTGCCAGGCCGCAGACAAGCAGCTGTTCACCCTGGTGGAGTGGGCCAAGAGGATCCCGCACTTCTCTGAGCTGGCGCTGGATGACCAGGTCATCCTGCTGCGCGCCGGTACGTGCTGCCCCATCGTCCCCCGTTCTTTTCCTCGTCCCCTCGTTTTGTTTCCCTTGTTCCGTTCTGCCTCCTCGTTTTCTGTGTCTCTCTCTCTTCCTTTGACTTGGTCATGCCCCTTTTTTCTTCTGCTGGTATTGCAGCTCCTCCTTGTTATGGTGGTTTTTCTGTTAAACTTGGCCCTTCCTTATTCAAATGTAGCCACTCCCTATGCAGATCTAGCTCCACCCCTTTTGGGTATAGCTCCTCGTTATTCTAGAGTAGCTCCTTCCTGTTCTGGTCATATCAGATCAAGCCCTGAATGTTCTTAAAAATGAAGGCTTTGCAGAGGTACTGAAGAGCTTAGTGCTTTTTTGGAGCAGATTTTTCGCTACGCTGCATGTCCATGTTATATGTAACACATACTGCCCCCCCCTTCAGGTTGGAATGAGCTGCTGATCGCCTCGTTCTCGCATCGTTCCATCACGGTGAAGGACGGTATCCTGCTGGCCACCGGGCTGCACGTTCACCGGAATAGCGCCCACAGCGCCGGCGTGGGAGCCATCTTCGACAGGTGACCTTCCACCACACCTTCACCATCACAGAGGCCCCCCCTAGTGGCCACATGTGGCGCAGCTTGGAACAGAGCAAGCCTCACCTTTGGCTGCTGCTGACGATCACCTCAGAGGCGCCATCTAGTGGCCACGTCTGGCACAACGTAGTCGCAAAAGGCAACGTTCAACAGCAGAAATAGCAGAAACAGCAGAGGAAAAGCTCTTGACATCGGCACTGCACTTGCTTGTACACTGCTCTTTTAGGCCATTCTTACACATGGAAAGCATGGTTGATTTTGACCCCCTGACATCCAAGTGTCGGACATGTCAGGTTGGCATCAGCTTTTGCGAAGACACAGACTCAGAAACGCAAACTCCAGTCTGCATGTACACATACATATACACACATGCATATGCACCGATAACAGAACTTGACGGAAGGCTGTTCCGTTTAATACCTCATTTCTACCATCTCACAGTGAGAAATAGTGTTGGTAATAAATTAGGACAAAATGCAGAAGCACTCCTCTAACAAATACATGGACAGTAATTACTCAGCAATTACATTGTTATTCACTGTATTCAGGGGTCTTTCCTGTTTCCGGGGTGACAGTAAAGACCCCCTTGTTCACAGTCCTGTTAGAACATGGTGGCAAGTGGCCATTCATATTCAAGCTCTTCAAGTTCACAGAAGACGCTGTCCAGATGCAGTCAGTTAGCAGTGTTTAATCGAGCGTGTCCAGGTTTTCTAATGGATATGATGAGTATCTCACAGTGTCATGCCAGTACACACATCTCATGTCTCTATAATGTGCCGTTTATTTCCCCTCCCATTCTGTGTGATTATGTGTCTGATTTGCTTGCAAACGGGTCTCTCAGACCTTCTCTCTAAACTTGAAAAATAACCACAACAGGGGGAAAAACCTTGCAGTGAAATTTTCCTAAACATGTTAACCTGTGACCCTGGTGTGTTGTGTTTTTTGCAGGGTCGTACAGATGCTTCGGTTCCATTACAGGCACACTATGCAGCATTTTAGAAAATATCACAAAAAAAAAAAATCATACTTCCACCTTCATTCGTTATTCTAAAGTGCTCAGGATATCTCTTGGTGTCTGTGTTACCTATGCTGTCTGCATCTGTGTTATCTTTATGTTATCTGTGGCCAAGGCAGTTGCTGCAGAAAATGAGTGTTGTCGCACGAGAATATTTACCAAGCACGAAGACAGGGCGCTGGGCGTAGTCACTGTAAATTCCGCCCCATTGCTACAAAAGACCACAGTGATTGGAGTCTTTATGCTAGTGCATGGCGGTGGAGAATATGTCTGAATTTCTGAACTGTGATTGGAATTCCACCCGTAGACACAGACGGGGAAATACTGCATAGTTTGTCATTGAAAGTTTTTTTTTTTTTTTTTGTCTGGTTCATGGGGCAACACAAAGGTTTCTGTGCCTGTTCAGTGATATCACTGCTGCCACACCTAACCTCCAAATACTGAACATGTAGTACTGTCATTTAATGCTTGCACAGCTGGTCAACCACTGCTTAAGAGGTACCCAGATGTGTATTTTCATAGTGTGGAAGAAATCTCACACGATACATGGCCAAACAACAGCTTAAATATTAAAAACAAGATTATTAGCAGTGACCCTGTCAGGCCCTGTACTGAGAATTAATTCAGCATAGTTTATACTGTTAAGGCAAGTGACGTTTATGTCACGCTCATGTAGCTTATGATTTGTGAATAATTTCCTTGACCTCAAACATTCCAAGATAATTCATGGATTCTAAGGCTGGAATGTGGTTTTTGGACTTTATTTGAGCACAATAAAAGCTGGAGCTAGTTTCACTAACAGCTTGTTGCTTGTCATGTGTAGGACTGGCCCTGGGAACAAAAAACAGAAATAACTCCAGAATAACAATGTTATAAGTATGTAACTGCAGTGTAATGACATTGTAATAACACACTGTGATTGGATACACAGGGAGAGTGCGCACAGTGCAGAGGTGGGGGCCATATTTGACAGGTAATAACACCATTCCACACAATAACACCGTCTAACTCCTGTTTTACAAAGAAAACGCAGTGAATGAGAATTTAAGGGTTATGTTTTTTTTTGGTCTTGAACATAGCAGAACGGGGAAAGTGAAACTGGTCAAGTTTAAATGAAGAGAAATAATTGTCAGGTCAATGAGAGGTCTTGTCTGCTCACAGTGGAATCCATTCGGTGCTTGTTGTGTGTGTTCACCTCTTTCCTGTCAGAAGTGCACGCTCAGGTTTTTTTGTTGGGAGTGTGGGATCTTTTCACTGTGGAAAGAAAGAGGCCCAGATTTTCCACTTGCATAAATACCACATTGACTATTGCCATGACAACGGCATACAATCTTACTTGCCAACGGCGAAACTGACTCACAGAAATCGTATTTGCTTTGGGGTTTTTGTTTCCCTGCTAGGAGGGTCTGTGTTAAAATAATTATTTCACGCCCCCTCAAATACTTACTTTCAAAACTCTCTGGCTCTCATATATCATTTGGTAATTGCAAGTGGTGGCCTCCTGCTTTCGCTTGTGAATTGGTCTTTGCACCTGTTGAGGGTTGGTGATGGTGCCTGTGTTGACGCAGTCCCTCATTCCTCCTCTTCCCTCTCTCCCTCCCTCCCTTCCTCTCTCTCTCTCTGTTGTAGGGTGCTCACTGAGCTGGTCAGTAAGATGCGGGACATGCAGATGGACAAGACCGAGCTCGGCTGCCTGCGGGCCATCATCCTCTTCAACCCAGGTAACGATTCCCACACCTGTTCTCAGGATAGGGGAGTAACAGTACGTGTATTCGTCCCGAAGACGGTACGGTTCAGTGCATGCGGTCATACGGAGAATACGTGGTAGCCTAGCGAAGATTGATGAACGTAAATGTGGAACCAAATTTCACAAGCGCAAGTTCCACCCGGGAACCTTAAGCTGTAGGCCATTAGCAAGTTAGCAACATGCCATGCTAAGCTTAGCTCAAGTTGATTAGCGTCTGACTGAGTCAGTCACACTGTGGTGAGTGCAAATGACACACAGGAGCTAGAAGACCCACCTGCCTCTTTCAAATCAGCTGTGTGGGAAAATCACAGTGGATCACAGTTGTTAGCCCCTGTTGTACCGAACTCGTACCAAACCGTGGTGTGACCCAAACCATGACTTCTGTGTACCATTACACCCCTAACTTTGGGTATCACCCGATACTGGGTGCCAATCTGTTGTCTAGATGTGTTTTCAGCTTTATCGATTAGTATGATGAATAACATTTCAGACACGAGTTTTCTTCATCTAGAGTCTTCTCTCGGGCGAATAGTTTACTCTGGAATACATTTACAATTCTCACATGTAGGCAGTTAAAAGATGCTCATATCCGGAGCGAATTAATCTCCACACATTGGTAATTTACACAGCTGGATATTTAGCCAAGCAGTCCAGGATAAGTAACCTGCACAGCAGCAGCTGCTGCGTTCACGCTACCAGCCCATCTCCCAGAATGCATTGTGTGTGAGTGTGATGCAAGGGCTGTTGCTTCTTGCGCAGATGCCAAAGGCCTGTCCAGCCCCAGTGAAGTTGAACTGCTTAGGGAGAAGGTGTACGCGTCTCTGGAGGCTTACTGTAAGCAGAGATACCCCGACCAGCAGGGCAGGTGAGTCCCTGATGCACCCATCGTCCAGCCTTACATGCCCCCACACTGTGGGGAGCTACCCCAGCCTACCGGCCTCACCAGGGGCATGGCACCGGGGGGAAAGGGGTATTCAGTACATAGGGCCCAAGGATTTGAAGGGGCCCACAAAAATCTGGGATTTCTGTTTTTTTTTTTTTTTTTTTTAAATAAAGAGTGGGGTGGCCTCAGTGCCTACCTTTGTACAGGGCCCCAAATTTCTAGCTACGCCCCTGGGCCTCACTCCTGTACCCACACCCTGAGAATTACCTCCAATCTCCAAGCCTCACATGTCGCTCAAATCCCTGGAACAACCTGGCCTTTAAGCCTTACGTGTCAGACTTGAAACGTCTTTGTATGACGGTCCTTCAAGAGCGATAAAATGGAAACGGTCTGGAGACTGCACTGATTTCCGCTATTTCTGAGGTGTCCTTCGATAGGTTGGGTCCGTGAGATGATAAAACTAGCCCCCTCGAACTGGTCGAATCCAAATCTGCAGGCAAGAGCAGGAATGTTAACAAATGGGTGGGTGGGGTGGGTGGGGGGGCACAGGGCTGCAGAAACATCAGAAAGGATTCCAAATTGTTGTTTTCACCCACTTGTCCAGTTATTGTGACCTGCGTTACGTTAACCCCGCCCCCCCCCCTCCCCATGCCCCTCCCAGGTTTGCCAAGCTCCTCCTCCGGCTGCCAGCGCTGCGTTCCATTGGCTTGAAGTGCCTGGAGCACCTCTTCTTCTTCAAGCTGATTGGCGACACCCCCATCGACACGTTCCTCATGGAGATGCTGGAGGCCCCCCATCAGCTGACTTAAAAAGTGGGAGGGACCAGCCCTTGCCCCCCACCCAGGGCACGAAATCCCACCACCAACCCCCTCCTCCAACCCCCCTCTAGTCCCAGGGGCCACCCCATATCTGGTTTTCTGGGTCCCCTTCCCCCTGCCCCATTTTTTTGGTCCCTTGTGTTGATGTATATTAGCCCCCTGACAACCTTGCTGTCAAAAAAAATCCCCTTTTTCTTTTTCTTTGAAAGTATGCGTTGCCGCAGAAGGCAGCAGTACATGCAGACGTATTTGTTTGTTTATTGTTTGTTTGTTTGTTTATTTGTTTTTTTTCTTTGGCTGCGAGTAAACGTCTCTCACTCAGTCATACCCCACTGACTGACTTGACCTGCTGACTGAGTGAGTGGCTTCCCCCCTCCCTCCACCCCCAAAGTAGTGGCAATACCTTTGTTTTACCACTAGATGGCGGAAAAGGCACTGATAAACGGGGTCCACCAAAGGAAGCCGCTCCCTGGGCCTTCTTGCCATTGTTACTTTTGAGGCTGACATTTGTGATGATGGTAGCCTTTGTTGTCAACACCACATCTTCCAGTCGGACTCCGTGAACCAGGGAGAGCTCAGAAGTGACGCAGCAGTCTCTTCCTTTTGAGAATCTATGCCACCAGGTGGCGCCAGAGGGCAGTTCTGTTTCATGGAATGAATGCCCCCCACAGACCATGTTCATTCATACCCATAATAAACTGCAGTTGGGCATGAAGTGCTTTAGGCTGAGAACTCTTCCCTGATTGGTTCTAGCGAATTTCACGGGGGCAGCTGTCCCCATTTGGTGCTGCCCTTCCGCTGGGCTAGCAAAGTGAAGTAACGACGATACTTCCTTTTTTCTTTTTTTTTTTTTTGGAAATTAATTTTTACTCAATGATATGTCCAGCTTTGGGGGAGAGGGTGATGTTGATATTGTGTACTGTACTCATGAAATGAGTTGAGATTTCTTTTTTTGTTGTGTTTCGGGAATGGAAATTCAGGGCTGAAATCCATGCCTTTTTTGTAAGGCCATCCCTACATTTTAGGGCACCTCAATCAAAAAAGCAGAAACCTGGATTCAGCGTGACCTTTCCCATTTCCCCACAGGTGCTACTGGGAAGTGAAGTCTGGAGCTTGATCAGAAAGAACCACACAGCCTCAAGGCCTGGACTTCATTTCCCATCATGCCCTTCCAGTAATATTTAATTACACCCTGGTGATAAAATGCAGCTTAGGGTTGTAAAAAAAAAAATCATGCAGAAAATGTGAAGGGGATGCTTTTTTTTATTTGTACCTTTAAGAATTTTAAGAACTGTTTTAATGAACTGTTACAAAATCCTCCATGCCCCCACCGTGTTCGTTTTCAGTTCTGTGAGAAATGGCTATGTTTCAGATGAGCATTAGTCATTCACACAACCCACCCCCCCTTCCTCACTTAATCACTTTTTAGCTGATTTTGCTTGTTTTCCGGTCGTGGCTTCGACTCGTCCTGTGCACTAGATATGGCAGCAAACTCCACGGAGGCCAAAGCTTCACTTGTCACTGAGTGTCTACACAAGAGACTTGGCCTATGTGGTTTTAGTGAGATTTGGGGGCGTGAGTGGGGGGGGGGGGGGTATGGTTCCCGTGAAATGACCCCCCTGTCCACCTCCACCACCACCTCGTTCCTCATCATCCTCCCTGCACAACCAGGGGATACGATTGGCCAGCTAGGCCAAGGTCCCTCCCCCTACCAGACACGGGAACCAATCACAATCCTTTAGCTTGTTCTCCAAAGGGGCGGGGGGGGGGGGGGGTGGGTGATGTCACGGTCCATAGCAGACTCCTCATTCGCATTCATGTCTAAGCTATGCTATGTGAGGAAACCGATGGCATCGGTTTAGCTGTGTCGATGGGGAAGACGAATGAGCGGGACAGGAGCGTTAGCTTAACGGAGCAGCTAAATGCACCCCCACTTTCTTTAGACCAGGAATCTGCTGATCTATGCATATTGTACAGTGCACACACACATGCACGCACGCAACCACACGCACAGGGAGGTGCATTCAAAAGAAAACTGGGATTTTTGTGCTCACTCACACAAATTGATAGGACAGTTTTGTTTTTATTTGCAAAAGAGGAAGGAGACTGTAACTGTACAGTATCGGAATCGTGAGGTTAAAAAAAAGACACCACTTCTCCAAAAAAAAAAAACCTCCTTATTTTAAAGTGAAATAAGGAGACTGCACTGTGAAGTGTACTTTCTGTAGAGATTCATACGATTGGATTAAAGGCAAATGGTGGTCATTTCCAAAATGGGGGGTGGGGGAGTTGTACCGTTTTTTAGATGGACATATTCTCTTCATCCTTACCAAGTTTATACAAAACCAGCCAAGTGGAGAGCACGGTCACACACAGAGACACCCACTTAATGCGAGACACGACAGAAAATGGCAGCATTGCAGTCCGACCAGTACTTGGGTGCTACACAACAAGTATTCTGGCGCCTGCTGATTCAGTGGCATGTGAGTGACACACACACACACACACACACACACACACACACACTCTCACACGCACATGCACACCTCTACAAAGCTTATGCAACCACCCTGAAATCCACAGGTCTGTGCGATCTTCTCTTCTGAAACTTAAGTCTAGTAGAGTAGGTGTGTAACTTCTAGCTTAGCTTTTCCCCTCTCTCCCTTTCCACGTCGAACTCTCGTTCAGAGGGGGTCTGTAGCCAACTACTTTATTAGGCGGGAAAGGGAACACTCTTTTACGCAAGTTATGCATAGAACTTACGGGGTACCTGTGCAGTCCTGATGAGGGTGTTCCAGTTTGAATTGTACATACGGCATATTGTTAGGTACATATTTTAAAAGCAAAAAGCTCTGATGGAGCTGAGTGTATGTACTGTACATACATGTATTTATGTATGTATGTAAGTAGGTATACGTGTGTGTGAATGTAGTTCTTGTGCGTATGCCGTTTCCCTTTAGGGTTTCAGACTTTAGGCCTTCTTAACATACCTCGAAGAAGAGGGGAGTCCCAATGCATTGTTTGGCGCTTTGTGGGGGGGGGGGGGGGGCAACTTTGATTAAAGATCACTGATGCTTCTTCAGTTCTACTGCAATTTTTTTGTTTGTTTTTCATTTCTTTTGGAAGGGGAAGGATTTGTAGGGGACATCAGATTCTTAACTTGCATGGCGTCGCATCATCTGTCGTTTTGCAGTTCTACCCGCTTCCCACAAAGACATTAAGACCAAGATAGATTACCTGCTTCGCAGTAGTGCTTCTCAGTCCTTTGTTTGTTTATTTTAGGGCAGTCGCTCCCTAATAGAAGTCAACTCTTATAGGATTCAATACTCCTGTGACAAGGGTCCTTGTGGAATGATCATGGTCTATGTTAGAACAGGCTGCTTTTATAACATAGCACTGGGGTACCTGATCCACCTAACCGGTGTCTCCATAGAAGGACCACCACAAGTTGGTTAGCTGCTTGCCTCGGAACGCCCCTAACTATGACATCACTATTGTGAGCCTGACGGACATGATGTCATAATGAAACAAAAGTCAGTTACTACTTCTGCCTGCTCGCATTGTTATGTAAGCAGGGACTCTTGAACTCAGAACTGGAAAATTCTCAGATGGTTCTTCGGTAGTGCACATACATGCTGTCCACACTTTTTTGTTACAGAACTACCCAGTTACCTTTAAACGGGTTTTTAAATGCAAGCCGATAAGGTGGTAACTGGACAGTAGTTGATTTTCTGAATAGGGTATTTTAGCCTGTCTGACTGTTATAGCCATCTCTTCTTGGTTAAGACTGGACTCTTTCTGCATTGTTTTGCTTGTAGACTGATGAACATAGACTTTCCAGATCACTGGGGTGTTTGTGTGCGTCTTTGCGTGCGTGTGTGCGTGCGCATGCGCGTTGTTGCTCACACGGCACTGTTATATGTATGTGTATTTGTGTAGTTAGGTCCAGGCTTGCCAGTATACAAGTTGTTGTTTTGAGCTCATACAAGCTTGAATGTAAAGAGCAATGGAATGCTATCATCTGATTGGGCAGTTTCCCTAATGTCAGTACACCTTGGCCCCTCCCACCAGCCTCTCAGGGGCAGCTTTTCAGATCTGTTTTTGGAGCCAGATTTCAGACAAGTGGGCGGAAGACGTGTCCTTCCAGTCATTTCTGTCTACTTCTGTAGGAGTGTAACTACAGACAGTAACCGTGGTTACTTTTGCCCTAGCAAAAAACTTCCATTATGCTTTATCCTGCTATCAGTGTTCAGTGGTGTCTCCCTGTTCCACGTCTCATATCCTGAGTACCCCTGATTTGAGGAGAGTCAGAGGGAGTTGTCGTTTGAATTCGGGAAATGAAATCGAAATTTAATTCATCAGGTGGACAGACTCCTCATGGAGCATGAAATTGTGGCTGTGTTTTTTTTTTTTCCACTCTCTAAAATGACAGAGTAACGATGCGACAGAACCCCAGCTCCCTTACTGGTTGAGGACGTTCACGGTGTGATGTGAATCGGCACTTAAGTGTGCGCACACACGCACTGCGCTAAGCCATGGTAGCTGCGACCTTATTGACCAATGGCGTGCGTGTTTGTGCACGTGCCGTCTCGCAAGGACTTGTCGATCTTGTGCCACGAGGCGGCAGAATCGCCAAACTCTCAGAAAGACGCCCGGGTGACCGTTAACCTCGTCGACAGCGAGTGACTGTGTGCACCTCAAGCCTGACGTCCCTGATGGTCTTCGGCTTCTTTCTATTCGTTAAAAAAATGAAAATCTTTGGCTTCCTTTTTTTTTGAAACAGACTGCCAAAGCGTGCACAGTGACGAGAGGGGATCTCAAAGGGATTGAGAACCCCCAGGGGGACTTTTCACGATCATGATTGGACGGGGATCTGATTTGAGGGGCGGGACTTAGGGAGGAGGTTGGCACTCCCCCTTTTGTAAGCGCTGTAAGGTCTTCCAGATGAAAGTTTCCATTTTAAAAGCTTAAAAAAATTGTGTGGTGAAGGTGAGAGCTTAAAATGCAGTCAGGTGACAAGGCATTAGATGAAAAAGAATTTGGGGAGGGAGGCGAGGTTAATAGGGGGGTCCTTTTTTGCCCCAAAAGTGGAAACGGCCTCTACTATGTTTGTGTGTCTTGACTCCTCGCTCTGTCTCTCTCTCTCTCTCTCTCTCTCTGTTCAGCCTTTTCTTCACTCAGTAGTTTTAAGAAAACAGCCAAGAGGAAAGTAATCAAAGGAGAAAAACCTGTTTTTATCAAGTGACATCTTTTTTATGTTTATTTCACCGTTTTGTGTTTTGTCCTTTGTATTTCTGACTCCCAGCTTAACTGTGGAAAATAATTGACCTTTTTTTTGTTTGTGTTTTTTTTTGGGTAAAGCGAGAAAAAAATATGAACGATCATTCTTATGGCTTTTTAAATCTGAACCCTTTTCTGTTTGATGTATCTTGTCAAAGTAAAAGTTTTAATACAGTACCAACGTTGACTGTAGTTGTGTGTTCTGTGGGGTTTTTACATTTGGGGCGGGTGCAATGGTTGTGTTTCTGGTAAGCTTTCATTTAAAACTGTCACATGTTGACTTACTGGTCTTGTGAGGAGCTCAAAGCCGACTGACAAGACTTGTTTGTTTTTGATCTATTTTGTAGGTGAAAACAAAATCATGTTAGATGTTCTTTAAAACTTCTTTACTTGTAAATATACTTTATTTTTCTTCCGATTCAGAGAGTTACCAAAAAAAAAAAAATCCTCTTTTCCAATGAATGGTATGTCCCGAGTGGCCTTCTTGGTCCCCCGTGCCAGGTGTTAGGATGGTATGGTCCTCAGTCCAGCAGGACCCCCGGGCCCCGAGTGACCAGTGGCGTTGTAGTTCTGCCATGTCGCCACTAGAGGGAGCGCTGACCCACGGCGGGTCACTTGGAGCTGTGTTGCTCGTGGAGTGTACTGTAATGACAAGATGTCCCTCCTAAGCTCTGCCGTGTTATGTGTTAATGTATGGCAATGGGACTGTATTAATGTGTCATTTTCTTTCTATACACTCCACCTCTTTCCCCACCCTCTTTCTGACTCCAGCCAGCCCCCCCCCCCCCCCCTTAGAAAGGGTCATTTGGGATGGGGGGCGGGGGACTCAAGTGGCCGTCCACGAAAGCAATACTTTCCCTAAATTACAAGAGTTTTAAAAGGCAACGGATAGCTTCGCTGAGTGATTTTGGGTCACATATTTAGAATCGGTAATTATATTTAAATATAATGCTCGTTTGGCAGCAAGACATGTTTCAAACAAGTATCTTCTAAACAAATCTGGACACAACTGAACACGGGAAAAAGAAATGTTTAGGGGGAAAGAAAAGTTGAAGTTCGAACAAAATGCGAATGAAGTTCAAACGAAATGCTTTTTCTGAATGTTGACTTTTATTGCTGACTTGAGTTAATTCCAGTTTAGAAGAAGAATCACCCGTTATAAGCTATCAAACTAGGACACCTGCCTACCTAGGACACTTTGTTTCTAGGCCGGGCACACGCGGAACTATTCGTCTCCATCCTAGGTTAGAGGTAACTGTATTGGGAATTGTGAGTATGCTGCTATAAAAACATTCAGCTACGCACTGTGGAGACACACAATCGTAATAAACAAGCGTCATATTTACCTCGTGATTTAAAAAAAAATACACCAAAAAATCTTGAACACAGTGTTTTCCAGCTGGAATGTCCTGGTTGCTCTCCATTATAATAGCGTTTTCATTTTAAATTCCAGTTACTTTATTGAGCTAACATTTTACCTCATAATACGCCTTCTGTCAAGAAATGTTTATGGTTCAAAGAAAAAAAAAAAACTCAACTGAATGTCTATGCTTCCACTTGGACACTTGAGCAGCGAGGCACATTCTTAAGGTGCGATTTGTTCAAATAATTATTTGTGACTGACCGAGGTGGGAGTCGGAAGGAAAACGTGCGGCCACCATCTTATTTTGGAGTGCAGTTTAAACATAGGCTTATTGTAGGGAAAAGGTGCGTCTGTTGTTTCAAATCGCGGCCATCGGGGGGAGTCGCGCACAATAACTCCTCTGTCTCCAGCGCGTGCCTTTTCCCGCACGGGCCCGCTTCAGCTCGCAGGGTTTTTTCAGCTGAGTGTGAGGGCCCGTGTTGAGCTGTGCGTGTGAATTTAGCGAGTGCACTCGCGCAATGCCGCCATGCAGTTTCCCCGACTCACGATCAAGTCGGAGCTTATTTTTTGAAATGGCGAGAATAACCCCGTCCTATTTTTTGTGTTCTTTTAACAAGACTTATTTTTGGTTTCTGAAAATTTCACTTGGTGCCCTCTCACCCCACCTAACCTAAATTCTAAAGGGAAAAATACCCTCCACATTCCTACAGAATTTGAATAATAGCAATGTTAAATAAAGCACTCTTTGTTCACTGTCTGCCATTACCTTTCTGTACACTAGCCCAGCTTGTCTTCCCATTGCCCTCTCTCCTCAGTACTGCCTCCTCACTCCACTCAGGTAAATTTTTAACACCTCTCTTAATTTTCTGCCCCCCCCCCCCAACCCCCCCCAGCTCCTGTCCTCTCTCCCTCTCCCTCTCCCTACCCCTCCCTCCCTCCCTTCTTCCCTTGCTCCCTCCACCTTTTCCAATGTGTGCACAGAGGTATAAATGGTCCCTTTATTCACAGATTTAAATTCCTGACTTTTGCTCCGCCTCAGAAAAAAATGTTTGATTTCTTCTAGATTAATATTATTACTGAATAATGTAAATAATAATAAAATGCCCTTTAAGTCACTTGCTGGTATTTTGTAGCCCTGATGTGGTGTAGAACGCACCCACACATGGATGCAATGCAGAAAGGACGTTATTGACCCCTGTGTGTTGTGCAAATATACGTATAGGTAGTCTGTATACCAGGGCTATTCAACACACATTCCTGTCTGAGTCCTACAGCTGACCCTTTGGACCAGTGAGAAACTACAAATGAAAAATGTCTCTGAAATTTGTGAAAAACAAAGAGACACTATGCTGAAGTCAACAGCGAATTGTGGATGTAATAAACAACAGAATAGAATCTATCCTGTTCCTTGTGTCTGCAAACTTTGTGTTTACCCTGTTGTTGTAATAAAAATGAAGTGGGAGGGAGGCAGGATCATAAGAATATACTCAAGTTGGATAAGTGTGCAAGACGGGACTGCAAAGGTAGGATTGCACAAATTGGTTAGCAAGTGCAGGAGTCACTAAAGTGATTCTCTCTCTTCGTCGATTGTTGGGTATGTAACTCAGTCTTGCAACCCCAGCTGCTTGCTGTATAGCTCAAGGTTGGGACCTGAAGGGGAGTTTATGTTTCATATTTCCTCATAAATGGTATGTAAGTCATGACACCTGCCATTTTATGGGCTGGGAGGACATACCTCATTCCTACCACATTCACAGGTTTTGGCTCAAGTGAATCCTCCCCCGATTTCCAGTGGCCAGACCTGGGCCCTGAGAGAGTTTTAGGGGCCTGGTCTCACACAGGTGCTGGGCTCAGGGGTGCTACAGCAGGGCCAGGAGCGCGTCCATGCGAAATGCCCTTTCGGAGAGAGCGGGGTCACCGAGAAGGGTCCGGCTTCTGGCCCGTGAAAAGGCTCCAAGCTCTGTCGGAAGAAAGGGCGACTCGTTGTTTTGGTAAAAGAAGTCCCGACGGGACCCTGGGAAATCCAAGTCCTTTTGTCTTTGAAAATTCCGACAGACATGCCAGAGGAACTCTTTTCCGTCAATCCGGAGAGCAAATTCACAGATTCCTGTAGACTTTGGGGTCAGAAACCGTGTTCCTGGAGCACTAGTGCTTATGCAGTTTTTTGTTTTTTTGGTTTACACTGATGATCTGATTATCTTTGCATTTTTGTACCATTCTTATGCACTTTGCCTTGTAAGTCACTCTGGATACGAGCGTCTAACAAAGGCCTTTAATGTAATGTAACGATGAACTGGCGCAATCGGATAATTAGGCGTAAAAGCTAATGTTGGTTCACCCTTTACACTACTAGATGACGATTAAATAGTTTCATATGAAGACACAAGTGCAGTCGCTGTTCTTGAGCTTGCCCAGAACTTAAGCTAAAACATATGATCTCAAAAATGGTTGATCTATCTAAATAATTGACTCACAAAATGCTAAACTATGTGTTCTTAACAGTGAAATTCCTGTCTTCCTTACAAATTGGAGCCAAAACACTCTACCCAACCTGGCACTTTGGTAAAACTGTAATACTGCACCAGATACTCGTGTTACTGAGAGACATTTTCTGTAGTTAAAAAGCAAGAAGGGCTACGAGAGGCATGCAAATAAACAACTGCATCAGACTCAAGACAGCAAGAGAGCCAAGTTTCCTCTGTGATCGACTGTGTTAAACGATCAAATAAACACAGAGTAACATCAAAAACAGACCCATTCTGCAGCTCTCTAGAACCAGGGTTAGCCACCTTTGGTCTTTAGATTCTGGGGAGATGATTCTCAACGAGTCAAAGCAGCTCGTGTCACAGAAGGAGAATCGTCTCGGCCAATGGCTGTGAGGTTTCTTGTTGACCTATCCAAGCCTGTTATTTGTGGGCAGTCGCATTTGCAGAATACCCTTCCCAGCAGATAGCATTTATAGTGGAATTATGCTGGTGTAGTTGTTTTTCTCTTCCCTTCCTGTTTTCAAGGCAGGTTAATTCTCTCTATTTCTTTCTTTTGTTTTTTTTCTCTCAAAAATAAACAACCCCCCCCCCCCCCCCCCCCCCCAAACTGAGCTTCCTGGCACCTACACAGAATTTTTACCTTCAACCTGCAATGAAGGCCAGTCCATTCAAGGCTGACCTCTGATTGCTGGTCATGTCAGTTATTTCACCTGACATTTTTTTACAATAAAGTTCTACAGCTGCAGGTTGCACATGTGTCCTTGGTGAAAACGTTCTGATGTGGTTTGACAGTGTGTACATGGCTGTTTAGAAAATTAGGCCAGAATAATTCATTGGGAAAAAAAACCCAGAGTATGCCTTGACCATAGGCATAAGACTCACTGCACTAGTGGAGCCAACCCTTTATTAAGCTGAGCAATATACAGCAACACTCAGACATTGTTGCTTATAAATATGTACAAGACAGTTTGTGAGCAAAAGTTCAATTTTATATGGATCACTAAGTTAGAGTTACAGGCCCCCTCTCTTCCATGGGTTTGGGTGCAGCTGCACCCCTCCTCCCTCCCCCAGTTGTTATGCCCCTGACCCTGGCCCCTCAGGAAGTGAATCGCAAAAGCAAAATGTAGTTTCTTGAACCCCATAAGGGGTGGGGCTACAATGAACTGTCAATCACTGAGTTGTTTAAACCAATCAAACAACTGTGCTCTCCACAGAAAGAGGCAATGGTTGGTTCATCACAGCGTGTTACCGATATCTCATGCCAGTTTTTTTGTTTCATGGCACCTTTTGTTTCAGAAACACATCACTGCTGTGTTCCTCTAAATTAACTAGCGCTATTGCATCAGCAGAGTGTTTTGACTGGGAAGAAGTGCAACTGCAATCAAACAGTGTTGAGCCAAGGGTGCATTCCAATACTCAATTTTGTCTCCTCTCCTCCTTTCCTCTATGCCCCGGAAACTGATCTATGTTTCCTCCTTCCCTCCGCTGTTCCAAAAAGGTAGGAGACAAAATTTCGCCTCCTCCACTCGCCTCCTTCTCTCCTCCAAATGAAGGATACATCAATGTATACTGAGGAAGTCTTTTCACATTTCTGGGTGACATCATTGTACTCTCGACCAATCAGATTAAAAGACTATCCCACAGAATATTTTTGATTGGCTTAGGTATTCTCGGAATCAGTCAAAGTTACACATTGACTTTCATGAAGGGCTAATCGGATTAGCTTTTCCAGTTTTCGTTTCGTCTCCTCCTTTCCTCCTTTCCTCCACTCGTTTCCCCCTTTCTTTCCTCCACATATTTCCGGGATAGGAGAGGAGGGGAGTAAACGAGGGGAGGAAACGAGGAGACGAGAGAAAGTTTTGGAACGCACCCCAAGAGCCAATCAGCTAACAGGAAAAAGGGCAATTTAGCTCCTCCCTCTCCCTCTGTAAGCTCGGCCACACCATGTGGTGCAATTGCTGAAGGCATGTTTTAGTAAAAGGTACATTTATGGTGTTGTTTTGGGCCTCAAAGTATATAGCTGACATAAAGAAGGAGATAAAAAAACATGAATAAGACACCACGCAAAGGGTATAATCCTTGCCTGGCATAAATGAATGCTTTTCTCAGAACGAAATCCCAGGAACACATATTTTTAGAATCCCAGTGAAACGTAACAAAAAAAAAAATCAGTTAAGATATATTGGCAAACATCAAAGCTAACCACGATGTATATTGATCCTGAACATGTACTTTAAATGCAGAAGAAACATGCGTTCAAATATAGCAAGTGCCCATTGAGAAATATGAACACTGCATTTCACAGATTACAGATCAGCCGTGGAGCTCCCGAGCTCTTAACTGTATCTACTAAAGATTTGGCATGCTACAATGTGCATTGAATTTTATTACTGCGTTTAGCTGTTGCTTTTATCCAAAGGATTATGCTAACCAAGGGCCAATCCCCCTGGGAGCAGTGTGGGGTTAAGGGCCTTGCTCAAGGACCAACAGCAGTGGTGTTCTTGCTGGGGCTGGAACCACCAACAACAGGGGTCCCAGTCATGTACCTCAGCCATTAGACTACAGGCTTTTAGTAGACACCCTTCTCCACAGCAGCTTACATAGCTTGCATTTTTATACAAGCTATCTGTTCACACAGCTTGCCATTTTCAGAATCAGGTGGTCTCACTAAAAGGTACAGCAGCAGTGCCTCATTTAGGAACCGAACCAGCAACCTCTGAGACACATTCCCAGCTCCCTATCTACTATGCTGCAGTGCTACCCAAGGTACATTAATAAAGACAAAAAATAAATAAATAACTGCATCCATGTTAAAAAAATCTTGGCTGATTTTTCAACATTTTTGAATTCACATCTGGAGATTAGAGAGCATTTCTTGTTAGGAACAAAAGCTAAGGGGGATGAGGGGGAAGGGGGGTACATAACCATGTTGCGGAGAAGAAACTGGGAGAGAACAGACAGGAAGGAAGTGATGGAAGTGGGAGGGGTTATTTAATATCTTTGTTTTTCTTGAGTGTTTTAGGGCTGGATGCACAAATGCAAGGCCGGATGCAATAAAAAAGCTTGAAAACCTTCTTTGAAGAGGCTTCCGGAAAGGGGAGAAATTGAGAGACACAGACGAGCTTCATCCTCCCGTGAAATTTTTTTAAACAATTTTGTTTTCGTACGGCTTGATTAAATGCATTCTGTTTGATGTTTACAGCGGAGGGTGATGGGAAGGGGAGGGGTAATTCTGATTTTAAAAAATTAGGTCTGTTCTATATGATTCAATATAGAATTGTTTATTTTTGATCAGATATATTTATTTAAACTGCATGGAACCTGCTGACATTATCAAATTAAATAAAGCCAAATTTTTGTTTGCAGGAACAGAATCCATAAAAAATGTACTGGCAGTTTGTTTCTTGGATTTTTTTTTCATCCATGTTTTAATAAACGGGAAATGTTCATAAATTCTATTCCATGTAATGATACAACCATTACTATTTTCAATGAATAAAGTAAATGTACTCACATTCTCTGATATTTAAAATGCAAACAATCCGTAAACTAAGGGAAACAGATCCAACAAATACATTTTTTTTTAATGAAAAATGTTTCACACTGTTCAACAAGATTAAATCTGGATGGTGCCAATATCAACTGTGACCAGTGGCTCCACAAGGGTGACATGTGATTGGCTGGAGCATCACACAGAGTGGGAGGGATTTAGGCTAACGTCCAATCAAAAGAATTTTGTCTCTTTCAGGGCATTTGCTATTCAATCAGTAGTCTTTCTAAGGACATAATATATTCTATAATGAAAAGAACACATGGCAAAGAACATGTTCACCTGGCTCCAATAATATAGAACATACTCAAAAAGAGTATGTTGAATTGCAAACTCTCTTTAAATGTCCCCTTAAAGAGCTCCGTTGATTGGATATCGGCCTTAGTCAGCAGCCCGCCAACGTGTCATCGCCCGTTTGTTTGCATGATATCACTTTTTTTGAGAGTTTAGTGTAGATGTTTAAGGCGGAAACAATGGCTATGGATGAGGGGATTTGAGAACTTCAAAGCTGGAGATCTCAATGCTGTATTTTAAGTGGAGAGAGCCCTTTAATTTCAGAGCTCCTGAGCTGAGAAATGGCACTTATTTCTGTGTTTTTTTTTTCTGTGTGTGCCCCAGCGTAACAGTGCGGCTGCAGTGTGTGAGGCGCTAACTTTCACTGGGCTAAAAGCTCCAATGCGTCGAGATTTCGTGTTCTTTAAACAGCTTTTTTCAGGATATTTTTAGAATGTTATAGCAGATATTCAGAGTTTACTTGCTTCGAAAGTGCCTGTCATTAATTTTGTGTAAAGTTCTATGGGCCAGGCTGGTGACTCTAGCCTGTGTACCATGGCTGCCCTTCCAAATATTTGCTGTGCTGGACTTTTTAATGTGTCACACAGATATTATAAATAGAGAGAGAATTCCAAGGGTAAGGGATGTTGTAAACCTAATTCTGAATGTAGTATTTGTCAGGTTATAGTGCATATTGACAAAATGACGACCATGGTTCCAGAAGGTATACCCATGTCATAGCCCTGGGTATAGTTTTAGCCAGCGGTTAGAGCAGACTGTCAGTGAATCTTTCTCTCTCTCTCTCTTTTTCTCTCTCCACCTCCGTGTTCCTGTGCTATGTTCTCAGCCCCTGAAATTTTTACTGTACTGCTCTGTCCATCCTGGCCCCCTTCCTCTCTCACAAAAGCCCCCTCTGTTCCTGCTGTCATCCTCCGGCCCCCCCCCCCCCCTCCCTCCCCACTCCTTGCTCAACCCCAACCTCAACCCCCCACCCCACTTCCCCTCACCCCCCCCTTCCTCCGCACCTCAGTGGTACATTCCAGTCCCCCCTCCCCGGGCATTCCATGTTGACCGGTCCATTGTGGAGTCCCCGTTCACCTGGGTGTGACTGCAGACCACAAAGGCTCCTTATGGCCCTGCGTACAGTAGGGTCACTGATGTCTAACCTGCCTGCCCTGCTTCTCAACCATGGACTCAGGTTTGATTAACACTGAGAGAGCCAAACACCCTCAGTGTGTGTTAAGTAGCTGCATGAATTTGGAGTGAAGAGCAGAGGGAGGGTGGTCACACACAGAAAGAGTGTTTAGAGCCCCAGTGACATATCTTGACATTTTTTAGACATATATAACATCTTGGTGCTGCACAATGGCCCTGCAGATTATTATTCTCCCTGGGTGAGGCTACAGCCAATCAGGCTTCACTACCTTACCAGTAACCAGGCAGATTGGAACACTGGCATTTTCATGTGTACCACAATGGAAACAGTAGCTTGTCAGGCTCATTGTTCTTAGCTTATATGTGGGGCTAAAAAAATAGCTATCTGGAGCTAGAGGTTAGCTAAAATGATAGCACATCCAAAATGGAAGTATCATTTTTTCTTCTTTCAACAGAGCGTAGCAAGCAGCCAAACAAATATTTTTAGCTACTTTGTCGTCTGTATAAACGGAAAATTCCAAGAAGGGCTGGCACTATTAGCATCGAAATCCACAAACAATGGGAATCCACATCGATACCTGTATTTTGGGTGAACTTTTTTTGAGTAACTTTAAAGCATGTAACCGTTCTAGCATGAGGATGGAAACAAGCCAGAGCCGAGGTTTCATAGCACCACAAAACACATGGATCTACCACATGCTACCAGAATCTGACTGAGTTGAACCAATCATTGTGTTCTATGGTGGGAAACACACCCTTCTGATTGGTGGAAAGACGTCAATGACCCCGCACTCATCGCAGCTCCATCCATTGTGTGGTTCATAACACATTGTTCTGCTATCACTAATCGCAGCTCTTAGTCAGTGGAGAGACTGTGCTTGTCCATGTTCTCCAAAAATTGACAAAACGGTGATAAGCACAAACACACAAGAAAAAAATTGGAGGGAGGATTCATTTTTAAAACATAAAATTGATAAATAAAAATAACCAGTCATCTGCTGGTTTGCTTCTGCATGTGTTAAGAAACACACAGGTTTGTTTGGGTCTCCTCCTGTGGCATATTGCCTCTGCTCCAGCCAGAGGCTGCCCTGTTTGTCTGACCCCAATCCTGAAGTCTCTAATGTGCGTCTTGCGCTCTTGTGCTTTCCATTAGTCGGGGTCAGGGGGCTTCTTGACTAGAAAGTGGTAAAAAATAACCCCTCAAGAGTAGAAACACACACTGTTCATGGAATGTTACTCTTGCTTTTAGGTAACATTCCATGACCAGTGTCTGTTTGGTAACAGAACACCCTATTAATGGCCTTCTGCCACCTAGTGGTAAAGCAAGGGTAGTGCCATTACTCTGGGGGAGCCAGTTGATCAGTCGTTGAGTGAGTGAGTTTTTATAGTTTCAGTAAAATAAAGCAGTGCATTTTCCACACAGTACTATGAGTGTTTATTGGAAAAATATTGTCTTTCCAAAAAAAAAAAGGAATGAAAGGAACCCCAGCTGGGCCTGCATTCATAAAATGTGTCTCATAGCAGAAGCACTGATTTAGGATCAGTTTTACCCATGTCCAAATTAACCTTATCCATAATGAGCTATAAGGTTACACTGATCCTAGGTCAGCCAATAGCAGTGAAAAAAGAGACAGCCAGTTCAGGTGAGAGACTACTCGTTTTGACTGTCAAATTGGCTGATCTACCAGGAGCATGAAGCATAATCAGCGTGTGTCATTAAACTTTTCCCTTTCTCCCTGTCTGTCTGCTCCCCCTGTCTCCTCTCTTTCTCTGCCCTGTCGGTCACATCTTTTCTCTCTTTCATTCTCCCTTCCTCCTGTTCCCAGACAGCCAAGGGAAATTGTGACATCCTGTCATTCTCTGTTTCAGGTTTCCTTTCTTTCTGTCCCTGTCAGAAAATAAAAATTAAAAAAAATAATAATAAAAGATTTCATTTTTTTGTCCTCCTCCATTGCTGCCAGCGCCCCCAAAGTTACACCTTAGTCAGTAGGTCAGGAAACGAACCCTTGGCACCCCTTGAACCCCACCCCCACCTCGAAACCCATCCCTCCCTCACCCCTCCCAGTCTTCCTCTCCTTCTCCACCTCCCTCCTTTTTTTTTAGGAATCTCTCTGAGTAAATACCGTTTGATCCCCCCCCCCTCTCACTCTCTCTCTCCCTCCATCAATGGCCCTCATTCATTCCCTCTCTCTCTCTCTCTCTCTCTCTCTCTCACTGCATGCCTCTGTACCCCTCCTCCCTCCTTCTTTCTCTCTATTCATACCTATGATTTTTCCCTCCATCCCTCTTCGTCTACCTTTCCACATCTTTTCCTCTCTCGTTCTCTCACTCTCTCATAACCCCCCCCCCCCCCCCCCCCCAACCCCCCCCCCCCCCCCCCAAACATTAATGGTGTTCGTACAGCGCAAATGTGACACAGTAATTGTGTCACTAAATACATGCCTACATTTATGGTGAGTGCATGGCGGCCTGGCTGATCTGAGGAGCGTAATTTGCACTTTTATTCATTTACTTTTTTTCATTTTATTCATTTTTGCACAAACATTTTTGTAGTGTGGATCACAGATTCACAAATGAGAATGTGAATATGAGTTAGAGTATACATGATCTGAGAAAAATATGCTTGAAATAAACTTTATTAACTGCCAATAGGATAAGAAAAAATTACTTTAAAAAAGGAGTGTGCAATTGACTTGGGAAAAATAATCTTGAAATTAAAATGCTAGTAAAGGAAATGAATCTTAAAACAAAACAAGACTTACTGTCTGAATTTAAGCTCACAATAGCATCAGGATTTCACTATTTGCAGGTTACAGTTGGGCTAAACACGGACAGTTTCATTTAGTGTAGTGTAGTTTCACTTACTAGCTTCTTGTACAGTAACCCAGAACACTGACTCGTTTAAATAAACCTTCACTGGCAGGTGGGGAGGTATTTACAGTCAAATTGCCTGAAATGTGTATGATGCCTTTATTATACAGAAGTGAAAACACTATTAATAGAAATAATAGTGATGACTTGTGAGGACATTAAAGGAACTCAGCAGAAATTATATTTAATAATCAGCAATTGTGCTTAATGACCTGGAACTAAAGTTTACTGAGCTAAATTTAATACAAGAGGGGGAAAAGTTACACCCACACAAACGGCAAAGTACACAGACAGGCTCAAGACAAGTACTCACATAAACACACACAAGTAACAAAAACATGAATGTGTACACAGACCATGTAAACACACACATACACACTCTCTTTCTCTCCCATTGCTCTAGGTATATATGTACTGTGTGTGTGTGTGTGTGTGTGTGTGTGTGGGTGGGTGTGTGTGTGTATGTGAATGACACACATACACCAGTCATACTTCATACCAAGTGTACACACACAAGAACACGTATCTACTTCCATGTACTCTCTCTCTTTCTCTCTCCTCCCCTCAAGTCTATTTCTAAGTATATGGTTAGCTGGGTGTGCTCATGGTGCAGTTCCAACATTTCACTGACCGATTTTACCCCTTCTGAATTTGCCTATTATTCTACTGTAATGCCCTCTCTGTTTCATTAAGCCTTGCGTGTGTATCTCAGACCAACACACACGCGCGCGCTCACTCACACGCACGCACGCACATACATACATAGTCTTACCCTCTGTGCAAACGTGTTTTATCAGACCCCCGAGCTTCCTCCAGAACACCCCCATTCTCTGATCTATTTCAGTATGTTGTGGTAAGGCAGGGTGTGTGCACATGGTTTTCAGCCCTGCCCAGTAAAATACAGACTTTTGAAGGAAGTCAGCAGTATAATCTGGTCGCTTTATTGTAATTACAAGGTCCCCCGTTTTGGAAACAGCCGGGCTACCCACAAGCACTTGCTGTGTCTGAGTCCTTCCTGCGTTTCCCTCTCTCTCCAGTTCTTTCGCGCTCCTAGCTGAACCACCAAACCCCCCGGGACCCCCTCCTCCTTTTCCCTCGCCTCCTGCATGTCCTTGGAACCGGCACAGCGAGTGGAATTCGATCGCGAGATAATTCGCAATCTCGGGCGACATCGCCGGCTAATTCCACCGTTTACACGCTCTGGAACAAGTGCAGAAAAAAACCCACCGAGTATCCGCGTGGGAGGGCCGGCCTTGGCCACGGGAAGCCGCGACAGCACCCTGGTTTTCGTCCTAACCTGTAATTACTGTGGATAAATTAATGGGTTATATAAACTTTTTTATTAATGCGTATAAACCACGCATTCGAGGTATCCAGTAATTGAATTATGAGTGACCTAAGCATCTGTCAGACTGATGTCAGAGAGACGTGGTTAGATACTTGCTGATCATCAGTTTTCTTTGTGGTTTTGTAGAGGCTTTCTAGATTAAACTATGGAACATTGTCTGACCCTTATACATATTCAATTCGAGGAGTTCATATTGTCTTTCAAAGGCACATTATTTTTAGGCAAAAGCTATCAATCAAAGGATTGGTATTTGAGATTATCTGTTGTTACAACCTTTAGAACCATTGTTTACTGCACTTCCGCTGTATCAATTAACTGTCTCATTTCTTATTTCTTCCTTTATATATATATATATATATATAGATATTATGTTCCTGAAGAACATAAGCATACATAATGACAAGAACAGGCCATTCAACTCTATGTCTATGCTTGTCATTTACATATAATCTAGACTATCAATTTTCCATCTGACTGCACCTCGATCCAGCATACCAGTGTGTGTAAAAAATATCTGAATGTTTGGATATATGGCCAAAGAGATGTGCTGGTTAACTGCCTATGATGTTTCTGCGCTGAAGTATGGAACTTTTGAGGTTTGGCGTCCGCCCTCAAAATCATGTCGATCCAAATCTTCAAAACCCAGAAAGGGGTGTGTGTGTGTGTGTGTCTGTATGGGAGGAGGTGGATTGTTGGTGCTTGCAAGAGTCAGCGATTCCCATTTTCTCTCTCTCTCTCTCGCTCTCCCTGTCCATCTGTTCCTTTCTCTCTCATTCTTTCTGTCCCCCTCGTTCTCTCGTTCCTTGGTCCGTGGGGTCGAGCCACTCGACTGGACAACCCTGCAATTATGGATGTTTTAATATGGAAAACGCAGCAAACGGGACGGAGCGCAAGCGCACAGCAACACAAACACAAACCATGTCTCTGCCACTCCGTCTCTGTGTCTATATTTTTTAACATCCTGCGGTTTCAGCATTTCAAAACTAGAAAAGGGGGGTGAGAAGATGGACACAGAAAACATGCTCAGAAAGTTCCATGAGCTTTAGATTTCAAAATAAAGCCCAAAACTGTCTCGTGTTGTGATGTTTGATTTGATTGTTTACCCACACAGCCCAGCAGAGTAACCCAGGGTGGGTTGTGGAACAGGCAGTGACTGAAAATTTGTTTTGACACCGAGATTTATGGCCCCTGGTTTTCTTGTCTTGTAATTAAAATTACACTCGGCGGTGTCAAAAGTTTGGAATACAAAACAAAAGCAAAAAAAAAAAAAAAAAGTGTTTCCAGTGGAAATACCATCGCTTTTGAGGGAAGCTGTTGACATTCAGCGTTGCTGTTGCTGACCCTTTTAAGGCCTCGAATAATTCAGAGGGTCCCAGGGTTAGAGACGGCCCCCAAAAATGTTCCCCAGTGTCATTAGTAGGCTAGAGGGGCACCTGCGTCAGATCTCAAAGTACCCATGGCAACAGTGACCATCCACTCCAGCGAAAGTGTGATGCTCTGTGTATGTCTTTACACATTTGCCTTTTGGGTATGAAGCCTGTCTCTTTTCCCCAATTATCAGTTCTTTAAATTACCTGTTATAGGGTTTCCCCCCACCAAAAAGGGGCGCCTCCTCTTGCCTATACTACTTACAATCGCAGGCTGTTTGCTTTACTGTAGAGGTTAGACAGAGAAAGAGAGACAGACAGTAGAACATGCCAAGAAGAAACCCCCTCTAGTCTGTGCTAGGTATAATTGCAGGCTTTTGTGTTATTGTAGAGGAGAGAGGGCGAGAGACAGACAGACAGCGCGACCCCACTGAAAAGGATACTTCTCTATCCTGTACTACATCGAATTTAGAATAACAGACTCTAACAGACATTAATGTAAGAGAGCAGGAGAGATTGAAAGAGAGAGAGACTGGGAGACTGGGATTGTAGAAATACCACAAAATACAAAAAAAAAAAACATTTTTTTTCAGGGAATCAAAGACAAAAATAGAAAGAAATGAGAGGGAGTGAGAAAGAGAAAGAGGGACAAGACATCAAAGGATGATTATACTTAATTACTGCCTGCTGGCTCTGACTCCTCCATTAAAAAATGTCTAAACGACGGTTGCATCACTGACTAGCGACTCTTTAAATTCGGCGCGCGCATAACGGCGAATTACACAGCTACAGCTGCAGTTACACCAAAGAATCATAAAATGAAAAGGTGAGTGAGAAAATTTGAAAAAATGGCTTTGTGACGGGTAAATTCCTCACAGATTAAAAGTAAACGAGAACAAGAGATGTGTGTACTGTATACATCGAGGCGGGAAGGGAGGAAGCCGGGGAGAGAAGGTGGAGAGATGTGTTTTGTCTACTCGTGTGCGTAAGCAACTGAGGCCAGGAGCGTAATTACTTCTGGAAATTACTTGCTGTGTTTCATCATGACACCAACGGTTTATATGGCATACAAGATAAACTGCAGAGTGACGTTTATGAAGTCAGGTTTATGTAGTTCAGTCGTGCAGACAGTCCCATATATCATCCCTTGTACCGCCCACCAACTTTAAAGCTCAATTTGCAGTTGTTTATTACACCTTATAGCATATATGCATCTTATGAACTGCCCCCCCCAAATAGATTTTCTGTTCCCCTCTTTTACTTTCCTCAAATCAATATAGACAATATGTTTTGCAGTAATTCACAATAAGGGCAAATACAATCTACATATCACTGTGTGTTCAGATATTATTGTGTTATTTAAAAATGAATTATTTGTTGCTGTGAAATATTATATGTGTTATAATATTTTTCAGTCTATATGTTAACTATATATTGCAATGTGTTCAGTTTCTGTGTGAGGCCTGTGGGTTTGCTTCACTCAGCAATTCATTCAGTGAATCTGTCTGTCAGCCAGCGTCCCTCGTCCTCCGTTTGTTCTGGCATCCGGTCCAAGCAGCTGATTTCTTTCATCTGTGATTCGGCTTCGGTGTCGGCAGCCTCTCTGCCGGCACATGGAATCTTCCTTTGGCCAATCAGCAGTGGGCGGTGGCACCCTGCTTTTTTTTTTTTTTAAATCTCGGCCCTGGATGTAGGTCAAGCTCAGGGTTGCACTGGCAGCGTCCTCCCCCGTGGTGAAAAGTGGAGGGTGTGTCTGCTTCAGAAACTTTTTTTTTTTTTCTCGTTGCCCTTTGGAGTGAGAGCCAGCTAGTTGGCAGAATCACGGCAGCCCCCTTTAATTTCAGAGGGGTGGTCTTCCTCTGCGAAGCCGATGATGCGATTGGCCCTTTCTGTTTTCACAGCGCGGGGCGAGAAGGCAAGAAGGAAGCCTTGTTCTTGGTGCTCCGAGGAGATGGGCCGTGTGTTTCTTGGGTTTCAAACTGGAGAACAGGGAACATTGGGGCTGCACTGAAATCCATTGCCTCTTCTGTGTTGAAAACCCCACTGACTTTGATTTCCTCATCTTATTCATCACACCCTGAGGTTTGACAGTTGTGCTCCACAATGGTCCAAGTGTAAAAACTGACATTTCAAAAATGTCACATTGCCCGTCTCACAGTCATGTGACCTGTCTATACTGGCTACCCATTGGTGGAATGAATTTCCCTTGGTGGTCAGGACAGCAGTTTCACTCTGTATCTTCCGGCATAAATTGAAAACTCACCCGTTTGAACTGTATAGTCTTCCCTGCTATCCCTATTCCCTAGCTCTTGCTAATAAAGAGAAGTTTAGTTTAGTGCTCTATAGTATATGGCATTGTTGTATTTATCATAACTTTTCTAGTCAACCATATTACTGCTTTAGTGGTCTTATGCCTGTGGTTTCTCTTCGGGAGATGTTGCTAGCCAGGTCTGTACCACTTTTGTTCTCAAACTCTTGTAGATTCACTCATGTCATCTTGTTTTTGGAAGTCAGTCTGGATAAGGGCTTCTAAAAAAATGACTGGGATGCAACGCCAGTAACGGAATCTTCAGGCGGTGCTGCATCGCCGTGGCAACACCTGCTTCACACTCAAACAATCCTGTACCCTCTTCATTGCTCTTGACTATTTACAGATTAGTAATGGCTATGTCGTGCAATATAAACTCACACCCCATGTCTGAAGAGAACAGGATCTCTCCCCTCTTAAGTTTTGTTCCGTCTGGAGTTTCTTACTTTTTTAGCCACCAGTGTAGATTTTTTTTTTCTGTCCACATGGTCACGCTACAGTTGCTTTTTGAGGGTGTTTTTGAGGGTCCTGGTCAGCTGAGAGGCGTACGGTGCCAAAGGCTTTGTGGTATACATGTGAAATACATTTGTGATTTGGTTTCATTTTGGTTTTTTTTGTATTTTTTTTTTGTCTCCACATGTGAACACAGGCAGAATGGAATGGGACATTTTGCAATCAAACAGGAATGTCTTCTCAAAGTTACAGCGAGACAGGGATTCATACAGTATCCACCAGCAGATGCAAAGCACGTCAGTGATACTATATAACTGCTATCATTAAAACTGTAGTGATCAGGAGGCCTCTTACCAGCAAAAGCAATTATCAGTTTAATTCTTTATTGAGCAATCAGCCATAGCAATGAAACCAAGGCATACACAAAACATTTGAAGTACAAGAACATAAATACCTTCTGATTATTGCATGTACAAAAAAAAACATTCTTTCAATGTAATGTTTATGAAAAAATATAATAATTAATATTTATTTATAATATTTTTAAAATGTATTTATAATAATACCTTCAGCCTCTGTCTTGCTCATTTTCCTTTTCCCTTTCTCTCTCTCTCTCTCTATCTCTATCTCTGCCTCTCTCTCTCTCTCTCTTCCTCATTGAAGTTCATTCTGGCCCAGATCTGGGGAACCTCATCCTGGGAAACACACTGTGATTTTAAAAGCCCTCAATGACATCTCTCAGCAAAGTATATGCCATAAGTGAGACTATAAGAGACAGCAACCTGGCAGAGGCTGGGGATGAAAAACAGTCATAGTCAATGTCAAGATAGTTCTACTTAGTCAAGACATGACCGAAAAGTGCAGTATCAAAATTACAGACGTAAGTACAGCACTCTTTAAAACTGCGTAACGTTTGTTTGGGAAACGTTACGGGATTAGAAATCACATTTTTATCTCTATCTGACAGTGAACCATTGTTACTCAGATCACAGAAGTATGCTACTGGTGATCAATGAAAATCTAATTTTACTCTACATTTCACTTTCAATACTCGTTTCAAGATACGTCTGTATTCCTAGAACAGCCTTAGTTTTATTTGGCCCCAGACCCCCACCTCGTGAGAACAAAAAACTAAATGTGGGGTGTTTTCCTTGGCCACATAGTTTTGCAGGTCTTCACAGAAGTGATAGCGACGTTTCAGCGCACCTGGCTCTCCACTTACGCCATTAGGGTTTTGACCTATCAGGGTGAGCTGAGGGGATGCGAGAGCGATAAGGGGGCGTGTAGGTGGGCGTGGATTAGAATCCCCCTGTGAGTGGTTCAACTGGCTCTGGGCTTTGAAGCTTACTGATTGGCTGCGGGGATTCCTTTCATAATTCTTAGGACCCACCGGTTCTACACGGTCCGACTGTCTGATCTGCGAAATGTACGGACAGAAAAACGTATTGATTGACAGACAGACAGACAAACAGTCATATTTTAAAAGGGAGCATCTCTCAGTGGAAAGAGAGGGATATTGAGGGCTACTAAGAGAGAGATGGAGAGTAGGAAATAGAGAAAAGTACTAAAATATTACAGTGGGAAATATTATTTGCAAGTAATTGCTCGCTGCTTACACCCTTTCTCTGTAATACTTTACCCATTGGAAGACAAACAAGATATTCACCGCAACAGAAAACATTCATGTCTTTATCTCTTTTGATACAAGAAAGTTCCTTCTCTCTCTCCCTCTCCCTCTTGCTCGCTCTCTCTATCTCTGCCCCCTTTTTGCTAATTTACACACGTATGCTACGTGTACCGTGCGCGCAAATACGCGTAACAAACTCTCTCCCTCCCTCTCTCCAAACTCTCTCTCTCTCACTCATTCACTCTCTCTCTCTCCACACACACACACGCGCTCCCTCACTTTTCGTGGGAGAAAGAAAGACGGGGGAGAGAGAAAGAGAGAGAAAGAGAGAGAGAGAGTGATTTTTAAGTCTCTCTCTGCTCTCTCCGCTTTCGGCACTCAAACCCACCCTGACTCAATGGGGCTTTAGCATTAGGGATTCAATATCAAATAAAATATTTATTGCCCATACCCCCATTTCTATTTAAATATTGTAAATAAGATAGGTAGATAATTTATTGAAGAAAACTTAAGAGTGGGGTAAAGGACGTCTCCCGAAGGCGTGACTTTTTTATTTTTCTCCTCACAGAAAGTTCAGTCGAACCTCTCCGACCGACTGACTTTCTGTGAGACTACGGAAAGTCTAATTTGAACGAATCTTACCTTTATAGCCATACCAAGCTACCAAAGACCTTACAAAAATATGGATATTCGAGAATGCCTATTGCGAAAGAAGCGAAGACCCTGGCGCGTGGACCTTTCCTCCTTCGCCTTGGTAACTGTGGTGCTCGCGCTCCTCCAGGCGCCCTTGGCTCAAGCAGGTAAGATTTCATTTTTCAGAGGAATGTGTAGAGTAAGTACAAGCTTTCATAGATGCTGTCATTTCTTTTTTTGTTTTGTCTCCATTCATTTTATTTTCAACGTTTATCATTTTTGCATGCTAGTGGGTTGTGCGTTTTTACGCTCACCAGCTAAATGAAGAGCTTATCTCCTCCAAAAATATGTCCAGGTTTGTTTCACAGGTGAGGGCAAAGCCTACTACCGTAATTGTCAAGAAAGATTACTTTCTCAACAATGTTTTAGTTGAACATTCAAGATGGCACGCTTTTATGTTACGGTGGATATTAATTAGTATGTGCCTAGTGTATTCTTTATAACATGGAGCTATGCAGTGAGTCGCAAGCGACAGGTGAAAGTTAGCTAGCTCCTGTGGTAAATTTCACTGTGCAAACATCAGTCTGCCGACAGAGGCGCTTTCCAGGCATGTCAAATGCACACGGACTTAATTCTTATCAATCCGTGTATACAAAATGCGTTTGCTACTTTTTTACACAATTTGCGAATGTGAGTTAAGACCTTTAAAGCGACGGTGAGACATTTACAATGTTTAAATTAACTTTTACGAGGCGACCAGCTCAGAAATGAGGCTCAAGGTTGTGGCGCATCAGGCGGGGCCATGGGATTGGACGGTGCTTGAAGTCCTCAGTTTTCTTCCTCGAGGGTATTAAGAGGGACTTTTGGGAAGGATTCCTCGTGCTTATCTCACACCTATTTGTTTTGTGCCAAACTGCGCTGCAAGGAGCAAATTAAAATACAAAGACAACATCAAAGCAAGAATCTGGGGGGTGAAATACATTATAGAATGCGTATATGTAATGTTAGTGAGTCGCTCCCATCTCCGTTGTCTGTGGTTGTCACAAATAACTATGCTTATGGCCTGTCTAGTCGTTTACAATGACAAGGTGTCACACAGCTCTGGTTTTTTGCTTGTTTGTTTGTGTCATTTGTAAATACCCCCATTTTAATTGTCCCTCCACTTATATTAAAACCGTGTAAAAATAATAAATGAATGAGTCGCAAGCAATAGCTTCTCCAGTTTTGTATCCATGGATATCGTTCGATATTTTGATTGGATTATTAGAGGCCCAAATGACGAATCAGCTTCTGATATGCGCCTGTTGGATCCTTGTGACTAAAAACAAGAAAACAAGCATCAATTAATCAGCCATTACAAAGACTGATGACAGTGGCATAAAAATGACAAAAAAAAATTATTAAAAAAGTTGTAACATTTGATTGAATTTAGGAGTGATTGTTGTTATAATTAGAACCGTTATTATAGCTACTTGATCAGGCGAGAAGGCGCTTATTTAAATTTCGCTCGCGCACAAAGGACTGGAATCGTTTTACTTCTTAGAATTTGGTGAGAAAGAATGTCTTCGAGGGAACATGGTAATTCTTGTACTGACCGCTAGACTGTTACCTCGCGATTGTATCTCCTCAGCTATTTATAACACAGAGGAACCATTCATAAACTTCCCCAGGGTTCAAAACTCAAGCTTCATTTCCAATGGATTTGCTCTTGCTTATACCTGATTAAATGAATTTTACCTGTTTTCTGCGTCATGTTTTATGACGTACTGACCCTGACATCGCTCATTTTTTTAGAACAGCAAACACAATAGCCAACTTATATCTAGCAATAAAAATAGTGGCAGCTATTTTAAAGTCTAATTTTCCATATACAGTTTCGTTTTTTCCATGTAATTTTACTCCTGTTGTTTCAGACAGGTATTCGCTTCATAATTAATTGCTGGGACTTAATGACGACAGCACAATGCAAAGGAAAGTAAAGTTGTGACTAATGACATAAAACTGTCCGTAAAGCTTGATGGAAGATTCACAGGGTTTACAGTTTACATTGTGCATTCCCAGTCTGAGACGCTCGAAGTAAAGTAGGAGCAACAAAATTAATATACACTACGCTTTTATGCGTCGGGATTTACTTGAGGTGATCTTCAAAACTGGTTTATCAACTTAATAGCTGAAATAGTATCTCCATAGCTGGTGGCTGTGGCAGTCAGTGGTTTTAGCAACAAATTTGACGCTCAGTCGAGAGCGGTTCTTGGCCCCGAGATCCAATTTCAGATTTTCAGAAGCGATTCATTTTTTTTTCTCCGTTTCGACTCCCGTGTGTATTTTGGAGGAGGAAGTCAGAATATTTTCGTTTTTGATGAATAGGTTACTATACGGGTGTGTGAGAGAGTGTGTCAGGGGGAGAGAGGGAGACTGAATGCGTTAGTGTCTCGGGCGCGCGCGTGTGTGTGCGCCCTGTACAGTTATGTTTGTGTGTCAATGCGCATATGAAGCCGAGGGGGTGTTTTTTTTTTTACTCTGAGGTCTGAAGGGTGTGGTGGTACCTCATGTCAGTGAATGTGCCTCTTGTGCGTGTGCGTGTGCGTGTGTGTGTGTGTGAGAGAGAGAGAGAGAGAGAGAGAGAGAGAAAGAGGTCAATCGGAAAAGCTGCTATTCGTATGACAATCTGGCAGCTATCTGTATTCTCTGCCTTGCCCGTTTGCACAGGTTCACAGGTTGCTAACCAGCTTGTTGGCACTGAAGACTGGGCGACTGTCTTTTTCTGCTGAATTTCCGTTGCGATTTTATACGGTTCATGCTTCAGCGCAGGTGTCATTCGCTAAGGCGGTAGAGCAAAAAAAAACATTTAATATTATATTATATTAACAGAGTTTATGGTCACGCATGGGGTGTTCCACGGTTTTGAGTCACCACCTTGGAGTAGTGTTCATGGAGCCGTTAAGGTATCACTTAAGAGGAAACTGTCATTCTTTCCGTCTCCCTGTCCTGGTTTGCATGCTCATGGTGGGAGGGAAGGTACAACTGTATTGCAAAGATTTTGTGTTTAAAATATTTTTTTCGAGGGGTGGATTTTTTTTTCTTCGAGCGAGAATGTTCCTAAACCTTTTTTTCAGAAGCAGTCGCTTTTTAAGAGAACAGTCTGTTTTTTCTCATACTAACCATTGGGTGCATCTGGTTAGCGTATAGTCAACATATCACCCTCCGCCCCCGTACTTCAATGTTTCCCTCTCTCGCTTGCAGTGTCACAGTCGCGCAGAGAGGGCTCGTGAATGGAGGCACTGTCGTTGTGAAGTAGTGCGAGTTTGTGTCAGTGCACGTGCGCCGGGGCCTGTTTATTTCTTCTGGTGTGTCCGTCTAGCCGCTGACAAAATTAGCGTCATCACCTCGAGGTCTTCCTGGTGTTCCTCGTCACAACTCTGTGTGCCTCACCCTTCTGTCTATTCGCGTTGGTGGCCGCGAACAGGTCTGTACCTCTGCGTCTGGTTAGCCAGCGTTGGCTAGTGTGTAAGGGTAAGCACTTCTACTCGTGTTTCTCATCTAAACTGACTAAGAGCTCTCTTATACACCTGAAGGTTTCAGAAATCTTTCCCCAGCAATGGTTCTTGCTTTCCAGGCCAGTTCCTTGAAATACCTCCACTCCTTCAGGAACGCGACTCCGGCAGTGAGAGAGCCACTAGGAGTCGCCATTGTTCTACCTGTGTCTTGTGCTCAACGGTGGCAGGAATATGTATTACTCGAGTAAAACCTCCCTGCCGTAAATTCCTCGGCGCAGTATTTCTTACCCACCACGGTCAGAACCTATTTGGGCAAAAAGCAGGCTGCAAAACCATAGACCTCACAACATTAAAAAAAAGTAAAGCCATAATGACTTAGTGCTCTACATCACTCATTGTCATGTCCTTTGGGAGGTTAATTTGAAGCAACTGCATTCTGTAGTTAAAAGGTTTTCAGTATCCTGCTCTACATACATAATTTGTAATGAAAGGTTTGTCATTTTGTGGGTGGCAGAATATTTCCGTTGTTGAAATGGGTCATTGCAGCAAAGAGGTACAAGAAGGGCACATTTGATCTTAGTGATAGTCCCGTTGACCTTCCATCCTCTCTTCCCTCATATTCCCTGGGCTAATCAGTGCCTGGTCCTCCAATATTAAAAAAAAATCCATGTTTACTTAATTGAAGTAAGTAATAGTCAAACAAAAAACAGAAAAACAATTGGTGTGGTTCTCCAGGGCTCGTTAACTGCATTGCAAACCCAGACTCAATGGAGCCACAGTGAGATCTTCAGTTAGCCATTTCACATGCAACTTTTTTTTCATTCAGTTTTGAGACCAACAGGCTTGCTGTGTTTTTTTTTAAGAGTTTATATACTTGCAAGTGGCACTTGTCCCAGTTTGCCCATATAAGTTAAGTAATGATGCCAAGGCAATGGTCCATAGGCCTCTTGGCTTTGGGAACCGCTGAGAAATTGTCAGAGGAGCCTCACAACACCCATCCCTCCTGAGTTGTAGCCTTCAAATGGAAAACATTATGTGCCACTGTAAAACTGGCCATAATGATAAACAAAGCAGCAAAAAATAGCCGTGTGAGTAACAGGCTGTGGTTTAAACAGGTATGCTTTCCCTCATGGAGATTGTTTTCCACAAAGAGCATTTTATTGGATTGGAGAGGAAAACTTCCAACTGAAATGTTTCATTTTTGCACATTCAGATAATCATCTGCAATGGGGGGGGGGGGTACCACCACGGGACAAAGGGATTTAAAAGCCTTTAGATCAGATCTACTTCTGTATTTGACTGTAAGGAAGGCCCTGACCTGAGATCAGCTCATAATGAAAAGTGGTAGAATATATATACATACAAACACTGGATAAAACTGATCCTAGATCAGCTCTCCTACTCTGAGC
>JAFBMS010000184.1:272175-442175 GCA_019788955.1 Albula glossodonta
TCTCTGCCCCCCCCCAACCCCCTCTATCCAGCAATTGCACCCCAGTGTTAGTTTGTACGGGGGTTGCAGAGGTCAGAGGTCAGGATCTCAGGTGATGTGTTCCTCTGGTATTTGTCGAAGTTCCACGAAAATCCTGAAAGAAAAGTGAAGAGAAAGAGAGGGATATGAGCGGGAGAGGGAGAGGGGAAGTGTGTGACGAGTTTACGAAGCTGTCCAGGGCATCCTTCCCGTGCTTCGGCTGTTTACGGATCTGTGTTTACAAGTGCTCTGTAATGGTGATGTAGTGTGTGTGTGTGTGTGTGTGTGTGTGTACACCAAGTGTTTATGCACGTTTTGTTTGCAAGGAATGTGCTTGTTGCAAGAGAGAATCTTCTGGAATCTTTGGCCAGAAGGCCAACATGTGTGAGGGTTTGTACGTGTGAATGTGTGCATTTGTTTGCGTAAGTAAGTTGGATTACCAAGTTTTTGAATATGTGTGTGTGTGTGTGTGTGTGTGTGTGTGTGAGCATGTGTCTGCAGTCCCTGCTTTTTTAAAGAGTAGAGAACAGAGACTGTGAGCAGCCAAATTTTTATTCACAGTCTCTCTTCTCCAATCTCTGTCAAGGGGGAAACCCCAGATTGAATTCCACACTTAATTTAAGCACTAACTCTGTGGGCATTTTATTGCAGTGCACTTTTCTTTTATTATAGAGTCCAATTTACTTTACTTACATTAATCATAAATCTAATAACACCTACACTGTGATCTTTGTGCAGATTTGGCTCATAGGTGATCATGCATAATAGCCCCACCTGGTGGGCATATTTATGAACCGCACAACTGAGACATTCATGGATGATTTATGCCAGACCTGGAAGGCATTAGACCAATTATGGTAGACCTACCAATCTGTCTTCCTAATTACACCTTACCTTTCTTTTTATCATTAAATTGCTGCAAAAAAAGAGCGTGCCTGTTTCTTTTCTGGCAGGTTTCAGGATAGTGTTATTTTACTGTAATATATGGGTTTACTAAATTTAGCTTAATTCTTCAGAGCACGTTATATTGAAAAACTATAAAATGGACATTAGACAATATGAGAAAGTGGTTTTAATTGTATATTTTCTCTTCAGCAGTTACTCTTTAAAATTAAGCTGATGTTTGAGTGAATAATCACTTTTTTGGCATACCACAATTTGCTATAATGAATTATGAGTATCAGTTATCTGGTTTGTGTGTGTGTGTGTGTGTGTATGAGAGACAGAGAAACAGAGGGCAAATGTGAGACTGAGCATTTCTGCATGTGTGAGAGAAACTGTTTGTGTGAACAAGTGTGTTTGTGTGTGTCTGTGGTAGAGCATGTGCTTGCATACATGTGTCTGTGTGTGTGTGTGTGTGTGTGTGTGTGTGTGAGTGTGTGTGTCTGTGTGTGTGTGAGTGTCTGTGTGTGTGGTGTGTGTGTGTGTATGTGGGTGTGTGTGTGCGTGAGTGAGTGTCTGTGTCTGTGTGTGTGTGTGTGAGTGGTGTGTGTGTGATGTCTGTGTGTGTGGTGTGTGTGTGTGTGTGTGTTCAGTGTGTGTGTGAGTGTCTGTGTGTGTGTGTGTGTGTGTGTGTGTGTGAGTGTCTGTGTGTGTTGGTGTTGTGTGTGTGTGTGAGTGTCTGTGTTTGTGGTGTTGTTGTGTGTAGTGTCATTGTGTGTGTAGTGTCTGTGTTGTGTGTGTGTGTTGTGTGTGTTTGGTGTATGTGAGTGTCTGTGTGCTGTGTGTGTTTGTGTGTTTCAGTGTGGTGTTTGTGTGTTTTTGTGTTGTGTGTGTGTTTCTGTGTCAGTGTGTGTGTGTGTTGTGTGGTGTGAGTGTCTGTGGGTGTGTGTCTGTGTGTGTGTGTGTGTGTGGTGTGAGTGTGTGTGTGTTGAGTGTCTGTGTGGTGTGTCAGTGTGTGTGGTGTGTGTGTGTATGTCGTGTGTGTTTGTGTGTGTGGTGGTGTGTGTGTGTGTGTGTATGTGAGTTCTGTGTGTTGTGTGTGTTTGTGTTTGTGTAGTGTCAGTGTGTGTGTGGTGTGTGTGGTGTGTGTCTGTGTGTGTGAGTGTCTGGTGTGTGTGTGGTGTGTGGTGTGTGTGTGTGTGTGTGTAGTGTCAGTGTGTGTGTGAGTGTCTTGTGTGTGGTGTGGTGTGTGTGTGTGTGTGTGTATGTGAGTGTCTGTGTGCGTGTGGTGTGTGTGTGTGTTTGTGTAGTGTCAGTGTGTGTGTGGTGTGTGTGTGTGTGTCTGTGTGTGTGTGTCAGTGTGTGTGTGTGGTGTGTGGTGTGTGTGTGCGTGTGTGTGTAGTGTCAGTGCGTGTGTGAGTGTCTGTGCGTGTGTGGTGTGTGTGTATGTGTGTGTTCCTGTCTCCCTGAGCAGTGTTTCAGGCCCGTGTTTTTGTCGTTATATTATGCAGGCTCCTTTTTCAGCAGAATGGCTGCAGCAGATGTGAACGGGTAGAGACAGAGGCCTGCTTTGTCCGTCACCCTTCAGAGGAATCCGATATCCGCGTTCGCAGGTCACAGCCTGGCCCGCTCCGCTCTGCTGTCTCGCTCCGCGTCGCTTTCTCACAACCAATGTAGCGTGGAAAAAGGAACCCTCGCTCGCCGTTTATCTAAAACTCCCCCACTCCTGTCTGCTCTGCATTTGCACACACACTCACACGCTCATATAAGCACATACATACTTATAGATACTCACAGTATGCTAATGCTACAGCCAGCAAAGTACACAGTTCACTTACTGCAGTTCATATGCTAAACGTTGTATAAATCTTCATATGGTTGATACGGTACACAGCTGTTAGTGAGCACAGCTACACCTTGTGGCTAATAAGGTCACAGGTGATGCTACACAATTAACATTGGTATGCAGGTGTTATGTTACACAGCAAATAGGGCATGCTGCTTACACTTGCTACACAGCTAGTGTGGTACACAGGTGATATTATCCAGGTAATCGGAGCACAGGTGACATACTACTCTAGTGCACAGGTGAGACAGTGTGCCTCTGATTTGTGCTGTGCAAACTTTGACAGGATACAAACATTTTTTTCTGATAAAATAAAAAAAAGGGTGAGAAAACAGTCCCTAACTACCAGTGGTAGTTTCTGGAAGGGGCCAAGCTTTTGAGCTTTTATTTAAAGTTGGCTCCTGGAAAGCGGCGTTTTTTAATGTGTTAAGACTTGCTTAACGACGCAGCAGGTTGTTAGAGATGTTTAACGATCCTGCCGCGGTTAAAGCGATTCCAAGGGAAAAACGTTTAGGGCGAACCTCAGATATGGCGACGAGAGCCAAGAACAACTATGAGTGAAATACGGCCCCCCCCCAAAAAAGACGAGCGTTAAATAGCACTAAAGCTAGCCTCGTTAGCGGGTGCTTTTAGCCCATCAGCTGGCTGGAGCTGCAGGTCAGCTCCCCACTGGAATTCTAGAACTCCGGCTGGAGGGTCGGAATGCCACAGAATCCCAGCGTACTGAGCATTCTTTTTGAAACCCCAATCTATTAACCGCCCCTACCGCTGTCTGGGGAACGTCACAGTCACTTCAGTAACACACCAATACATGAATGTCAGCCAAGGGCTTTATTATATCATTATTATTAGTAGTAGTCATAGTTATCCATTGATTTTATTTCATTATTATCAACAATAGGAGTGGTAATATTATAAATTCTTAGTAGTGCTACAATTATTATTATTATTACTATTATTATGAGACCTGTCAGTAGTGGCTCCCACAGGGAGCTGAGGGGAAATTCCTTGGCTGGCCGGATTCTGGGGGCGTGTTTGTTTCTGTCACATTCGGCCCGTGTCTGAGGCGCAGATCAGGTGACCCAGCGGGGCCTCGCCAGCCAGAGGCAGGGGCCACAGCTGGAGTATCGGGTTCCAGCAGGGGCGAGATGTCTTGGACTGAAAATCCGGGATGCTGAGGCCCACACCGACATCGACCTGTGGCCCAGTTACCTGGAGGCTGATCTCATTCTCACACAGCTCACTGCCTCAGGGTTATCACTTTTCATTTGCTCTTCAGGCTCTCTGAGTTGCGTTTCATTGGCTGGCTGGTGGCGCACTGAGATGTACGAGATTGTGATTGGTCAAAAGAATCATTACTTGGCTTCTCACCAAGCACAGTGCTTTACTTTATGGCCAGGTTTTTACATACATATGGCAATCAACAATCGCAATCATAGCTTTCAAATTGCACTTCAGGATTTCTGAAGTAATTTTCGTTGGCTGGCTGGTGAAGTTCTTTTTGTTCGTCCGCTGGGGAGATAACAGGGGCCCTCTTTGTTGTATTGGACAGTCCTGCCACCAAACAAAGTACTTTTATTAGCAGGGGTTATAGACACAAGGATATGACAAAATAACCCTGGTTCACAAAGCTGTCTAAAGACAAATCTCAAAGGACTGTAGCCCAGATTTTCCATAGCAACCAGATGGCCAACCTCTGTGATTCTCTGAAGCTCTCTGCTTCCTTATTGTTGGGCAGAAGCCACTAGCCCTTTCATGGGGACAAAGCAGGGTTTGCTGGTTTTTATCCAGTTTACACTGAAAAACCAGCAGCCTTGTTGACTCTCCAGGCCCACAGTCTGGGACCCCTTATCTACGAGGCTGTGGTTGGCAGCACAAGATTTCCGGTGCTATATTCCCATTCCCAAAAATGCATAAAGAATCTTTTCCAAGGACAGATACTTTGCCACACCCCTCCGATGAGAACACCTCTGCTCCAACAATGGAAAGATGCAAATGTCAGAATTAAGAATCAGATACTTTGCCACACCCCTCCGATGAGAACACCTCTGCTCCAACAATGGAAAGATGCAAATGTCAGAATTAAGAATTCACAGCTGAAATAAAACAAACAGTTGTGATTAGTCAAGCAGGGATGTCAAACTTTAGTCCTGGAGGGCTATGGTCATTTCCTTCCCTAATCAGCAGTTAATTTAGGTGTTGAAATCCAGGTGTGTTGTTTAGTCAATCAGTGTCTTAAATTAAGCATTTAAGTGCCAAACCTACATCAGACACTACAGACCTCCAGGACTGGATTGTGACACCTGTGGCCTGAATATTATTCAGGTTTGTGCCCTTTGTTAATTTCAATGGAATTGCCTTCAAAATCCATTTTTTTACGGCAGCTGTTGAAGGACATCCCATAGAACCGGTCTGAACCAGTATGAGCTGGTTTCGGGGGGGGGGGGGGGGAGTAATGAAGTGGGCTAATCACAGACTCGTTGTGCTCAGGTGCTGAATAATGACACGCTTAGGGGTCTGCTAGATTTTGGGGAGTTTTTTCCTCCCCAGACAGTGCAGATAGCGGTCCTATTCTTCTTCAAGCGCAGAGCTTTCGCTCTCCGAATAATGGCAGTTTTGGGGGAACCCTCACTCAACTTAACGGGTGCCTCCCGTAATTCCATAATTGCGTCGCAGACAAGTGAAGGCGCTGCTTCATTAGAACATCAGTAATGCCAGGTCTCTATTGGCCAAAATCATAGTAATTTACCATGAAGAGAAACGTCCTTTCATTGGTCACAATCCACCAACTCCACCATTAATGTTAGCTTCCTGAGTCTCTTGCTTTCTTGCCGTCTACCTGATTCTCACAGTGAATCCAGTCAGATGGCTAGTTTGCAGGCCACCTGCGCTCCAGTATTAATCACCTTTTTTTAAAAAAAAACATACATCTAGGTAAAATTGCTTTGTGTCAATTGTTATTTTTAAAAGCGCTATACAAGTACTATTTAATTGAATTGAATAAACCTATTAATACTATGAGGTCATCATTAGCAATCCTTTTTGCGCTCCCTGGAAGGTGAGAACTTGCAAATGCACAGATGAAATCCTTCTGGAATGTGGCTCTGTTCTTTGCACGCTGATCTGCTGAGATTTACGTTGATTGTGTGACCCGGGAGTGTTTTCTGTCTTGAGATTCTCAGCTGTCCCAGCCCGTCGTCATGGTCCCCAAAGCTACCGTTGTATTCCCTCTCAGCGGGAAATATAGAGGGAATATAATTCGGTCCAGTGTGAAAATGCTAAAATCTGCGCCCGTCTTTTGAAGGCCGCAGTCGGCATACAGGGGCAACTGTTGCTCTCTGCATGTGATCAAAAAGGCAGTTTTACAGCCTGTTACGCAGTTAGAGTAATCTCCCCTCCTCTCTCCCTCCCTCCATCCCTCCATCCCTCCCTCCCTCCCAGACCCCATTGATGTGCTGCGGGCTCTGCAGTTTCCCTCTCTCCCCGAGGGGGTGCGGAAGGTTCCGGGCTTCTGCACCTCCCGCCGCTCTGGCTCCGCTGACCAGGCCTACCGCATCACCAAGAAGGCCCAGATCTCAGCCCCCACCAAGCAACTCTTCCCAGGTATGTCCCTCACCTGTCCGCCCTCCTCATCCAACACACTGCTTCCTGCCATGACTCATTTGCCCGCTATCACAATATACTCCCCGTATCACAACACACATTACTGTCATGATATGCTACTGCCAATCACAGTATGCAGCTAACTGTCATGATATGCTGCCTCCTATTGCAATATGCTTCTCCCTGTCATCTTGTCAATACTTCTTGTCATGACATGTTGCCTCTTATCACAATATTTTGGCACCTGCCACTGTACACCACTGCCTGTACTATTAACAAACAGCTACCTGTCACACCACAGTGCCTCCTATCACAACATACTGCCTCTGTCATGACATGCCGCCTCCTTGCATATTATTGCACAGTAACTCACTGCTGGCTGCCCCTGTTACAGCATGCTAATTCTTTACTTCCTGGTCTGATGTCACATCTCTGAGTTTTGCCTTGAAGCTGAGGTTGTCAGGATCAGATCCACTGGACTGATCCATATGTAGAAGATATTTTCCAAGCTCTGGGTCATTCTTATTGGATTTGTATGTTTATGATATTATAGTTGATGGTTGTGGGATGCCAGAGAAATTTTCCCATTGGGGATGACAAGGAACAATCAATCAATCAACCAACCAATCAATCAATCAATCCACTAACCAATCAATCTATCAATTAACTAATCAATCAATGTGTTTTTCGGTCTCCAGGTCGCTTCCCAGAGAACTTCTCCATCATGGCGCTGGTGAAGGCCCAGGCAGGGCTGCAGGCCTTCCTGCTGTCTATATACAGCGAGCAGGGCGTGCAGCAGCTGGGCCTGGAGCTGGGCCGATCCCCTGTCTTCCTGTACGAGGACCAGACCGGCAAGCCCGCCCCCGAGGACTACCCCCTCTTCAGGGGCGTCAACCTGGCCGACGGCAAGTCAGTAACACCCCTCACTCTCTCTTCCCCTGCTTGTTCTTCCTACCTCTCTCTCTCTCCCTCTCTCTCACTCTCTCTACCCCATTTTCTTTCTTCCTCTCTCTCTCTCTCTCCCTCTCTCTCACTCTCTCTCCCCCCTTTCCGTCTCCACCGCGTTACACCAAACTGCTGCTGTTCCTCCTCCCGTCCTGCAGGTGGCACCGCGTGGCCATCTCCGTGCAGAAGAAGAACGTCACTCTGCTGGTGGACTGTAAGAAGCGCATGACCAGACCCCTGCCCCGCAGCAACCAGCCCGTGGTGGACACCAAGGGCATCACCGTGTTCGGAGCCCGCATCCTGGACGAGGAGGTCTTCCAGGTCAGAGAGGGGGGACCGGGCCTGAAAGCGGGGGGAAGAGTCTGGGAACTGGAGCCTGAGAGCTGGGCACTGGGGACCAGTCCCTCCCTACTGGATAGTCATTATCTCACCATCCCTGTTTGGCTGTGTGTGTGCCTGGGGTGTGTGTGTGTGTGTGTGTGTGTGTTTGTTTATTTCTATCATCCAAAGATTTGACTGAGTAAAGATGTGTGCATGTGTTTTTTTTTTTTTTTTTTATTGTCTACAGATTTTACAGAGGTCATCCGTATGTGTGTGTGTGTGTGTGCATTCTTGTGTGTCATGTGCAGGTGTTTTCTTAGATGGAGGATAAAAGTGTTTGTATGATTTGGTGTGTATGCATGTATTTTTGGGTCATGCACAAATTTGGCAGAGGTTAGAAGTGTTTGTATGTGCGTGCGTGTGTTTTACTCGGCGGAGATGTAAGATGCGTGTGTGCTGTTTTCTGTCATCCACAGGGAGATATCCAACAGCTGCTGATTGCATCCAACCCCCAGGCTGCTTTCGATTTCTGTGAGCACTACAGCCCTGACTGTGACTCCCCCCTGCCCAGAACACAGTCTCAGGACCCCAGCACATACGTGAGTAACACAGCCCAGCGACCCCCGCCCCGGACTGCTCTGCGTACAGTGTCACACACGCAGGAAATACGCACCGACATATGCACACAAGCACAAGCACACACACACGCACACACACACACATACGCACACGTGTGAGCGCAAACATGTACCAACACACAAACACAGAAAACATCACCCTTCTGTACGCGCAAAGCTGCAAACTTTGCCCATAGTTCTGTCAAAGCGACAGTGCAGAGCTCACAGTTTAAACCTGTGGCAGACACATTCAGGTGTGGGCACAAGAGGCACAGGAGAAGTGCTGGAATCTGCATCGTTACACAAACAGAAATGCAACACAATAAGCATTCCACATGCGAGCGGCCCTGGACTCACACTTCAACTGCAAAACCCAACATAAAAGAGATTTGACACAACGCAACGCAGAAACCACACACACTGTGTCAGTGCACCGGTGTGTCTGTCTCTGCAAACGCAACCCCCCCATCCTTCCACCCATCGAGTACCAGTGAACCAGTAACACCAGCTGCACCCGGGGGTCTATGACCCCGCCCCCATACCAGCCGGGACGGCCAATCTGAGAGAAGCCATCAAAGTACAGCTCTGTCCTTATGCACTGCAGGTTTGAATCATTCCACTCCACTGTCTCTCTCCTCTTATCCCCCCCTCCCCTGAGGTTAATACTTCCATCATTAATTAAACAAACAAACAAACAAAACAAGCTAATATCAGGTGCCTGTTTGTGCTATTACAATAAGAAAAGCATTCTGTGATGTCACCATTTGAAATTCCCATGACAACCTACTCATGTGTATGTCCCCATGACAACGCAGTTCCACACATGAAGGAATCCTTTAACATACTAATCAATTATTATATGTACAGATTATGAAAAAAGACATCCTTATGCACCATGAATATCATAAGTATTAGAGATTTTGTATATTGTTTCAGACATTTTGTTTTCATGGCCGAGGTGATTCACACACAGATTGAAAACTTTCATCAAACTGCTACACCTAAAGATGAGGGAGGTGTGCAGGGGATAAGAGGAGACCCTGAGAGGATGGAAGATCCAAACTGGCCCCTCCCACTTTTGGGTGCGCTTTAACTTCCATTTTCATCCTTTCAATATGTTCATCACGACCCATACGGTCGAGGTATGGGTGAGGCGCTCCGACTCTCAAAATAGAAAACAGAGGACTGAAAACGTGGCTTTGGAAAGCGTGACCCAGAAAACCCTTTTATGCACACAAGCATCATAGAGACAGCATGCAGCTTTCATAGAGCTTAATGTGGGCAGAACACATTTCAGGTCAAGTCTATAATTAACAGAAATGATTACATAGTCTGCAGTTTTGCATTTCAGTTTGGGGTATATATATGTGTACATATGTGAGCGTATGGGGTAAGCTTAGTTCTTGGACGCCAAAAGTCTGGCATCCACGCAGGAAATGTTGAATAAGGGGCAAAAAAATAAGTCCGGCATCCCCAGCCAGAACCTTGCGTCTTTCTACAATGTGCTTTTAACCTGCGTAGCCAGCAGGATTGTTAGGGTGCCGAACAGATCATCAGATCTGACCCTTTCACCATATTTGAGTCCATTATTATGGTAGTGATGCAGATGTGAGCGCTGAACATCACTTCCATTTTAGGCCACATGATCACACAGTATTTCCCCTGATACCCATTTTATCGATCTGTGATCACGTTTGAGGAGATGTTTTCAGTCCTTGATCTTAGCATTGCTATTGCTAGAAGCTAGAAAGAAAGAAAGAAAGAAAGAGAAAAAGAAAGAAAGAAAAAGAAAAAATTGAAGGATGCATGTCAGTTTTTAAACACTTATCTCTTTTCTCATGTTGTTTTCATATTGTTGCTATTAAAGTGATGGGCATAAATAAATGAATACAAATCAGAGTGGTTTTATTCATTGTTTTTTTCCCTTATTTTTTTTATTCATTAAGACATCTGGGTGTGTTTTCCACTAACTACCAGAAGGGGGGGTGGCGTGAGTCCCTCCAATGAGTTAATCAACACACCACTTCTTAATGAATAAGTGCATTTGCTTTGTGTGTGTTTTTTTTAATATTTTTTTTTGTCATTGCTAATTGCTTTAAATCACGGCTTCTTTTCTCCTCCATCTCCTCATTTTCCTCCTTGTCCCAAACTTGACCAACCTCCACCCCTTGTCCCCCCCCCCCCCCCCCCCCCCCCCCCCCCCCCCCCCCCCCCCCCCCCCCCCCTCCCCCCCCCCCCCCACTCTCTCTCAGTACTTTGATGAGGAACAGGATGACTATGAATACCCCTTTTATTATGAAGACACAACTGGCACCCCTCCCATCCCAAATTCCTCCCCCTCCCTCACCGCAGAGCACCACACTGTGCAGGTAACGAAGGAGCCGGAGAGGAGAGAGAACTGAGGTTGGCTTTAGAGAGAGAGGAAACACTTTTTTTTAAAAAAAGCCCAATCCTTGTCTAGGCCGGACTTAACTGCTTAGACGTAAGTGCAGTATTTGAGTCTGTCCTGGATTAAAGTCCAAAATTAAATTGTGAATTATGAATCTGTTTGTTGAAGTTGTTCATTTAGGCAGAGAGGCTGTGGGACCAGTATTATCAATATAAATAGTTCTGCAAGTTCTTCAGTTCCTCCAACTCTCCTCATCCTCATGTTCTCTCTTCTCCCCATTTTTACATTAAAAATGACCGAAACCCTCCCTCCCTTTGCCCCACCTCACCCTGTCGCCCGAAGCTTCTCACATCAACTCCGCCCCATTCACTCATAACGCCGTCCTAACGTCATATTAATGTCATGTTAACGTCACGTTAATGTCATGTGTGTGTTATATTAATGTGGTTGTGAGCTGTCATTGTGCGAGTGGGAGAGAGAGAGAGAGAGTGTGTGTGTGTGTGTGTGTGTGTGTGTGTGTTTTATCTGTCGGTGCAGTGTGGGATCAAACACAACTGTGTGTCAGTGACACAGCCTCACCGCCAGGCTGCACTGAGCCGGGCCTTCTGCTGGTACCTGCTGAGAAGGAGAGGGAGATGTGGTGAAAGAAGAGAAGGGGAAGAAGAGAGAGAGGGAGGGGGGGAGATAGATGAGTGAAGGAGCCAGGAAGGCGTGGCGTCAGTGTGTCTGTGGATCTCCCTGCCTAGCTGTGTGTCTGCTCTTCTGTTTCTGTCTCTGTTCATGTTGTGTGTTTGATACATGTGTGTAGATGCATTCCCACTTTTTAAGATCTTATTTCCTAGTTTGTGGTCTATTTTATTTTATATGCTCCATTTTCTGGTTACCTTCCTTGTCTGTCTGTCCGTCCGTCTATCCCAAAACGCCCAGCTGAAAATGTATCTCTTCATCTGTCGACTCTCCCCCTGTGCCATCTGAGCCACATCCACGACCTGCAGATGCCTGACGTCTCTTCTGTTTTGGGGTCTAGTCTGAGTGTACCTGTCTCTCTACACAGTTGGACAGCTTGGTGCACGTCTGACTGTGTGGCCGTGTCGCTGGCATCAGTTTGGCCCCTCACTGCACCCTGTGTCACAGCAAGAAATAAAACACAGGCTTGAGTTTTTATAAACAGCAGTTGCTGCTTTTTAAAAATAATCATAATAATAATAATAATAATAAAGAGAATGGCATTACTGGAGAGCGCAGCAGAGGGTTGGCATGGCAACATTGGGCAGAAAGAAACAAAACTGAATTCCAATGAGGCTAGAATTCCAATTGGCATCTCAAATTCTGGAACTAACTGGTGATTTTAGAACTGGATTACGGAACTAATTTCTTTGGCTGATTGGGTTCTCTGAATTCCAAATCCTGTCCCGCTGGCCCAGGCTGTTTGAGTTTGATGACATTTTGACAAATGGAGCGAAAGAGTAAGATGGAGCATTCTACACCGTCTCCAGCTCCAGGGGTCTGCTGTATCCAGTAATGCCTGAGCTGACTGAGTAATTCAACGCAAGCCTCAGCCATCTCAATGTCACTGTGTCTCAAAAACATCCACCCATGTCTTTGTCTCTCCATCTCTTTCTCTCTCTCCATCTCTCCATCCCCACCACTTTCAACCCCTCCCACTCCTCATGTCTCTCTCCCTCTCTCCGCTTTCACTGTCTCGCTCACTACACCTTCCATCCTCGAAACTCACAAACCGCAACACAACAACACCACAAAATTTTTTTTAAAAAACAGAAGAGCAAAGATGCTGAAGGTAAACCAGAAAAGCCCAAGCCCACAGAGGCTAAAGTCAAGGCAACCGTAGTGAAACCTGCTCTGCCCAAGACAAAGCCAACACCAAAACCAAAGACCGCTCCGGCCGCCAAAAACAGCGATGAGAAAAATGCCAACGGCAAAAATGGCGCTCAAAAACTGGTAGTTGTCAAAACCGATCCAAAACCGGCCAATGACAAAAATGGTGGTCAAAAGCCAGTGGTGGTTAAAGTTGATCTAAAACCAGCTAATGGCAAGAATGGTGGTGAAAAAACCGAAGTTGCCAAAAACGGTGATGCAAAACCAGCCAATGGCAAAAACGGTGATGTAAAACCAGCCAATGGCAAAAACGGTGATGCAAAACCAGCTAATGCCAAAAACGGTGCCCAGAAACCGGTAGTTGTCAAAAGTGATCTGAAACCAGCAAATGGCAAAAATGGCAATGAAAAATCTGTAGTTGTCAAAAGTGATCCAAAACCGGCCAATGGCAAAAATGGCAGTGAAAAACCGGTAGTTGTCAAAAATGGGGCCCCAAAACCAGCTAATGGCAAAAATGGCGCCGTAAAACCAGTAGTGGTCAAAAATGGTGGCCCAAAACCCGCCAATGGCAAAAATGGCAGCGAAAAACCAGTAGTTGTTAAAAATGGTGATGCAAAACCAGCCAATGGCAAAAACGGTGAACAGAAAGCCGCCAATGGTAAAAACGGTGAGGAGAAAGTCGTAGTCGCCAAAAATGGTGATGAGAAAAAGGCCAATGGCAAAACCAGTGAGGAAAAAATCGTCGCTGTCAAAAACGGTGATGAGAAAAAGGTCACCAAAGTAGAAAAGGTGGTTCCCAAGAAAGTGGTGACCCCAGAGGTGACAGCAGCACCAGCACCTGCTGTAACCATGGCAGCAGTCCCCGCGGCAACCGCGAAAGCTCCCAAAAAGCCCCCCGTATCAAAGGCCGCGCCTAAGAAGGCGGTAACCCTAGCAGCAACCGCCGCTCCCATCCCAGCAGCAACCCCGTTGCCCGCGGCAACTGTGGCAGCTAACGTGCCACCGCCGGTCCCCGTGGCAACTACCAAAGCCCCAAAAAAAACAGCCACTCTCAAAGCAGTGCTTAAGAAAGTGGCGCCACCAGTAGCGACGGCGGCGGCCGCAGCGGTGACGGCGGCTCCAACCGCGGCTCCAACTCCAGCACCCACCGAGGCACTGACCGAGGCACCGACCATAGCCCCAACGGCCGCGCCCACACCCGCGCCCACCGAGGCTCCCGCCCCCAAAAAACCCGTCATCGTCAAAGTTGAAAAACCGAAAATACTGGCGGGCGGCAATAGCGTCAAGTCCACCAGCAGCAAATCGTTCTCCAAGTCTGTGTCCAAGTCCATGAGCCAGTCAGTGACCAAGTCAGTGAGCAAATCCACTTTCGTGAGCAAAAAACAGCTTCCTCCCTTTGGCAAGTCTGTCCTCAGCGGAACCGTTGACTCCATACCCCTACCTGTACCCGTGCCAGCCAAACCAAAGAAGACACTGGGCAACGGTTATCAACAGGTACAAATAAGGGCCCTCGAGTGTCTCTCCAGGGCCGTATTTCCCAACCAACCGCTCTGGTTACGAGACCACTCTACATCCAGGTTTTCCACCTTAACAGTAACTGAGCTTCTCTCCAATCTGTAGGTTTTTAGCCTTTGTATATATATATTTTTTTTTTGATTTTGTTTATATTCTTTTTTTCAGTTTCCATGACTTGTTACAATCGAAAGTACCAGTTAGTTAATGGTCGGTTCTGATTCAGTGTGTTAACATTCCACAGTTTTCTAAAAGTAAAGAAAAGATTATACATATTCCACTATTTACCAGATATCTGCATAAATAATAATAACAAACTAAATAATAATAATAATATCTGATGCTTTGAGCATACGTATAGATCTCATTGTACTAGCACAGGAATTTTTCTGTTTAACATTTAGTTTTTGGTTTTACCGGTCAGATTTTGATCGCAATTCAAAAACCTGCTCAGCAAAATAAAGACACACAAAAAAAGTCAGGCGAAAACTAGAATTACGATGACACATAGTTCCAATGACAGTTCTGCTACGGTGGAAAAGCCCGGATGGTGAGACGGCTCTCAGAAACAATGTTGGCGCATACATACCTGGAACATATCTGCCCTTTTATATATCATATGTTCTTAACCTTTTAAAGAAATAATATGATATAGCGGTATATAACAGACTGTCATATTGCGCCATGTCTGAACTATGTCTCTGCAGTCTTTTCTCTGTTTCTGACCGACTTCCCTTTGACCTTCTGAAACTGTGAAATATGTGTAGCATCTCTCCTAATCGTAGAGTAGATTGAGTAGCAGCTGAGTTATGGAACCAGCATGACTTCAACTTCAACTTTGGCACGACAAAAATCATCCAAAAATACGTGCATGCCATTTTTTGTTTCCCCCACACCACTCTTCACCTCATTCAGCAACAGCAGACAAAAACTACAAAAAAAAATAAATAAAAACCTGACACATACATTCAAACATTCGTACAACTCTACGGTCAACAGTACTTCCACACTGACTATCCTTTACGATATTTCTTGTCTGTGCTCTTTTCTGATATGCCTCTGGTGTTGATCATATTTTTTCATAAATATGAGCGTGTCAGTCTCACAGAAGGAAGTGGTGCTCTGGTCTCGGGAGAGAAATGAACGAAGGTGCATTCTTTGTGCACTGTGGGAAAATCCCTGCCCCAAAATGCAGGTTCCACATCATCAATAAGTTTCATTTTTTTGGGGGGGGACTCTAGAATCCAGCCATCTCAAGGGGTTTTAAAAAATCTGTAAACATTGCACCACAAGCACACTGAAAAGAGGAGCTGAAGGTAAGTTTGTTTTTTCCTCCCTGTTTATTGTTTGCTCCAACTTTGGGTTGAAGTAAACATTAAGGAATGACTAGCACTATCTTCTGTGAGGTTGGCATTAGTTGTCTGTCAGTCTGTCTGTCTGTCTGGTTATTCCATCGATCTCTTGTTCACTGTCTTCAGTTAAGCTTGTCCCCGCTTAACAGAAGACGCGATACTAAATATGAACTTGTCAACTAAAACCAATATTTACGTATTGTAATGATGACGGTCACCAACGCTGTCATCGTCCCCACCCCCCCCAAGAAAAGGTAGGGCAGGTGGCGGCTTTCTCCAACTCACAAAATAACCAATGGGAGAGCCGGCTTGACCTACCTATGACCCTTTCAATCATGGCATTGTGGCTTTTAAGTCTAAACTAAAACCCCCTTAAAAAAAAAAACAAAAGAAATAACATTTTTTAAAAAACGCTTAAGTGAATGGTCAATTCCCTTAAATGTGCGTTTTTTTCCCCCATTCAAAACTGCCACAGACCAAAGGAATTGTAGCTGGGGTCAATAACCTGGTGCAAAATCCAGAATACCGGCTCAATTTCTCTGATCATAGACTGATGAGAACCACCAGGTCTTGTTGGGCAAAATAAAAAAAGAAAAAAAAACAATAATTATATCTTTAGTTTAAATATCCTGTCTCTCTTCTTTACATTTAACGTATTAATAACAATAATCTTGACTTGCTTTGAACTAACCACTCTCTCTCCTTCAAATCTGACTCCACCCTGACCCCGCCCACTTCTCCTCGGCCCTGACCTATCAGGACATAGATCCTGGCCACAGTGAGGCTGGCCCCGCCCCTACTGAGACGGATTATTATTACACCTTAGAGGAGGAGGAGTCCCAGCCAGAGAGTGAGGTGATTGGACATGAGCAAGCCACACCCAAGGTAACCCCCATGCAGGACCAATCAGGGAAAGGCCTTCAGTAATGAATCCATGAGCCTAAAATAGGTGGGCTGTTTGAATTATACTTTCAAATGAAAAACTCTGTCACTAAACACAGTGAATATTTAAAGAAAAAAAGGAAAAACATGGAGATAAGATCAGCCTTACTGTGATTACTGAGAGATGTGGGCTGTCTAGTTAGTATGTAGTTATTAATTTTTGTTAATCAACTCTTAACTATGTTGCCCATCTTTGCCATGAAATTTGAACAACCTGCAAAAAATAATTTTGCTTTTTTATCCACTACAATTTTAAAATGAGACTGCTCAAGATCTTTTTCCTGTGTGCTTTCTTATCATCCAAATGTGACTGAAGTTATTTCCCTCTGACACAAGATTTGCTCCACTTATTTCATTTGGAAGACATATCCTAAAATAAGAAAGAAAAGGTAAGGAGTTGTTATGCCTGGAAAAAATAAAAGAATTCACGTTTAAAATTTGGAAGGCTTTTCACCACAGAAAGGAAACACTTAGGAAAAATATATCGAATGCAGTCTTGTTTTAGAACAAATAACCTTAGGATAACATCCAAATAAATTAAGAAAATTATTCTTTGCAGCGTTCCAGGACCATAAATTTCCAGAATTTGTGTTTTTTTGTACTCTATTTCCTGGAGTATTTTTTTGTACTCCATTTCCTGGTGAGCTGAGAAATGGATTACATTGAACACAATGTGGAAAAAACACAAAATCTGAACACCATGGTTCATAGTAGTGTTAGTATTAACAAGGATCATGTTCATCACCACCACCATCATCATCATCATCTTCATCATCGTTGCCATCATCACCATCACGCTTTGACCTCACTGCGAGAGAGAGGGTTTTTGTACATATTATTTTTAACAGCACATTAAACCTACAATGTCCAGATCATGTTTTGTCATTTATATAAACTGTGAAAGTAGCATTATTGACTCAGTGAAGTCAGCATTGTTTGAATATATATATACAATTAGCATTTCTGGAGCTAAGGTATGGTTGTTTTTGTTGTTGTTGTTGCTGCTCTGTAAGGTTGGACCACCATCACAGATGCCTTCAGTATCATGAAGCATAGATGCCGTGGACAGTTTTTGGATGAATGGGTGGAGGTGGGGGGGGGGGGGGGGGGGGGGTGTTCACAGGGGGGGTGTATCTGCTATGTTTTGCTGTGGATATGTTGCTGAACAATATGGTAACACTTTGTCAACAAAATCCAAGGACGTTGGGATATCTGTAAGTAAAGTACATTTTTGCTCATGTTGACCATTTCAAGATTATTCAATGCAGTTCATAGACAATTTGTAGACTTATAGATGAGCATAATACATAGATGTGATAGTGGTAAGTTACAGGTGCTAAGAATGCAATCACATTTGCATTTTTATCGCCATAAAGCAAAGTGCCACGTCAGTAGCTTGTTTTCATATTCGCGTTGGTGCGCGTGCTTAGTTTTGTGAACTGCACCTCGAGTGTAGGTTCCCAATGTGAGAACGCCGGCACAATGCTCGTAATGACTTCATAAGCAAACCTTTGGTGGAGCACATTGCTTTGATGCTGATAATTGGAAATGAAGGTCTTGTGGACAGGCAAATCAGAAATAAGAATATGGAAACGGAAGGGACACAGAGGCAGCATAACAGCTAGCACCAACAGCGTTATCGGCAATAACCAAAGGGTTATTTTCCAGCATCATCCTCTGCCATTGGTTGAGGCATGACTGCTCTGATCGGCACGATTCCAGAAGTGTCCACCGTGTGTCACTGTTGTCTCTGTCCCTCAGTCAGTGTCTTTGTGTTCCCACGAAGGTAAGACTCACCCACACTGTCTCTGTCTGTGCCTCCCCCGTCCCATCCCTCCAACATCTCCCTCTCTTCACCTCCTCCTTGCTCTTATTTCCTCCTTCCTGTCATCGTCTGTCGCTGCCTCCTCCGTCATCTTTCACAACTCACCTCAAATTACTAAAAATGTCTTCTTTCCCTACCTCCCTTTCTCTCGCATAAAATCCATGAACTTCCTTTCATGTTTTTCTTTCCCCCATATCCTCCCACATTTGTTCTATCAATCTCCTCCACCTCCTGCTCTTCTCCTCCATCTCCTGCTCTTCTCCTCCTCCTCTGTCACTTGTCCTCCTAATGTCTGCCCCTTTGTTCCTCTCTGTCACTCTTCTTGTCACAATCCGTCACTTTCATCCTTCCTCCATCCTTTCACCCACTCCATCTCGTTCCTCTCGCATTTTTTTTCTATCGCTCCTCCTCTTCCCTTGCTCCTCCTTTACCTGTACCACCCCCATCCCCTTCCCTTGCCTCCATCCCTGGCCCCTGAGCAGGTGGAAGAGACAATGGTGGAGGAGGAGCAGGTAGATTTCACCAAGGCAGGTGGAGAGGGTGGAGCTCAGGCTCCGGAAGATTCCTTCACAGAGGAGTATGTGACGGGAGACTTGGGAATGAAGGAATACGACTATTCCTACAAAGACTACAGCGAGCCGCTTCCCGAAGCCGAGACCGGATTCCCCGACAGTCACATGGGCCCCGCCCTGTCTGCCGTCACGGACGAGGGAGGCGTAAGTCGCTTGGTTGTTTTTTTTTTCCCTCTCCCTCCTCCCTCCTCAACCCAAATTGACATTTCGATCAGATGAGAGATGACACGCTCGCATGGTTGAAATGCAATTTGTGGTACATGGTTTGTATCCCGCACTGGAAGGACGCACATGTGCCTGTATAGTTTCTAATGGGGATAAAAACAAAAGCCCAGAGAAGGGCAACAAGAGTTGTTCCAAACTGTTTTCCAGAAGAAAAAAATAAAAAATTCAAGAGTGAGTAAAATATGGGGACAAATATTGCTAATGTCCAAAAATTCTCAGGTCTGAGAATTTAACAATCATATTTCACATTTTTCACTCTTTATATGGTTCTGTGAAAAGTTTAGTGTTTTGTTATTCTGCATTCAAGGAACCAACAAGGTTCAAATAGTTCAAATACCATGAAAGCCAAACACACTAAAATAATGGCTTCTTGTCCATAGTAAAATCGTGTTTTGAGCTACTTTGTAATATTGGAAACACTTTATTTTCTTTGACTTTCCCTCCTTTTTTTGTCCCTTGTTACTTGTGCTACGCCATAAGCTCCCACATGGAGCGCCACAGCGTTTCATAACGTGTTAAATATTGTTGATTATATTATTTAATTGGCCTGTTAGTGTTTCTAATATAACAAAAATTGTTCCAAGGCATAATATTTTAACATCGATAAAAGGCCTCTGAAATCTGGGGGTTTGTTTTTGGCTTTAATTTGGACTTGATTCGAGGCAGTGACACTCAAGACCCACATATTTACCCTGATATAAATGTTATTGACCTGAAAGACGCACCATTAATTTGCCCAACTTGTTTATCCACTGATAAGCATGTGCCTGTACCTAATGATAAATCCAGTAATAACCTTGTGATAATGGTCAGCATTGATAAGCTAAATTCAGTGTTTGACGTGCAACTGGGAAGCATGTTCGCTAAAGGTAAATCTAGCTCTGAGCCTTAGTAGGCCGTTGCTTTCTTGGACTGGAGCTTTGTGCCCGTGTCTGCCTCTTCATCAAAGTGTTTGTATGAGCGTCCTGCTTCCTGTTTCCTGTTTCCTTTTTCCTGTCATTTGCCTGTCTAATGAGGATCCCTCCATCTGTCTGCATCTTATCTCTTATGCCCGTCTGTTACCTGCTGATTGCTACACTGTCAGCCTGTTGTAGCAGAAAGTGTGTTTGTGTGTGTGTGTGTGTGTGTGTGTGTGTGTGTGTGTGTGTGTGTGTGTGTGTGTGGCATCTCAGAATGCTGGCCACATTTCCCTGGTTGGCAGATAACATGGTACAGTATGGCATTATAGTGATTACCATGGTAGTGTACACTATAATTGTGAGTTGTCATAGTCTCCATGGTAAGGGCCTCAGTATTGCTTCAGGACTTGGCGTCCTGCTCTGGAGTTGGTGGTTCTGGGGCAATACTTGATTACAGTGGAGAACTGTAATGCAGCTTTGAATCATTGCATCCATTTTGGAATATAGAACACATGCTGGAACATTGTATTCATTCTGGAACATAGAACCTATTTTGGAACTTTATGTTCATTCTGGAATACGGATCCTATTCACTCATTCTGGAGCATGGTACACATGCTGGAACATTGAATTCATTATTTGATCTCTGTATTCTTATGTCACATTCTTTGTATCCTTAGCTTCTTTAACTTTAGGCTATCCCAGCTTTGCCAGCGTGGTAAGACAGTAAGGTGAAGTGAAGTCAAAACAAATGGGGACTATACAGACATGCATAATCACAGCATGTTACACAATGTGTAATCTAACTCAGCACTCTCAGAATAACTGGCACTTTGGTTTGGAAATGTCACAAGTTAGATTGCAGCCCTTTGCCAGTGCATTTAGTTTTTAAATACAAGCTTGGAATATCGACCAAAAAAGTTTGTGCTGCAGCTTCATATGACAACTAATGGGAATGCAAACTGAAATATGCAATGAACTCTCTGCACATTACTGTGCGTGCATGTGTGTGTGCTTGTGTGTGTGTGTATTTGTGTCTTTGCTGTTGTGGGTTAAATCCAACTGGCTGCTTTCCGTATCACACATTACGGGTGTGATATTATCCTGTGCCCTGGTCCTACGCTGTGCGTACATCGTCTGTCACACTGTATGGTAACACAGAGGAAGAGCACTGAGATCGTTACTTCTTCATGTGAGTTTCTGCCCTACAGCTCTGTCTTGGGTGCTGGTCTCACTCTTTTCACTCACACAATACATGTATTTGTGTTTTACTATAGCAGTGAGCTAGCCTGGTTTATACTTTAGTGGCTGTCAGGGTTTTATTTGTGTTTGAATTCATTGATAGGAGATCTTTATCATAGGAGCGTGTGTTTGTATTGACTATTTTGCATTCAGGGTTACACGTTGCATTTACATAGACTGTGCCTTGCTCTTAGTTACATGAGTGTTGCGAGTGTATTTAATCTTGAGTGTCACGTGCATGTTGGGCTGTTTTTTGGGTATCATCTTTGCATGTCAATTGTGTTGACTTATGGGTTACATCTGTGCTGTTTTTGGATCACATACATGTTACATGTTCACTGTGTGTTACATGTATGTTGTATGTGTATACTCCATGTGTTATAGGTTACATGTGTGGGTTGTGTATGTGTTATGTGTACATTGACTGTGCTGTATTCCAGGCTATGTGTGTTGCATGTAGACTGATTGCGCTGTTATGTGCGAGTTGTGTGCACATTGTGCTATATTGTATTCTGGGTATCATATATTTATGATGCATTTAGATGAAGGTGGTGTGTTGTGTTTGTTGTGTGCTAATTATGCTGTGTTCTAGATTAGGTGTATGCTATGTGTACGTTGACTGTGCTGTGTTCTCGGTTCCATGAGTGTTACGTGTACATTGACTGTGCAGTGTTCTGGGTTCCGTGTGTGTTACATGTACATTGACTGTGCTGTGTTCTCGGTTCCGTGTGTGTTACGTGTAAATTGACTGTGCTGTGCTCTCGGTTCCGTGTGTGTTACGTGTACATTGACTGTGCTGTGTTATGGGTTCCATGTGTTAAGTGTAAATGGACTGTGCTGTGTTCTCGGTTCCGTGTGTGTTACATGTACATTGACTGTGCTTTGTTATGGGTTCCGTGTGTGTTACGTGTACATTGACTGTGTTGTGTTCTTGGTTCCATATGTGTTACGTGTACATTGACTGTGCTGTGTTCTGGGTTACATGTGTGTTTTCCTCAGGCCTCCGTGAGAGCCCAGAAAGGAGAGAAGGGAGACCCTGCTGTCCTTGAGCCTGTGAGTCAAATTAATCGATTACCTATCGCCCTGATTTCAGACCTGAGCAGTCATCTGACTATCAAACTGGCGATAAACTTAACAATCAAATAATGAAATAACCCTCTGGAAATGCCAGTATCATTGCCAACCCCTCTCACAATCTGCACCTCCCTGTGTTCCCCAATTTCTCCCTCTCCACCTCTCAATCCGTCACTCTCTTTCTCTCTCCCTCTCTATCTCTTTTTCAGGGTATGTTAATTGAAGGACCCCCAGGACCAGAAGGACCAGCAGTAAGTTCATCATCTCGCCATCTTTTTCATCTTCTTTTCGTTTCACTCTCTTCTATGAGTGTTTTTTTAGAGTACACAGGAGCTATTGTCAATCTACATGAACTATATTAACCCTTAAATAAAGGCACAGGAACATTGAGTGACAATTACGAGCAATTATGTAATCATTAATCAATTTGTTCTTTCCGTTTCTTCTTCACCCTTCTTCTCTCTCTCTCTCTCTTTCTGTCTTTCTCTCCATCTCTCTCTCTCAGGGTCTCCCTGGCCCCGCTGGCCCCTCTGGACCCCCAGGTTCTGTTGGTGACCCCGGTGAGAGGGTGAGTATTGTCTCAGGCCCGCCCCCTGCTGGAGAGTCCGTGTTCCTCCATCGTGGGGTTTGTTTGTCCAGAACTAACCTGCACCTCTGCGTTTTTAGGGACCCCCCGGAAGAGCAGGCCTGCCCGGAGCTGACGGAGTACCTGGACCCCCCGGAACCTCTGTCATGTTGCCTGTGAGTCACCCTCTCCCCCTTTTCCCTGTGTCCCTGTTTCTGTCCAGTATCCTGTCTGTCTGTCTCTCTGTCTGTCTGCACAGCAGTGGTCCTCCTCTGTCTGTGACTGTGGATTAATCTGTCCCTCTATCTCTTTACTCTTATCTATCTGTGCATCTATCTATCTGTTTCTCTCTCTCTATCTTTGAGTCTGACTTGTTTTGTTTCTATCTCTATCTCTTACTGGTTTTCTACTAGCTCCTAATCCATGACATCACTTTATAAATTCCTGTCATTTTTTTATTTAAAAAAGTTTTGTTAAATCATACAGTCACCATTTTTATCAAAAGAGTACCTCTCAGGTTGTAATTGAATAAACTGGCCACTAGGTGTCAGTGTTACATCACTATAAACAGGTGTAACATAATTACTTGATGCTAGTTTGCAAAGACTTGGGAAAAGTCCATTCGTTTAATGTCTGGCAAACATCCACCATTACCTAATGAAAAGTTTCTTTCATGGGTTTAGAAGTTTCTCTTATTTAATTACATTAACCTGTTTTTTTCCATTCCTTTCTGACACACGCTAAACTATTAATGATTCACCAAGAAACCTTCGATTTCCATCACTCCAGGCTATTTAACAAACATGATTAATTGCTTTAAATTGTTTTGTCAATGAGGGCATTAGCATTTCTGGAACATTTTTCAGCTTGACAGGGTAGGGTGAGCGTTGGAAGATTCCTGTGCTCATTTCTGAATTTCTCTTTTTTCTTTCCCTCCCTCCTTCCTTTCATCTCCCTCTCCCTATCTCCCTTTCTCACCCTTTCCCTACTCTCCTCTAAACTCTGTCTCTCCTGCCCCCATCTCCCTGTCTCACTCCTTCTCTACTTTAACCTTCTCTCCTGTCTTCCCTTTCCCTCCCTCTCTTCCTCTCTCCCTCTCTCCCTCTCTTACTCCCCCCTTTCCTCTCTCCTCTCTTCCTCCCCCTCCCCCCCCCCCCCCCCCCCCCCCCCCCCCCCCCCCCCCCCTCTCCCCCCCCCCCCCCCCCCCCCCCCCCCCCCCCCCCCCCCCCCCCCCCCCCCCCCCCCCCCCCCCCCTCCCTCCCCCCCCCCCCCCCCCCCCCCCCCCTCTCTCTCTCTCTCTCCCCCCCTCTCTCTCCCTCTCTCCCTCCCTCCCTCCCTCCTTCTCTACAGTTCCGCTTTGGCAGCAGCGGGGGTGATAAGGGCCCCATCGTCTCTGCCCAGGAGGCCCAAGCTCAGGCCATTCTGTCCCAGGCCCGGGTGAGTGACACCCAGAACAGAGCTACCCTGAGCTGGGCCTATCTACAGCACACACTGTACAGCTACTCATATATATATATATATATATACATACACACGCATACAGTTACACTAACCCTAACCCTAACCCAGGCCCTGGTGAGTGACTCCCAGATCTACAGCACGCAAAGTGTATATACACAAATATGTACACACAGAGCCACATACACACTCACACACAATACAGCTACTTACCATGCACTATGCACCCACATACACTATGCACCCACAGCACACTCTCATCCTCTCCATATATGGATATATACACACACATATACATATATACACACACATACAGTACAGCACAGCTACACACACAGTACAGCTACACCTATACACACATACACAGCTGTGCACATACAGTATACACCATACAACTCAACTACACACACACACACACACTTCTACTCACATAGACACATAAATACACACAAACATGTGGATAAATACAGCACAACCCACATCAACTACTCATATATGCATGCAGCACACACAAACACACACACAAGTATAGCACACATGCATATACAAATGCTAAACAAAGACATAATTGCAACAGAAAAAGACACAACCTCACTGAAAAAACTCACAAAATAAAATGACACAGCAAAGAATAAGATGCATTTTTTTTGCTTTAATTGATTTTTATGTTATTTTGACAACAGCTGTTGTTTTGTCTCCCGCATCTAGTTGGCACTGAAAGGTCCACCTGGACCAATGGGATACACTGGGAGACCTGGACCCTCAGTAAGTGCCCACCGAGCCTCAATCTGATTGGTCAAGGCTAGTCTCACTTATTCGGCTCATAACTATGACATCATAACTATGCTCTCAGGACCTCCTGGTGGCTCACATGGCAAAGCAATGGTTTGGCAAGGCAACAATTGGCCCAGTCTCACCAGTTCAGTGCGTGGTTCTCATAGCTCTCTACCGCCCACTCGTGGTCAGGCTGGGTGCATGCAGCAGCTCAGACTGAGTGTATACTGACTTTGTGATCCTCCAGTGATGTAGTTAGTGTGCAATTAGTGATTACGGCTGCAGGGTGGAAATAAGTGATATTATCATCATATGCTTGTAACAGAAACATGGAACTGCCAGCATTTTAATGGGCAGTAGCAGACTAGTAGTGTGTGTGTGTGTGTGTGTGTGTGTGTGTGTGTGTGCATGTGTGAATACTGTTGTCTCTCTTTGATTGTTTTTTTGACATTTTTGTCATGATTCTGGTTATTTTTAGGGCACCCCTGGAAGCCCTGGCTTGAAAGGTGAAGGTGGCGACCCTGGTCCTCAGGTAAGACGCTCCTACCTTTATGTTCAGCCTGCACAGGTGCACCTCAAATGCCCAATCATGTCCAGGTACAAGAATGCCCCATCCATAGCCTTACTGGGGTCCAGCTACAGGGAAACTGGATTTATAAACAACTGTCCAACTACAGGGCAGTGGAAAGTCAATTACCGATGTCAAACTGCAGAGCGACAAAAAATATGTATCTCTCTAATGTCCAGCTGTAGGAAATCATTACATTACAGTTACAATGACAATGATCGCCACAGTTCTCCTCGTCTTTGTGTTTTTTGCTTTTGCAACTTTGTGTGCTCTTATAAAACTCCCAGTAAACCATCCAAACACGTTTAAATGAACCAAGGATCTCCACTTTCTTAGTTTATGTTTGTATATTAAAGCGTGTAAAATAACGTGTTTGCCGACGTTGAAGTGTGTTGTTGATGTGGGTTTGTGGATTTGTTAACCAGTGCAAAGCGCATAAATTTGTCTGTTTTTACCTCACAGGGTCCAAGGGGACCTCAGGGATTGTCAGGGCCCCCTGGCAAAGCTGGCAGAAGGGTGAGTAGGATAAAACAAAATAAAATAAAATAAAATAGATATTTATCGTCCTCACAGAGGATATTGGTTTCCAGTAGTGATGGTAGAATAGGATTTTATGGAACCTGTCGTGGGTGGAGCTACACTGTGCTGTCAGTCCCTGAGTTCTTTGAGCCAATCAAAAGTCTTTGCTCTGCTCAGCAGAACTCAATGATTGGTTCAGCTCAGTCATGTCCTGGTAACAAAAGTGCGGCTCCACCCATTTGTGATGTCATGAAATGTCACACTCCCATTACTACTTTCACTAGAGTACACCTCATGCAGATGTATTGTGTGTAAAAACATAAGGAAAAACAATGGACAGAACAAGATAGATAGTAAAACAAAAATATCTAGTTGTTGGGTTTGGTCCAGATCAGAGGTGAAAGTTCGGGAAGAAGTGGATCTGGTTCTAGTTCTGGTTGTAGTTACACTACTGACAGTGCAAGAAGCCATGTCTTAACATGGACTATGTGGGTCGCTAGCCCCAAACCAACTAGACTACAGGCACATTATCTGCACAGAAGAGTGGTCTGTCTCTGGGTCATTACCCACAATCCACCTCTGTAATACAAGGCAGTAAGCACACCATAATTTTCCCTCCATTTCTTGATACTGATTTCCTGAAATTAAACAAAACCAAAATGGTTCGAATGACATTAAGTATGTCCCAATTTTCTGAGAATAGTTTCTTGATTTTAAACTATTTTCTTGCACTGGAGTGTATGTGCGGCCAGATATTATTTAGAAATTGTGAACATAGTACAGATATTCCAAGTTACCGCTGAATGTTCTATTGACATAACTCTTCGTCTCTCTCCTTGTCTCTCCATAGGGACGTGCTGGTGCTGATGGAGCAAGAGGCATGCCGGGTGAATCTGGTCCAAAGGTACCCTTTACTTATTGCTTCATTTCTTTCCCTGTGGTGACAGTGCCTTTTGTGTGTACCTGTAAATTTATCCATGGAATTTAGTCTTCAGTCTTTGCAGCTTGTGCATTTATCTGCTACCTGTCTAAAACCAAGACTTCGTGTGGGGTTAGGATTGCTGCTGGTCTTTGGACCAATGTGTTGTTTTTTTTTCTTTCTCTGTTTGTGTGTTTACCTCACATGTCATAATGTGACAATGTTATAATACCTTATTTCAGCTTGCTAGCATCTTTAGCATAACATACGCAGTCATTAATATTAGCTTTTAGTCAGTGAATTTTTTTGTTTTTTTTGTTTATACATTTACTTCACATTGTATTTTTAGAAATGTGCATAGCATTTAGCATCATTTATGTTATATCTTATCTCTACTTTGTTCCAGTTTCTTAGCATTCTTTAGTATAGCATAGCATAGCTGCTTACCATTAAGGTTTGCTCTTCTTTCCTCTCCAACACCACTCTCTCTTTCGCTCCATTTTAGGGTGACCGTGGCTTTGATGGGTTGCCTGGACTTCCCGGTGACAAGGGCCACAGGGTGGGTATTCCTCTGATAAAATGAAGGAAAATATGAAAAAAAAAATAGAAATAAAAACAATACAAGATAAGGGATACCTATGGACTGATTGGTTAGCTAAATAGCTGTGTGAACCTGTAACTAGCATAGCATAGCAATAGTATGCTAATCTGTATTAGCACTGATGCAAAAGTATATATTTATGCCCCAAACAATGAATATTTTCATGGGATGCCAATTACCACTCATTTATTCATAGATCAATTTATTGCAAACAGATTTATTAATTGATTAATCATTACATTAATTGCTTAATTATCAATTAATAAATTTCTGTAGTTTGTTATCACTTTAAAAGTTGCAAACATTTATTGCCTCTGAATAAAGCATTGCTAGTTGTGGAACATGCCTGTTTACCAGCCTGCTGTTTTAGCATAGAGTAAGATACTCATAGGCCTTTCTCTTATATGTAATGCATGCTAATCACATGCTTCTTATTGTCTTCCCCATTTTCTGGCTCATTTTAGGGAGAGACTGGAGGCATTGGACCCCCTGGACCTCCCGGAGAGGATGGAGAGAGGGTATGAGGAACAGGACGGGGTGGGGGGTGGAGGCGGGTTGGGACTGTTTTCTGCACAGGAAAAGACATATCGAGGCCCACTAAAAGTTTTTCTAAAATTTCCTGACAAGGCCAGTGCTTTGAAAGGATGAACCTTGCTTTAAGTTTTTTTTTGTTGTTTTAAAGAAAATATCATGTCCTTCAGATGGCTTAGGGGCCACGATCCCACAGAACGTTTTGAAAGAGTCGGGGTGCAAGTTTTGTGTTCTGTTTCTGTTTCCAGGGAGACGATGGAGAGGTCGGACCCAGAGGACTGCCAGGTGAACCAGTGAGTGTTTCTCTGTCCCGTCCTTCTCTTTCTCTTTCTCCAGCTTTCTCTCTGTGTTCTGCCATCTCTGTCCCTTTTTCCTTCTTCTCTCTGCAATGTCAATCAACCAATCAACCAATTGATTGCTCAATAAATAAATCAATCTATCAATCGATCAGTTGTTGGTTCAATCAATCAACCAAACGATCAACCGACAAACCAACCAATCAATCAATCAATCAATCAATCCATTTTTTTGTGTATTATTTTACTGTTGGCCTGGTGACTGCAGCAGCTCTTTGTCCATAGCCTTATCCCTAGAACAGCACCACCCAACAACTGACTTTAGACAGGTGTTGAACTAAGAGATTAAATAGTATCTTTCCCTTCATCCCTCTCAATCTTTACTATTATTGTACTTTTATCTACGCCCCTGGTTTCTAAGGGTGTACCTGAATTTGAACACCAGTCCAGATGTTTCACTCTGTTGTAGATTTAAACCTCTCATTCTTAACTCATAATCCCCCAAGCCAATTAATTAGTAATCTCTCTCTCTCTTTCTCTCTCTCTATCTCTACTGTCTCTTTCTCTCTGTCCTTCTCTGTGTTTTCCCAGGGGCCCCGTGGTTTGTTGGGACCCAAAGGGCCAAATGGAATCCCGGGACCTCCTGTAAGTACATGCGTTCACCCCACAGAATCTACACAAATCAATACCATTACCAAATTATGAATTATTTCCAGTAAAATTATGATTTCAGTCAGTTCCCCCCCACCCACCCTCTCATCCACATACACACCCATTTTTTCCCCTAAAACCGTGAGTTCACTCTCATAAAGTCTATTTTCAGACCAGCCACACTGGCACCAAAACCAGATAAGACCAGGACTTCCTTAACGAGAATGTTCACTCAGGCAACTGCAAATTACTGTTTGACTCCGAATGCATAAAAACAGAGACCGCACATCGAAATATAGAAACCATTGACCCACAGTTTTTACATAGTGAGTACAAACTGTTCAGTGAAATAATTAAGCTGGTATTTTTAATTTATACAAAGCTGAAACATTTAACGATAATGAGGAACAGAGTCTTGAAAACTAAATATTTGACACCAGCAGTGGTGATAATGCTGATTTGTTTTGTTTGGTTTTGTCGAGTGATTCTTTATTTGAGTTTCTGTCTGATTCTAATTTCAAAATATGAGAACATATTTTTAATTGTTATACAGCAATAGTACAGTATATTAGCCTGCAATGAAGGAAGTGAAGGAAGAATTTGGTTTCAGGACACCAAAAATGGGTGGAGCTACCATATGTCAATTTTTTTTGATTGGCTGAAGCAACCCAGTTGTTGCAATGCATCTCAATTCACTATCACTACTCTCAGGTCCTTAAAGGGTCGTTATAGTAGGCCCAGACTTTTGCCAATATTTTATGATTTTTCTGGATTCTAAGTATTGATTCCCAATTAAAAATTTTAAATAGAAAAAAACTATAATTGATCAATAATTGATCTCTGTCTTTTTCAGGGTGTGCGTGGAAACGACGGTCCTCACGGTCCTAAAGGAAACCTGGTTAGTGGCCCATTTTGAGATGCCTGTAATGACCTGTGTTATCGCTGTGTCGCGGCAGGACGCAGTCGCCAGTGATACACAACACGCATTCGGGTTCAGCCTGTGGCACCAGCGAGCTCTGTGCCTGTAGAGTTACCATATCAAAACAAACTGAAGAAAGAGGACACACCGACAAATATTTACTAAAATTCAGTTTGGACTGGCATTTTTGTTAGAGCATGTCAAAAGAAGGAAAACAAACAGAAGCCCATGCGTACATCTGAACTCCCCACCCTCCACCCCCTTTTTCAGGGTCCTCAAGGTGAACCAGGACCCCCTGGACAGCAAGGTACCCCCGGAACTCAGGTAAGCGCTGTAGCCACTGTCAAGACTAATTTGTACCACACTATTGCGTATTAAACTGTACTTAAAATCATCCTGAATTAACCAGACGATGTAGGCTAACTGAAGTGACAGGGAATGAGTATGTGTGCAATATATTAAGTACATACTGGATAATATATAATATATGGGGCATATTTTGGGCTTGGTTTTTAGTCTTGCGATTACTTAACATGAAACTTCAAAGTTTCATGTTAAGTAATCACAAATGTTTTTTTTTTTTCAAGGAATTGCACCGCTTGAATTAGCGCTAGCATTAGCATGCATTCAGTGACAGCAAATCCTGCAAGCGCTCCCGATGAGCATTATGTTGCACAGTAACATACTGTGGGCTAAAACTGGCTTTTATCCAATCAGGGAATGCCAGGACCTCAGGGAGCAATTGGACCACCTGGGGAGAAGGTAAGATTCAAAAGTTCACCAGTCAATATCAAGTGGAGTTATCCATTGCCTTTGTTCAGTTCATTCCACCTAGGGTAACAGGGAGGGGGGCCTATCCCAGCATACACTGGGCAAAAGGCAGGGAGACACATACCCACACACAATTTGGGAGGTCCAGTCTGCCTTACTTGCATGTTTTTGGAAACCGGACAGTACCCATGTGGACACAGGGAAGTCATGCAAACTCCAAACATGGAGGCAATCGAACCTGGGTCCTTCTTGCTTTTTAAAATTTTTTATCCACAGATTAAGGCATTCACCCAATTACTGATTGACTCACTCATTCACCAAATCACTCCCTCATCACCCACTGTCTCATTCGATCATTCGACTCTCCCACTCACTCAACCACCCACCTAGGCATTTACTGACTCATTGAGTCACACCCGCAGTAACACTGTTTTACCACCGGAGGGCGACATGGCCAAATAAGACACAGCCAATATGTTCGCTTCCCTGTTCATCTCCCTTTTGTGTCTTTGCATTTTTACAGGGACCCACAGGAAAGCCAGGTCTACCAGGAATGCCGGGCGCTGACGGCCCTCCAGTATGTGCCTGAGTCTATATTCTCATTATTTTATATTATGCTAAAATGCCAGTATCTTTACTAAAACATCTCTGTGACGTATATGAGAATATTATTCGATAGAATATTAACTGGCTTTTTTCCCCCTATTATTTTTATATTGAAACTATGCGTACAAGATTAATATGAAACAAAAAAACAAAAGGTCCTCTGACCCCTTCCTTCCATTTTAGGGTCACCCCGGAAAAGAGGGTCCCGCTGGTACCAAGGGAAATCAGGTACATCATCTTCAAATAACCCCAAAAACGAAAAGAGGGAGAAAGTCTCTTTCATCGTCTTTTCATTCTCGGGGATAGTTCAGTTCCGTGCACTTTACATGAGCTTATTGACGGCACATTGAGCTGAATGCATTACGAATAGTTTTTGCACTGGTCTTCTGTAACCTGTGAGTTATTCACTCCTTGCATATTCTCCTTGTTTATCCACACAGGGTCCCAATGGCCCTCAGGGCACCATCGGTTATCCTGGACCTCGTGGCATTAAGGTAAGCTTCAGTTGACACCTCTACTGAATTACATTACATTATATTATAGTACATTCATTTAACAGACACTGTGGAAATGTGGAAGAACATAAGCGTATCCACCTGTTTATGAGTGCACAGACCTTAACTAACCACATTTCTAGACCAGCAAGTACCTAAGCAGCATCAATAAGCAACAGTACTTGTGTGTTATGGTAGTCTTAAGTTGAAACACAGCCCATAAATACCGCTAGTATATTCAATAAAACCATTTCATTGAATGGGATTCAGGTGCAGCCTAAAGAGGTGAGTCTCCAGCCAGATTGTGGAAGACAGTCAACAATTTGGCTGTCCTGACATTGGGGGGATGGGAGTGCATTTCACCACTAGAGGGGCGCCAGTGCAGAGAGCCGAGTTGAGATCGAAGATGCAGAATTGTATTTCATTTATAACACATGACCATAGTCAGCTCATCCTGCTCATATGTGTTTGTGAGTTCAACTTCCTGCCACCGAGCATTTCGTGTTGCTAAACACAAAGAAACATAAACAGCAATATGAAAATTATATCCGCACTCCCACACAATTATTGCAATGTTTACCCAGGATGATTACATGGCCTTGTAAAAAGTATTTCTGTCAGCATGTAGCACATAAAACCACATTATGCGGTTCTAATCTTGGTCTTGTCCTAGTTTTGTGACATTGGCTGACATAGGACAGCAAGACCACTGCATCTACACTGATTTGTCTTGTATCTCGCAAGTCATTATCGAACTATACTATTTCACCGAAAAACGAAACCTGTATTTTTAAAGAATCGTCAGCTCTTGAAGACACACTGTGGTGCTAGATTTTGACTCTTGGGAGAGCTCTTGCATATTTCCATGAAGTATCTAACAAACTGATATTTTACTATTCTGATAATATCAATAGTGGACACACAGTGTAGCTGTCTGTAGATTTTTCTAAAGACTGCCCACCATCTTGTGAAAATATTTAATTCTCTTCAGTGATTGGTCAGTTTTGTCTACTTGATATCATGCAATGGAGTTGTATTAAATGAGCTCTGTGTTGAATCAGTTGGATTTTTGTGTGTATGATGTAGCATTAATGGAGTAATGATGCAAATTAATTTCTTAATTAATGATCATTGATTGCTTAATTAGCTCTTAACGAATCTGTGTTAATTACAGGGAACTCAAGGTATCCGTGGCCTGAAGGGACACAAGGGAGAGAAGGTAAATAACCATTAATAAAAGTTCTGATGGTCGTGGTAATATAGTACATTTCCATTTTGATTGTGTATTATGTATTGTCATATTTCTTAAAATGTCACTGATTTCATCATGATTGTGATGGTAATGTTATTGATGATGTCATCTTTCTTAGGGTGAAGACGGCTTCCCCGGTATCAAGGGTGATTTTGGTGTGAAGGGAGACAGAGTAAGACTAAATTATTGATTATACCAATTATCACTTGATATGCATTTGAATGTTATGCATTTAATTATCATGTTGCCAGTCTGAAGCATTGGTTGCATCTGAGCTGATATTTAAGAACACGAGAATCCATAATGATGAGAATAGGCCACTCAGGCCATTTATAGTCATTCACATACACTCTAAAGGGCATCCAGTACTGCATCAAGCCTGGGCTTGAACACTCAAATGATCTGAAAAGCTATTCCGAGAAAAATGAATTAATGGCTTTTTCAATGTATTACTTCCTGTGTGTTATTGAACAGCATTGATTAAATGAGATACTCAGCAGCACTTATTGATTATTGACTGAATGAGATATACAACAGGGTTTGGTTATTGATTATGGGTTTGGTTATTTATTGATGTTGATTGAAAGACATATTGTGCAGGTTTTGATTATTGATTATCATTACTGCCAGTATTTGTCAGAATTTTGTTATCGATCATTGATCACCTTTGGTAATTGGTAGCATTTGATTATTGATTATTGATCAGTTTTGAACATTTTCCACAGGGAGAGGGTGGAGTACCAGGGCCCAGAGGCGAGGATGGTCCCGAGGGGCCAAAGGGTCGCGTCGGCCCCCCTGGCGAGATCGGACCACTCGGTCTGGTCGGAGAGAAGGTGGGAGTTGGGAGTTTAGAGGAATGGGGGTTGGATTTTTGGGTGGAAAGTCTGAAATCACCTGAATTTTTGGCATTACAATGTGTTGCAATGATTGCCTTGAAAAAGACTATATCATCTATAGAAATTACATAATAATAATAATAATTATAATAATATGTAAAAAAGGGAAAGCTGTGATTGATCACTACTGATGAGGTTCTCTTGTTTTAGGGTAAACTGGGTGTTCCTGGGTTGCCTGGATATCCAGGAAGGCAAGGACCAAAGGTAATGCACCTACTTCCTGTCCTGTACCGCATCTACTTCCTGTCCTGTACCGCATCTACTTCCTGTCCTACATTTTTGTCAGTGATGAGGTGTAACATAAGACAGAACAGTACCACCAGTGTTGCTTAGTTCACGCCCCTTCTTGAATACAGTTTTTCAAATTGAAACTTTTCCTTTTCAACTGCAGAGATGAAGAGAACTGTCCATGTTAAAATAACACAGAACTGGCCACCCTTTTGTAGACATGCCCCTTTAGCTCATTATGATGTTTAATGGACCAATGAGAGAGCACGTTTCCCAGCTGATATGTGACATCACCCTCTCTCTTCCCAGGGTTCCCTCGGTTTCCCAGGATTCCCCGGTGCAAACGGCGAGAAAGGAGCAAGGGTAAGGAGCATCGCTCAAACCAAGACTTTGTCGACCAATCAGAATCTTTGTAGCAGGTAGCTCTGTCGACAGCAATAGAGTAAACCCCTAGACTGTGCTGAAGACCCCCAAGATGCTGTGTTAGGGTCACCATACCTCCCATATTTCTCCTCACAGTCCCAAATTTCATCCCTTGTCTGACTTTTTTGGTGAAAAGGGCCAAATGTCCTGTATTTGAACAATCGGTAAAATGTGGGTTTGGGCTTTTATGTGTTTATGAGAATCGAACCACTGCAAACAGTCCCCGTTCAGCAATCTGTATCTGCCACTATTCACCCCTGAACTTATCAATATATATCTATCCCCAATCCCAGTCCACATCTCAAATATTTTATACATGCTCCTCCATTACAAATTTTATTTCCTTGGTAAAATGTAAACCAGGAAACCTTTAGAGTGTTCTGTTTTAAACCTTGGAAAATGGTCACACAATGCAGTGGAAACTGCCTTAAAATCAAAACCATGCTCCAAACAGAGGTTTGTAATGTTTAAAGACTGGCAAATGAGCCCTGTCTCTCTTTAGGGCAGTGCTTCCACTTCCTGAAGAGGGGGTTATTAAATTCTAGTCTACGAGGCCCCCCGAGTGCCGTGTCAATTGGGCGTCCTTGTTTTTGCCTATTTAAAAATCACCTTTTTGATATTTCCCTTTGTTTAAGGACCAGTTAATGAGCAGTGACTTGTGGTACAGCACTCCCCTTTGAAGCGGATGAAAGTCTTCCGTTTTAAATCCAAACCATTGAGTTTAATGTGAGCACAGCTGGATGGAGCTGTCCTGCACTGTTGAGAGTTGGGCTTATATTCAGACAGAAGGCCAGACGAACAAATGTACTGATGAAGTTCAAATGGTGATGCGATGACCTAATATGCGTTTTGTTTTCCAGGGCCTAATTGGAAAGTCTGGACCAAGAGGACAAAGAGGACCAACGGTACTGTTTCATTTGCTCTCCACATGTTCACTTAACAGTCACATGGTGTTGTCAAGCCAAATGGTGGACAGAGATCTCTCTCTCTCAAATACTCTCCCAGTCACACACTGTTACCCATGCTCATTAACTACTGTAGGGCAGGCAGAATCTGCTGGGGGTCCCAGAAAATGCCATGGGGCCCGTCTGATTGATGTTCATTAACATTATGTTATCCCTTGGCCATTATCTGCTGGGGCCCCTTTTTGTTTAGGGCCCCAAGCTGTCCCCTGTCTTGCCTGTCTGTAAAACGAGGGCAGGCACACGGACAAACTAAGAGCTTGCTGGCATGCTGTTCAGGATCCTTTTTCTTCGTGTTATAAGGGGGGGCCCATCTCTTTCTTTCAGGGGCCCAGAGGTCAGAGAGGGCCGCGCGGATCTACCGGAAAGCCAGGAGCCAAGGTGAGCCCCAAAAAAGTCCCGCTGTCATGAAAGGTTGCTAGGACTCTCATTAAGGACTCCATGAGGGCCAGCTAAGATCTGTCGGCCATTACTGTCTCACACAAACCAATCAGCAGGGTCGTCTGTTGTGGACATCCTGGTCTATTCTTCATTATTGTTCCAGATTTTGCCCACACTTGTCTCATCTTTCCGAAGCTGAGTTGCATCGGGTTTGCTACAGTAGTTGAACCGTGGCGGCCATTTTAATATCTTGGTAACAGTAATAATGGTTTAGCTTTCTGTGGTCAAGCTCTGGTGACTATGCCCCACAGCCCAGCTATGGCATTCATTCTCATCTATTGGTAATAGTGCTAATGACAGAGGCTTTTCCTTACCCCTGTGTCAAGCTGTGGCAGCCATTTTGATATCATGGTGATAGTAGTGATGACAGTCCTTTTTCGCTCACCCCTTTCTCTTGTCTGTCAGGGTACGTCAGGTGGCGACGGGCCTCCAGGTCCCCCCGGTGAGAGGGTGAGTATGCAATGCAATCGATTACAACCGATTAATTATCATCATCAAGTAATAGTATCATCAATAACCGTGCATGGGGAATGGGCGGAACATTCAACAAAATGATCTTACATTCCATTCCATTCCATTCCATTCCATTACATTACATTCCATTCCATTCATTACATTACATTACAGTGCATTACATTACATCAGACTTCAAGGTCATAGTCACATGCTGTTTTGAATAAACTTTATTGGTTACAGATTCAGGAAACATTGACAGAACACAGCTAAGCTTCCCATCAAAACTGGAAATGGAAACACTGTGTGCTTTGTGATACTACCGAAATGGAATAAGAGCTGTTTGCTTGCTGTGGGTTATATTGGCCCTTTACCATCCATACACAACAATCAATAGCCTATAAGGGTGTTTGAAGTGATGCTATCGCTCTTTCAATATCGTTTTCTTTGTATCTTTCAGGGACTTCCTGGACCTCAAGGAGCAAATGGATTCCCTGGGCCGAAAGGGCCTCCCGTAAGAAATATAAAATGTTATGATTATTAATATGATGATTATTATTATTGTTGTATTATTATTATTATTTTCATGCTTTTTGTAGTTAAGGTCAGCTGTCACAGAGATATGTGGATGAAGGATAACAGTTATTAGCGATGGCATGCTGTGGGGTAACATAATTTTTTAATGTTTCTTTCTTTTTTCGTCTCTCAGGGACCTCCAGGTAAAGATGGACTGCCAGGACACCCAGGGCAGCGGGGAGAAGTTGTGAGTTTCTCATTCCTTCTTTATCTTGTCCCTTCACTAATCAAGTTTCAATGCTGACAACGAAAAACAGTATTTTTGGCTGAAAATGCTCGGTAGCCGACATGAAATCCAAACTAGCTAGCTAGCCAGCAGATTTCAATTAGGTAACTTTTATGAAATAGGGGTTGAAGTTATATGGGGTCACTGCAGGTAACTAGAATTTGTTATCAACAGGTAAAAAGTGAAAGTGAATAACTTTTTCATGACGTTTTTCTGTTTTCCAAGCTACCTATGACTGAAAAGCTGCCCGCTAGCCATAGAGAGAAAAATAAAATAGTCATTGTTAGGGCCATTCTAAATTCCTTGTTTCTGTTCCTCAGGGTTTCCAAGGCAAGACTGGTCCACCTGGCCCTCCTGGAGTCGTTGGTCCTCAGGTGAATATCCAACGTTTATTATTTTTATTCAGTATCGATCATTCTTATGATACGTGTATACTGTCATACTTCTTTCTCTTTACAATATGCCAATGACTTTCTCTCTCCTCACCCCATCTGTGTTCCCTTCCCAGGGTCCCTCAGGAGAGACTGGCCCCATGGGAGAACGTGGGCACCCTGGACCCCCAGGGCCACCTGGTGAGCAGGGTCTGTCAGGCCCCTCAGGGAAAGAGGGAACCAAGGGAGACCCCGGTCCCCCAGGGCCCCCCGGCAAGGACGGGCCACCCGGCCTGAGAGGATTCCCCGGAGAGAGAGGACTCCCAGGCACCCCGGTAAGGATGTCAAAACTGCTCCACAAGAACCAAAATACATGCAATGTGAAAAACTTTAGGTAGCTGCTGGTCAATGCTACCATAGAGGGAGGCAAATAATGAGACATAAATACCCATGAAAGTTGTCTTTGGTAATAGCTAGACATGGTTATGGCCATTTTAAGCTTGCAGTCGGGCCCTGGTCATTCTAGGAGTTCCTCTAAGGTCTATGTTAGGCCCATTTGCAATAGATGTTGTTTAAGGGTGTTCTCATCAATGCACATGTAAGTATACTGATACATATAACACAGTACATTTAACACATATAAAAATGTTCTAATCTTGCTGAGTATGTCGTGTTTGTTCTGGTGCAAAATGGCTGCCATGCATTACCTAGAAATGTGTTACCTGTTTGTGACCACTTCCTGTTTGTGTTTTCCAGGGAGGTGGTGGACTGAAGGGAAGTGAAGGCCCAGCAGGACCTCCAGGGCCAGCGGTGAGATTCTGGTTCCTTCCTTTTAATCCATTACATTTATCCGTTTAACACACACTCTTTCCCAGGGTGAATTGCAATGTAGTGTCTTCATCTATCCTACAAATACACTCATTCAGAGTCATTGGAACTCAGTGACATCCTACTCAAGTAACCCATCATCCTTTGCTGGAAAAATAGAATTTTTATAGGTTTACAAAAAGATCCACACACAATTACTTTTTATAGAGGTGCAGTCTGGTTGTTCAAAAACTTTTGGCTCACCTCCATTTTGATTAATGGTTTTAATTCCTTCTGGAAATCCTACACGTAACTATAGAATGTCACCGTATTGGAGCTGCCAGTCCAGGTGCCTCCAGTTTTGATTTCTGATCCATGGCTGCAAAGGGAATTTTCTCATGAAAGAAATTTTTTTGGCGATCTTTTCTTTTTAACATTCCACATCTTTCATTTGACACGCACATTTTTCATATATTTTATCTTTACTTTTGATCTTGAATTGTTATTATATTTCTGTTTAACATCAGCATCTGTAGTTTTCATTTATAGCTTTACGTACCAAAAAAGCACTGTGTCTTTTCTGCAGATCTTTGTAATAGATTAGACCACTTTATACTTTATAGCGATTACGACAACACATGTTTGGTCATCATATCTTTGCTGGTCTGCATTGGTCAATGTCTCATCCATATTTGGCTAAACCCCCGAAATCTCCTCTTCCCTCCAGGGCTCCCCAGGAGAGAGAGGGGCAGCCGGTAGTGGTGGCCCCATCGGCCCCCCAGGAAGACCTGGCCCCCAGGGACCCCCAGGACCTGCAGGAGAGAAGGGCGTTCCTGTGAGTAAACCATTACCACCCATGAAGACATCTCTATGGTCCATTCCTTGTTTTTGGCTATTGTCATTCTCAATATATCACATTGTGGATGGCAGAACCCCCAAAATTTATTCTTTATTACTTTACGACTGTATGACACCAAAGCAAGGTTTGGGGTCAATTACAATTCCAAATCAGTACATGCAGGAAATTTAGATTAATTTGAATTGAAAAAAGTTCCTGTTATGTTCATTCAGTGGGGATTTTTCAATTAATTAATCACTTAATTTTGATAAATTTAATTTAATTTTAGTTTAATATTCCTGAATTGACTTCACAGAAATTGACTTTGTACACAGTGAAACTGAAATTGGTACACAGGCCTGTCTGATGTTTGTTAACTTTTCTGTGATTATTTATTTAATATTAAAATTACCTTTATTCATTTTCATAAATTATTCTGTTACTAATTCTGCCATGCTGCAATCGTCCACCTTATTCCTCAGGGAGAGAAAGGTCCAATCGGTCCAGCTGGACGTGATGGTGTCCAAGGCCCAGTGGGTCTCCCCGGCCCTGCTGGACCTCCCGGTGTTCCTGGAGAGGATGGAGATAAGGTCAGTAACAGGGTCATCTTCCACCAGCGACATCAAGGCCGAGGCAGCTTTGTTTATAGACTCATATTTTATTTTCTCCTTTTTCCCTATCAGAACTGAACTACTTCAGCACACTTACGCAACGCAAACCTTCCCCTTTTTTCTACAGGATACAAAACAACCCTAGAAAACTGACAAATACCTCTACACGCATATGATGGTATCATCATAACAGTTTCTGATTCGTTGTTATATCTGTGTTATGACAGGGTGAAGTCGGCGAGCACGGTCAGAAGGGAGGCAAAGGAGAGAAGGGAGAACATGTGAGTGACGTTTATCAGTTTAAACGCCTTTATATTCTCCTCCTTTGCTTTGAAGATTCACCATGTAGTGTTTTCCTCTTTGAGTCTTGTGTATTTAAAGTGAAAGACTTGCACTCCATGTCAATGGGTGAATTTTGAGACAGCGTCAACCACTCAGGGTTTATGTCTATAAACACTCTTCCTGTGTGGGTACAAAGACCAAATAATTATAAGCCCATGAGGAATACTAAATTGATGTTATAGTGGTCAGCAGGCACCTGGCCACTATTTTATTGCGTTGTTTTTGTATTGCACTGTATTGTTTAGTGGTAAGTCTAGCGATTCCATTCTAATGGCCTAGCATTCCAAAGTATTTTAAAGATATAAAACCTTGTTAATGTAGTCTCAGGTAGCTTCGGTGCATTCACTTGTTGGTGTTAAAACTCGTTTGTGTCTCCACAGGGTCCTCCTGGCCCACCTGGGCCCATGGGACCAGTCGGTCAGCCTGGAGCTGCTGTAAGTATAGAATATGAGGCCACCTTGCATAGTTCAGTTATAGCATAAATGTCCTCTTGCAAAAACATGTAATTCTAGTGTCATGGTAGGGTTTACCCTAGCTTATTCATATTCCATTCTTTGAACATGTATAGATATGTAGAATAATAAATACATATAAGTGAAAAAATCTTGAAAATGTAAATGATGTGCTGTATTGAAGCCCATGAAAATGAAATATATTTTGGCATTTCAACATATCTGTACCCGTACACTGAGTAACCTGTTTTCGCTGGTTTCTCTTTGTCTCTGTAATCTTTTTCTCTGTCTGCATTCGTCCTTTTTTCTTTCCTCCTTCCTTATGCTCTGTCCCCTCTTTTTCCTCTGCCTGTCTTAATTTCATCCATCGCTCCCTCTCTCCTTGTTTTCATCCATCTCTCCCTATTTGTTTCTATCTGCCCCCTCTCTCTGTCTCCTCCTCTCCCCCCCAATTTCACTTTCACCCTCCTCACAACCTCCTTTGTGTATCCCTCTCTCTTCCTCTTCTTCGCTTTCTGCCTCTCCCTCTATCCCTCCCTCTCTCAGGGAGCTGATGGAGAGACAGGTGCCAGGGGCCAGCAGGGCCCATTCGGGGCCAAGGGTGATGAAGGTTCCAGAGGTTTCCCAGGACCCCCTGGTCCAATCGGACTGCAGGTACTCTATCCACTACATCCTGCCAGCCATTTCAGGTTCTCTAGGCCTCCCATCCAGTCGGCCATTTTAACTTCAGTACTTTACATAAATGGGAACCATGAAGGGTGCTGTTGACTGAGGCATGGTTGTGTGTCCATTGGACCATGACCATACCAGTGTCTGTCGTTGGCCAGTGGAGGCCTCTAGTGGCCGAACTGGGAGATGCTGGCTTCATATATTTGTTCCACCTATGCACCAAACCAGATTATTTCCCTAATTAGCTTCCCTACCTGAGCTGAAGAGTTGTGCTAATTAGACTTAGCTTGTTGAGTGCAAGGTAGTAATTCTGCTTTTTGGAAGCTGGGGTTTTCTTTGGGGTTTTGTACAATTGTCCTCAGAAATGTCTGTGTTCAATCCACAAAGCTGAGGTTCCAACCGTGAACAATGATGTTGTATGCTGGTAAAACAACAGTTGCGGCTCAACAATATGAAAGCCAAGAGGGTAGAAAAATCATGTGATTGGTAATACAGTAAAAATGTAGTCTAACATGAGTCACTACCGAACCTTTCATTTTACTGGCATGATGGTGAATCCATAGTGTTACCCAGGGAGGGTGGGAAGCATCCCACAGGCTTTCTCTCTCTGGACTCATGATCAGATATTTTGAATCTCGGAGACTTCAACAGTTGGAACCCTTTCAAGAAATGATGACAGTACAATCTTTACTGGCCTGTTACTAGCCAGGTTTGCGATAAGCCAACCGGCTAATTGATTATATGCAAAGTAAATTAGCTTTATTTTGCATCCATGTGATGGCACAGTGTATAATAATGCAGGTGTGCCATGAGTGTGACCATGGGTTCATAATTTTGTCACTACGCAGGGATTGCCTGGCCCCTCAGGAGAGAAGGGAGAGACCGGAGACGTTGGACCAATGGTGAGCGACCTCCTATTAGTATCTTATCATTTTTGAATATTTACAGTTCAGGTCCTGTTCTTTCACATTGGATAATTTCATACTCTATTTTATCGAATAGCAACAACAGGCAGCGATTTTCCTTTTCTTATCCGCCTGAGTTTATTTTATCTTGTGGTAAGAATATTCTAAGTGCTCGATGCCGCAACCTGCCCAAAATGTATAGTTATATTGAGTTCCTTTAATTTACTTCTTTGAATGTGCATTAGTTTTAATGACAGTTTTTTTACATTGGATAATGAACTCAATTTTTCTATATCTGTTTGTATCCTTACTTTTCATTTTCTGTTGTATATATGTTTATTTTTCTTCATTTTTCTGTCTTTCTCTCTTAGGGACCACCTGGACCTCCCGGACCTCGTGGTCCAGCCGGACCCAACGGCGCTGATGTGAGTAAACATTTAGCACCAAAAATGCCCTTTTTACACCTGCCAGCGTGTTATTAATGTTAAATGCCAAAATCTTCTATTTCTATGCCAGCATTACATTATCAAGTTATCAATGTGTTATTACATGCTTATAATCCTGATGTCTCATCTGCCTTATGTGAGACTGTAGTGTAGAGCTGTATTTTACCTCTGTTATTACACATTCATAATGTGTATTTGTATGTAATAAGTATAGAATTGTCACAGAACTGAACATTTAATCGCTGTGATATAAGACATTAGAACATTAGAACATAAGTCTATAACAACATCAGACTGCTTTTCTTCTGGATTCTGGGTCTGACCTTCAAGGCCGACCCCTAACACGGTGGTTGGCAAACCTGCCGTTCATGAGGGAAGTCAAGCAGCTGAATTGAAGTGAATTATTTGATAGATGATCACTTTTTTTTTTGTTCCTCAGGGTCCTCAAGGGCCTCCTGGAGGTTTGGGTAACCCTGGAAACCTTGGCGAGAAGGTAAGGGGGAGGGACATAAACCCCCTGTGATCAAAAATTTGTGTGTTGGGTGTGTGTTGATATTTGTGTGAAATTCCACACATTTGTATGCTTGTTTGCAGAGGATGTAGTAGTATTGTTATTTCTTTTTGTTTCTGACTGTTTAGTGTTGAGTTGGTAAATGCATTTATATCATCAGGTTAGTTGAGACCACCTTGTGTCTCCAATTTTTTGCAGTTTATTTGTTTGGTACATGAATAGATAACTTGTGTTAGTAGCCATTGTGGCTCGTAAAAATGAAACAGCCTTTTCTCATTTCCTGAAAAGATGCCTTTTTGAAGAGGGTATCACTGTTTGTGTAACAGTGAACCTGAGTTGACACTAACGTTTGTGTGTTTGTATCACAATATATTTGTAAGTTTAGTACATGTAACAGCTCACCTGTGTTGACAGGGTGAACCTGGTGAATCAGGACCACCTGGAATTCCAGGAGAACCAGGCAAAAAGGTGAGGGAAGATGCTCAAACGCAGCCCTGGTGAAGTGAAGGACCAGCTGATCCTTGTTTGGACAGACCAGTATTTTAAGAATGAATGTGAAATAGGTTTGAATGTACTGACACAAGCCCTAAAGATATCCATAATGTGTTTCCCAGCTGCTGTAGGCCACTTCTCCATTTGAGGTTGAGGTTTAGCAATTGTGACTCATAATGGTCACCACAAGAGTCATCAGCTGACACTTGTGACCTCCAATCAAATTCACTCTTCCTGAAAGCAGCAAGTACTACAGTAAGTCCTGGTTGGTTGACCGTTTGATTGACAGCCGTCTAATCCAATGACAGGGCCCCAGGGGAGAGCGTGGAGACAAGGGAGAGGCCGGACAGCCAGGAGCAGCAGGGCCAGCTGGAGGCAGGGGCCCTGCCGGTGATGATGGACCCAAAGGAAACCCTGTGCGTGGGCCCTGACCGCGGCGGCTCGCATCGCCACATAATCACAGACTGCAACGTTTACACTCTCTCCAATAGCTGATTCAATAAACACTCCTCTCTCTGTCTCTCTCCCTCTCTCTTTCTCTTTCTTTTACTCTCTCTCTCTCTCTCCATCCCTTTGGTCCTTCTCTGTTTCTCTCTTATCTCCCACAATCCCTTGTGCCCATTCTCCATCTTCATCACTCCATCTGTCCCTATCCTTTTTCTTTATTCTGTTCTCCCTTCCTCTCTTTCCCTCTGTCTGTCACTGATCCTCTCTCTGGCTTCCCACTCTCTTTCTATTTCTCCCGCTCTCCTTCCCTCACTCTGTCTGTCTCCTTCTCTTCTCTTCTCCCATCCACTGTCTCTCTTCCTCAATCTTTCTTTTTCTTTCTCTCTGTCTCTTTCTCTCACTTTTCCCCTCAACTCTCTCACTCTTTTCTCTGGCTCTCCTCTCTTTTCACCCCTCCTGCTCCCACCCTCTCTCTCTCTCTCTCTCTCTCTCTCCTCTCCCTCAACTTCCCTCCATCTCTCTCTCTATCTCAGGGCCCTGTTGGTTTCCCTGGCGACCCTGGTCCCCCTGGTGAAGTCGGCCCTAGGGTGAGTAGCTCATGTCGTCCCCAGCTGTATTTTTGGGTAGTCTTTATTGTGTTACAAAGCCCTTTGTGTGTTTTTGAGGGCAGACGTTCTTGGGCGCCCTGGTCACTATTTTCCAAGCGCCCCAAACGGCCCACAAAAACAGCCACAGAACGGGACAAAACATGTTCTGTGTTTTATTGTCTGTAAATATGTTCCTGAATTAGATGCACGTGTATGCATTTTGTGTTGTCACAGGACCATGAACAATATCCCATGAAGAGAGGAAAAAGAAACAATGCGCTCAAACCTTCAAAAGTATTTGTCTTTCAGGCAGTTTTTCACATTGCCCTGTCTGGTTTTTCAGGGACAAGATGGAGCAAAGGGAGAGAGAGGAGAAGATGGTGAACAAGGACAAGCAGTGAGTCACTCTTTCTGTCTTTTTTATCTCATCTCCTTCACCGCTCTTTCATTCTCTCCAAACCATCACGAAGCGTTCTGTCAATGCGGTTACCATAGTTACCGAAACAGTGATATCGACACTCAGGAACAACATTCAGGAAATACAATATGCAGTGATTTGTAAAATCATGCAAATAAACCAAGCAAGTAAAGTGTTCATGTAAAATATAATATAATGTTCCATAAATGTTTAATACATCACAAAATGTAGATGAATTCATATACAGTTATGAAATGTATGTGCATATAAGATTGTTTTGTATCTACCATAACTATATGTATGAATGCCATTGCTGTCACTATTACCTGTGTTGCCTTTGGCTTGATAGATGTACCTCAGGAGTCAGATTTTGCAACCCTACTGCACACAGACAAATGTGTTTGACAGAGCTTTGCACTAGGGTCTATATTTCTGTCCCATATCAATGTTGGAGTTGCTTGAGTGAATTGAGTATAGTGTATGCATGCTGCGCACCTCTTTGGTCTTTGCATGGCCAAATCGTAGTACAGGGTGACAATCTCTTCCACTCTTTTGTTCCCTTTCTCCTCCTCTTTTAGGGTTCTCCTGGACCCACTGGTGAAAACGGACCTCCTGGCCCCCCTGGAAAGAGAGTACGTAAATTTGTGTGGGGATGGCCAATAGAGAAATAAGGATTCACTGAACCCTTGTCCTTTCACTCTGCAGTACAAAGAATGTTGTGCAATGTACAATGAGTGCATACAAATCCTTGATAAAAAAAATAAGACTGTCTACCCACACACATATCTATCCATACAGACAAATAATAATATATGTAGTTTTTTTTTCTCCTGAGGATTTTGTTTTGGTTATTCATTGTTAATCTCTCTCATCATTTATTTTGTTCAGGGTCCTCCTGGAACAAGAGGACCTGAGGGACGGCAGGGAGAGAAGGGCACCAAGGTAAGGGGACAAAGGTCGTAAGTTATTCACCAGCCTATCCCGTGGCGTCATTCCAGCACTGCAGGTGCCATGATAAGGGCAATCCAATCAGGGTTAAGGTGACACCATGTGGATCCCACCCACACTGGAGGTCCATGGCAACAGTCGGGTCAGCCTGCCCAGTCATCTGTATCATTGCTCTCTAGCGCCCACTACTGGCTGGCCAGGAGCCTGAAAGTGTGTGAACTGAGTACAGTTGACCCTCCCACAGGCTGAGTTCCTAAACCCCGCAATGTGGAAAAACCGTATTAAAAATGTGTGTATATTTATGGCATTAAACGATGAAATACATTAACATTATACATATATTTTATGCATTTATGACTTACTAAACTCTCTTACATTTTCTTTACTTTTCGTCTGCTACCTGCGTCATCTGCAGTGCTACACGGTTTCCCGCACAAGGCCGCAAAGCTCCCAAAAGCTTCCCATTCTATTGTTTGTCGTTTAATTGTTGAATTGTTTGTTGAAGCGTGATGTGGAAAGCCACGGTGTGTGAAGGTCAACTGTATATGCAGGCTTCATCTTCCTCTGATGGAAGTTTTGAAAAAATTAGTTTTTTTATGTTATGCTATGTCTCAGTGATTGCAGACCTCATGTCCTGGATGTATTTTAGGCTCAGGGTTATAAAGTTCAACAAAAAAGAAAGGAAGATAAAATAACAGTAGATATATTCAGGATAATCAAAACATACAACACATGAGTTTGTAATATTACCTCTGTCTTACCCATCTCTTTTTTCTTTTACTCTTTCTCTGTCTCTCCACCTTTCCAGGGAGACCCAGGTGCCAATGGTCCCCCAGGAAAGACCGGTCCCGTTGGGCCACAGGGTCCCCCAGGAAAGCCTGGAACTGAGGGTCTGAGAGGACTTCCTGGATCAGTGGTGAGACCCGTGGATCTGTACAGATTACACCTTACAAAGTATAATTAAGCCGTACTCTATGGTACACTCCCACAGTGTAGAATCAAACTAAACTCTATGGTACACTCCCACAGTGTAGAATCAAACCAAACTCTATGGTACACTCCCACAGTGTAGAATCAAACCAAACTCTATGGTACACTTCCACAGTGTAGAATCAAACCAAACTCTATGGAACACCTCCACAGTGCAGAATCAAACCAAACTCTATGGAACACCTCCACAGTGCTGAATCAAACCAAACTCTATGGTACACTCCCACAGTGTAGAATTAATAAAAAAAAAACAGTAAGGTACACTATGCGGTGTAGAACTGAACCACAGAGCCTGGGACATTGTGCACTGTAGAAAGAAGCTGTCTGAAGAGTTGCATAACCATTTTATATATATTAAGTATGAATTAAAAATATCTCTCTATTCTTTAACTCTTTCTCTTTTTTTCTGTCTCTCTCAGGGTGAGCAAGGTGCTCCAGGTCCTGCAGGGCAGAAGGGACCTCCAGGACCCCTGGTAAGAGAAAAAAATACAATAATCACAATTATAATCATATTCACATGTATATATAATGGTAATTATCAATTTCTAGAATCAGGTATTTATAAAACATTAGAAAAGCTGACAGCCAGATTTTCCAGATCCAGTTTTTCTGGTTCAGTGTCTGTTAGCATTGTTAGCATTGTGCAGCGCCTTCCTTGAACATCTCTGCTAAGTGTGTGTTAGCATTGTTAGCATTGTGCAGCACCTTCCTTGAATGTCTCTGTGTTTTTTCTGCCCTCCCCACTTCCTGTAACTCCCAGGGTCCTCCTGGTCTGCCCGGACTTCGTGGGGATCATGGCGCAAAGGGAGAGAAGGGTCACCCAGGTCTCATCGGTCTCATCGGACCCCCTGGAGAGCAGGGAGAGAAGGGAGACAGAGGCCTGCCAGGACCTCAGGGATCCTCGGGACCCAAGGGAGAGACAGTGAGTCACACCACCCTCAGAAGTCACAAAACCATCTCCAGAACATTAGGGGTCGTTTTTGATTTGAGTCCCCATTTGGTTGCGAAGTAACCAGGTTTTGTTGAGAGATGTTACCCCCAAAGTGGGCACAGAGTATTTCCAGAACATTAGGGGGACCTCTAGATGTAAGCACCCACTTGGTTGTGAAGTACTGGTTTTGACGAGTGAAGCTACCTCCAAAGCAAGCACAAAAACGTTTACAGAACATCAGGGCGACGTTTTTGATTTCAGTCCCCGTATGGTTGTTAAGTAACGGTTTTGACAAGAAAAGCTACCTCCAATGCAGGCAAAAACAAGTTTATATAACATTAGCAGACGCTTTGTATTGTTATTAGTATTCGTGTAGTTACATGTGTGGTTTGCCCATTTGTGTGCAAAGTGCGCCGATTATAATATAGAGCTCTGCTGCTGTTTTTTAGGGTATCTCAGGAGGCACTGGGCCTCTCGGCCCTGCTGGACCCCCTGGACTTCCAGTGAGTGACCCCCACACCTACGCTCAACCTGCACCACCGTTCTCTCTTACTCCCCTTTTACTCCTCCACCCTCTCTACTCCACCTTTACTCAAGCTCTACTCCACCCTCGAACTGTAGAGAGAAGCAGATAGAATCAACTCAAAGTTCAGTCAATTCATAAAATGAACTGAAATCCAATTATTGAACGGAAAAATAACATAGCTCAACATAGTTTTTTTGTAATTGATGTATCAATTTTAAGGTCATGTCCTTTGAATTTAAATGGAACTGATCCCCTGCCCTAGGAATCAGGGGTGCGTTATGGGTAGTGGAGTTCAATGGCATTGTGGGTACATCCCTGTCTGTCTGTTTAATGGCCATGAATAAACTACAACAGGCTGTGGATGTCTGTGTAGCTTACAGGAAAATGTTCAGCACTGTCTCAACCAGCTGGAGCTGAGTAACTAACCATGCTATACAACTGGAATTTTATTTTTATTAAATTTTATTTTATTTCTCCTGTTTTATGAACATGTTTCTATTTCTGTTTTACAGGGACCTCAAGGTCTCAAGGGTGCTAAGGGTGCTACAGTAAGTATTTATACATTTACATTAAATTAATTACATATTAAATTCTTACAGCCTGTGCCTAATGATATAAATATATAACTATGAGATCAGAGCATTAGAACCCTCAGGTGTTCAAAAACCATTCGCAGCGCTGGATACTCTTTTTTTAGGTCATGTACATGATCTGATGTATGATTCTGTATGTGTGTCCCAGGGCTCCGCTGGTCCCAAAGGAGAGAAGGGTGTTCAGGGACCCCCCGGACTTCCCGTAAGTACCCCCCACCAATGTTCGCCCTCAGACCCGCCCTCGCCCCAGTCTGTCTCTCTTCCCTTTTTATCGTATTGATCTGCATCACCTGTGGTGCAGGTTATCACTGTCTTAAGACGTGCAAATTAACATGCTAAGATGAAAATGGCCGATCCTTCCAGAGCAATGCTGTACTGCATTGCAGTTATATACCTGACGCTTTTATCCAGAGCAACTTACACTTGATCAGACTAACCCAGGGCCAGTTCCCCCCAGGAGCCATGTAGGGTTAAGGGCCTTGCTCAAGGGCCCAACGGCTGCATTTATATTATGACTAGACTGGGGATTGAACGACGCACTGTCTGGATCCCAGTCAAGCACTTTAGCCGTTCGGTACTGCAGTACTGTCCGTTCAGACTGAGATTCCCTCAAGGCTCGCGTTAGAAAGTAGCATTATTATTGTTATTTAAACAATACATTGTTTTAAATAACACAAGTTATTTTTTGGGATTTTTCCACTTTATTTGACAGTTATAGTGGAGAGGTAGACAGGGAATGCAGGAGAGAGAGAGGGGGGAGGGCATGCAGCAAGGGGCCCAGGCTGGATTTGAGCCTGGGTCGCTGTGGTCGGGCCTTGGCCTTTTGTGGCATGTGCTCTACCGGTTGAGCTACCGGGGTGCACCGGTTATTAAAACAATATTAACAGTTTCAGAGTATGGGTTAAGCCAGAGAGTATGCACAGTTTGAAGGTACAGGTTTGAGAAATAGAACCCGTGAAAGTGGGTGGGTCTTTAAATGTACCCCACACTGCTAATTTCTCTCCACCCCCCCACCCCGCCCCCTCCAGGGTCCCCCAGGAGACGTCATCCAGCCTCTGCCAATCCAGATGCCCAAGAAATCCAAGCGCTCGATCGACGCCAGCCAGCTCATGTCGGACGGCGAGGCGGAGATGCCGGCCTCGGACGCGGCGGGCATGGAGTTCCTGACGGGCGGGGAAGGCATGGAGGAGATCTTCGGCTCCATCAACTCCCTGCGGCAGGAAATCGAGACCATGCGCTTCCCGCTGGGCACCAGGGACAGCCCCGCCCGCACCTGCCAGGACCTCAAACTCAGCCAGCCCGACTTCACGGATGGTACGTTTTGGGGAGGGGTCAGGGAATTTTGCAATTCAATCTATATGTCATGTAACAGGATCTAATTCATATGGAGCCTTGTGATTGGCTCAGCAGTGTGGCTGGATCAGTGTGGAGAGCTATGATTGGCTCCGTGGTCTGAACGGGTCAGTATGGAGCCTTGTGATTGGTTCAGCAGTGTGTGACTGTGGGTGTGACTCTGGCCCTGCAGGAGAGTACTGGATCGACCCCAACCAGGGCTGCTCCCGCGACTCCTTCAAGGTTTACTGCAACTTCACCGCCGGTGGGGAGACCTGCCTGTATCCCAGCAAGAGCATCGAGACGGTGAGAGCAGCGCAGCGACACACAGCAAGACAGGCTACCACATACACTATACTGTGTGCTACAGACACACTGTAGCATGTGCTACACATATTCTACGCTACAGGTTACAAACACACTACATGTTGTACGACATGCTGTTACATGTTGCAGCATATGCTACATAAATGATACAATGCATGCCATACTACATGTTACAGATACACTGTTTCACGTTACAACACATGCTATGCTACATGCTGCAGACTCATTGTATCACATTCTGAAACACACACTCAGCTACATGGTACAGACTCACTGCAGCACATTCTACAGCACGTTATGCTACATGCTACAGACTCATTGTATCACATTCTGAAACACACGCTCAGCTACATGGTACAGACTCACTGCAGCACATTCTACAGCACGTTATGCTACATGCTGCAGACTCATTGTATCACATTCTGAAACACACGCTCAGCTACATGGTACAGACTCACTGCAGCACATTCTACAGCACGTTATGCTACATGCTGCAGACTCAATGTATCACATTCTAAAACATGCTATGCTACATGCTACAGACATAAAGTACGGTCTCAATGCAAGATCTCTCTCTGTCTCTCTCTCTCTCTCTCTCTCTCTCTCTCTCCCTCCATCATTTCCTCTCTCCCAGGTGAAGATAAACTCCTGGTTGAAGGAGACTCCAGGTTCCTGGTACAGCAAGTTTGAGACGGGCAGCAAGGTGAGATTCACATCGCCGTTTCACAACCAACAGGCAGCGTTCTTCAGAAAATCACTCCCGGGGGTCGGATCCCTTTCAATAATGACACACACGAGCCAAACATTTCCCTCGGGCTATTTATGAAAATAAAGAGTATTCTACATGTGGAAAATGAGCAGACGCCGTCCTAAAATGTGCACAGTAACCGCTAACTACTCTGTCACTAGTGGGAAGTGTGCTTGCAGCGTGCTACGGCTGTTTTTGATGAACATAATACTGTTTTCACTTCCTTTATTCATGATGCTCAGGAGAATTCCTCTGATTGGCTGCATCTGTACCCCTCAGGGTTACTAGTTTAATAGCCCTTATCTAAACGACAATATGAGGGATGCAGGGTTTGAGTGAATCCGTTTTAAATTCAGTCAGGTCAGGAAAAGTCAGTCCGTACAGGAAATTAATTGCCAGAACCCTTTGCAGGAACATAACAGGCATGAGTTTAATTTCACTCGCATTTCCTGGATTCAGATATGAAAGATGATGTCAACCCAAGAAGAATGACAGGAATATTGAGCCTTAAACTGCTGTTCACAATATATTTTCCTTCCCATCTTCCTCCCTCCCTGCTTCATTCACTCACTTCATCCTTCCCTCCCTCTATCCTTTCCTTTCTCTCTCCTATCTGTCCTCCCTTGTTCCCATCCCCCCGTCCTTTCTCTTCTTTCGCTCTCCTCCCTTCATCCTTTGTTCTCATCCCTTCCTCATTCCTCTGTTCCCACTTCCATCACCCTCCATCCCTTATTTGCTCCCTCTCCTCCACCTCTCCTGTCTTCCCTTTCCTCCCCTCTCCTTCCTCCTTCGCTCCCTCCATCCCCCCGCTCCTCCTCCTCCAGCTCTCGTACGTCGACGCTAGCGGTGAGCCAGTGGGCGTGGTCCAGCTGGGCTTCCTCCGCCTCCTGAGCGTCCAGGCCCGCCAGAACCTCACCTACCACTGCCACCGCTCCGTGGCCTGGGCCGACCGCACTGCCAACGACGGCCACCAGAGGGCACTGCGCTTCCTGGGGGCCAACGAAGAGGAGCTCAGCTACGAGACCAGCCCTTACATCAAGGCCCTCATTGATGGCTGCTCTGTGAGTCTCTCTCTCACACACACACACACACACACACACTCTCACACACACACACACACACACACACACACACACACTCACACACACACACACACACACACACACACACACAGAAGCAAAGAGAAGCATATACACTCAAGTACAAGCAAACACACACACACATACACACGCGTACATCCAAGCACAAACATACATACACACACTTACACACACACACACACAACCACGCACACAGAAGCAAAGAGAAGCATATACACACAAGTACAAGCAAACACACACACACACACGTACATCCAAGCACAAACATGCACACGCACACACACACAAACATGCACACACACACACACACTTACACACACGTACTCATTCAACAGTGGCTTAGCTAGCATCTTATATTAGCCTAAACCAGAATTACATCTAAAAATGAGTAAAATAAATACATAAGGTCTCTGACTTTTTAAGCTGGTTAACTGCTGCATCACAAAGCATTAATCATTCATGTCGATCTCTCTCTCTCTCTACAGTATCGCAAGGGTTATGACAGGACAGTGCTGGAGGTCAACACACCACAGGTGGAACAGCTCCCCCTGCTGGACATTAAGATCTCAGACTTTGGGGAGATTAACCAGAAATTCGGCTTTGAAGTGGGACCTGTGTGTTTCCTGGGATAAAACACACTCACACAGACACACACACACATACGCGCACACACACACATATGCACATTCTCAAGCACAAATACACCAGAAAGGAAAATACAAACCTTACAACATTTACATACACACACACAAACACATGCACCACTGAGCAACAACTACACAACCACATGTTGAACAAAAATTGTTAAAAGAACGGGGAACAAACATGCACACACGCTACACTGACACGCACTCACTCAAGTACACACCCAGGGAAAACATCTTGCAACAACCGATGGACAACACGAGAAAAAAAAATAGAAATAGAACTCAAATGCTCTCGCAGTGAGGGAGAGCACAAAGATCTATTTTGAGGATGATGAGAAATCGCTGTTCTGACCAAAGCAGAATAAAAGAAAAGGAAAAGGTGTGTTAATCGAACACAGCTGGCCCCAGAAGTTTTTTTTTCGATTTTTTTTTCCCCATGTCCGCGAGAGGATCCCGCCTCCACTCCACCCATCCTGGTTATGGATAAACCTCTCGATGCCCCCTTTTCTCTCTGGTATTCCTCCCTCAAGTTGTCGCACTCTCCTCGCCCTCTCCATGTGAAGCCCCGCCCCTTCCAGTACCTCATTTCCTGTCTGCTTCCCGGATGGCAAAATACCAAATGGGGACAAACAACGGCAACTACAACAAAATGGACGACGTAGAAAAAAAATGAACAGACAACAAGCTCAAGGCCTGGATTTCCAGTATACAGTGTGTCCATGCGATTTTCTTCCCCTGCCTCCATCTTGAATTGCGCAGGGTTCTACAAACTCAGCCATGGCACCATGCTTTTATGTAATCACCCCTCATTTATCTGGGTTTTTTTTGGGGGGGGGGGGGGGGGGGTTTTAAAGGATGAGAGCAAGAACGAGAGAAGAAAGTAGGGATGAAAGCTGTGATCTTTACCCTAAGCCAGGTGTACATCATCAACTTACAGGTGTACAACAACAGGTGTGCATCAACTTACCAGTACTGTAATCAAGGGTAAAAAAATGACAGTATTCTCTATACTGTTTTATAACTGTTTATTGCACAAATATTGTAGCATGCTTGGTTGGAGTTTTATGTATAAAAGGGAAAGAGAGGGACTGGGTATTTGGTCCAATTCAGATATTATAGAACTGAAAGCTATTAACCCTGTAAAACTGTAATGACTGTGATGTATTGTATTTTAAACGATTAAAAATTACCAGTCTGGAAAACAGGTAATCATTTGTCGCTACCTGCACAATGCAGTGAAACGAAGTGTCATAGATACGGGATAAGGAGTGATACAGATCATTTTAGATATTGTTTTATTCACTACATCTATTTTAAAAAAGAAAGTCATTTCGGTCATGCCTATTTTCTCTATGAAAATAAAAAAACTTCAGGATTGACAACATGAATGAGCTTTGTATGGGATGGGATATTCCCCAGCAGTTAAGAATGAAAAATAAGGATCAGGTGCTGTACAAAACAAACATTTTTTAAAAAGGAAGGCAACCGGCTTCATTAGTGTTCATCTCTTCTGCCTTCACTTCTCTGGCTGGAATAGTGCATTAACAAACAGTATGTACAGGAAAAATAATTTATTTTATTTATTTAAAAAAAAAAACAGGGTGCTTCTTTCAAAATCTCCATATGAGTATTCAAAAAAAACCCAAATGTGGTATTCCATTTTATTTATTTCCTCTAGATTTTACTTGACAGTCATGTAAATGTACAAAAACAAATCTGATTCATCTGTTCTCACCCCTTATTCTATGCATGTTGAGACAGTTGACACACACAGAAAAATTTTAAAAACCTACATTGTTCAGTGTTGTAATGCTCAGAACATTCGTTAACTGTACTTTGAGTTTGCCAACGTCATTGTACTGATTAAATTATCAACAGCTGTCGATTTTCACTGCAGTTTCACTGTTGCTTTGTGTTCTGTTGGGGGCATTTATGGAAACAGAAAGGGGACAAAAAGCCCAAGAGGAGGAAGGCAGTTTGGGGGAGGAATTCAGAGGGGAAAAGCATTTAGGGGTAGCATATAAAAAAACAACAATGGGAAAATATATTATGGGTATTTTTTTCTTTATCTTTTCCCAGGGATGGGGTGGATGGTGGGGGGGTTAGTGGGAGTGGCCAAAAGCTAAACACTTGGTGCTCAAAATCTTTCCATATGGTTTTTTTCACAAGAATATTCTTGACCAGAGTTTGGTTTTGTTTATTTTTTTTTGTTTGTTTTCTTGTTTTGTTTTTTATTTTTTTTGGGGAGGGTTTAATTAAAGACAAATTATGTTCAAACAAAATATGGTGCTGAAAAAAGTATTATTTTATAAATGTGTGTAAGTAATTTTTTTAAAAATTTTGTTTCTGTAATATATAATCTTTTTAAAAAGAGCCACCTGACTCCCTCATTTGTCCTTCTACTTTGTCTTCCGTCTGATAAGGCTGTTAACGCATGCTGCTTGAGGCTATGAAAGAAAAGCTTACAAATTGGTCGTCGCTTTAATACTTTCTTTACGTTTCATTCTTCCTGTCATATTGCATACAGCAGCTCCTCGTATGAATGAATGACACACCTCATCACTCGTTCACCTCATAATTTATCCTTTCACCTCAGTGGAAACTGTCGCTGTCATGGTAACGGAACATTTCCATAAGCATCATTCCTGTTCTAATGCAAAACCGGGACTCCAGTTTAGTTGACCTCTGACCTTACGAACTGAAGTCTGACTTACAACTTTTTAACCTTTAACCTCATCTTCCTTCACTCAGCCCTGACCTCACTAAGCTGCTTTTCCCTCAAGTCTTCTCTTCCTTTTGGCTTTGGATTTTCATTTACCACAATTTTTTTATTGTCCTTTGGTTCGTTCTTGGCTTGTTGTTGGGTTTTTTTTGTTTTTGTTTTTTTTTGTTCAAAGTCTCCCATTAAACCACATGCCAACGCATTTTGCAAAGAGTCCATCAATGAACTTATAAACATGTTTGTGTGTGTGCATGTGTGTGTGTGTGTGCGTAGCTGAATGCACACATCTTTTCTGCATCCTTGACACAAACTTCAAAACCCATTTTTTAAATCATAATTCACTCCACATTAGTGGGTTGTTCCAAAGTTGTTGCAATCTACCTTATAAATACATCGACTTATGAATAATGATGATAAAATTCTGGGTGACAAACACAGCTAATGTAGCCTCATTCATCCAGCTCATAAATATGACATCACAAATATGAGCCTTGCAAGCCACTGTTGCAAGGCTCATATTTGTGATGTCATGGGTAATAAACCAATGGTCAGTTACTACTTTTGACCAATCATTTTTGTGTTGATAGGATTCCGGTTTTAAGTGGCCACTCAGAGCAAGGAAATTCTCTACCAGTTCTTTCGAGCCTACCAAATATTAAGGTCCATATTCATGGCTACAGGTTCCCCAACCACTTGAGGTCAACACACAGAAACGTGATGCCTCATCTGAAATTTCGTTAGGCAGCCCAACCTGTAATGAAATTTTGGCAATATGCAGCAACACTTCTGTTAAAGAAACAAAATAACAGCCGTTGTTTGTACTGTGTGGTTTGACACCTCACTCCCCAATCAAAAACTATGAGGGGACGAAAGTTACAAATATAAAGACTTTAATTTCCTACACATACACTTTGTACAGAGCACTTTTGACATGATTTACAAAAGGGCGGGATTTACATGCCATTCAGACCTGTTACTGAGAGCAAAAGGCACTGAGGACGGAGAGCCGGCATCTGATTGGTCTTCAGAGAGGAGGCGGAGTCATCTCTCAGCCAATGAAAAGGCCTCCTGCAAATAAAACACACCTGACTTACACTCCCATGGCTGGTGATTTTTTTTTTTTTAGCTCTACAGACATAGACACCTAAGGGGCTGATGGGAAGTGGGGTCCATGGCTTGCTCCATACTCACTTTAAAACCCAAGCTCTGGACTTCACCTCCCATCATGCACTCTGGGAGAAATGTTTTGTAATGCTCTGCCATTTGAATTCACCCCCAGATTTTCACAATTTCTGGTTTCTCTCCCTTATTTAACATCTATCAGTTACTGTAGATGCCTTGAGTCATCCACCATTTTACCACATAAATATGACTGGCGGATATGACATCACTGGTAGTATCCTTTTTGGGGTTTACACTGATTGTACAGTGTTTATGTAGCGCTTTTCGTTTTTGTCTGTTTTATGCTGACATTCAGGAGTTTGGGTCTATCAGTATTGCCTGTCACCTGTCTCTCAGGTGGGGTGCAATATCTGTGCTGTCACCTGTCTCAGGTGTTGCTCTCATACCTGCAACTTCGATGCTGACACCTGTGATGTAGCGGCTGTCATCTGAGGCCAGGAACGCACAAACATCTGCCACCTCTACAGAGAAGGCAAGAGGGAAGGAGGGTGGAGAAGAACAGGGATCACAGAGACAGATGAGAATGTAAAGAGGTGTCAGGCGTTTCTTTCAAGTAACAGACAAGAAAATAATCAGAACCATTACTCACAGAAAGGCACATAAGCACATGCTTACACACACACATACACACTCAAGATAAGATGCTCTTAAATTCTCTCTCTCACTCATACACTTTCTCACACACACACATACACACAACCTCACTCACCTGAGGGCTCTCCCATCCTCCCTAGTGGTATCATAGAGGTGACCTGCACAGAACACAGAATCTATAAGCACCAGGCACACAGAATCCAGCCAGTACAACTCCGACATTATCATATATCTAATTATGCAAGTTTATTTAGCTAGTTAGCTACTACAGCCACACCCACCTTACTGAGCACCTTCTCCGGCACTTTATCTGTCATCGGTGTGGTTATGAAGCCAGGGAGCACACAGTTACAGCGAATCCCAAACCTGCCAAAATGGAGAAAACCACCAAAATAAATAATATTAATACATTTTTTTTGCATATTCACTCTTTTTCCCTCACCAATTGAATTGAACTGTCCTATCAGTCCCGCCCACCACAAGCCACCCTTGCGCACTCAGCCACACATGTTGCTCATTCACATGGAAACTAATCTTCAGTGTTTTTCACTCTGCAGACGAGACACCAATAACACGCTGCCTGCGCCGCTGGAGGAACACCAAGTCGACACCTCTCTCACCTGCTCAGCTCTTTGGCAGCAGTTCTCGTGAGGCCTTCCACTCCAGCTTTGGAGGCAGAGTAGTTCACCTGGCCAATATTCCCCACCTGGCCATACCAACAGACAAAAGAAATATCTAGTGGGTCTAAGGAATCTGTTCCCCATGGTTGATTTCAATATTGCCCTCACTAAAGATGCCTGCCATTCCTTGACCTCAGTATTGTCCTCAATAAAGATGTCTGCCATTCCTTGACCTCAATATTGTCCTCACTAAAGATGTCTATCACACCTTGCCCACAATGCTGCCCACAGTTATGATGGAGCCCTTGGTAGATCCACTGGCGACCAGAGCCTTGGAGACAGCTTGCGTGAGAAGGTAGGTGCCCTGGAAAGAGAGGAGGAGGGGGAGAAAAAAAGTGACAGACTGAACAAAAAGCACAGGGAGGGGGGGAGGATCAGGCAGCGAGCACACCACACCTTGAGGTTGACCTGGATGACTCTGTCGAAATCTTTCTCCTCCATCTTGAGCAGGAACTCATCGAGAGTGATCCCAGCAGCACTGACGCACACAGAGGGGGGCTGGAAGTACCGACACTGGGGAATGAACGGCCCGGAATACAAACATTACAAATCTACCTGATACATGGGAATGGTTGATAATGAGAACAAGCCGTTTAGCCCACACATAGCTCACACAGGGAGGACAGCATAGAACGGTCCAGGGAGCCCATGGCTGGAAAAGGGCCCCAAAAATGTTCAGCGATGTCATCAACAAGCGAGGGGGACCCGGTGTTATGTGTTTCCATGGATTCCTGGAAGTACCCGTTACTACAGATTCATAACTTTGCCCACTGGATACAGACCGTTCAGCTCAAGGTCAGGTCTGGACTAGCACACTCCAAAGCTCTCTGCTCCTGCTACACGACATGCAAGCTCTATCGCGCATTGACAAAGTTTGTATGTGTGTGCGTGAACGTAAAAATGGTGTGGGTAAGGAGTGAAGTCCTCTCTTAATTATCTAATCTGCCCTATCACTTATCTGGTTTATATTTTAGCTATATTTTAGCTAAAACAAGACCATGAATGACAGCTGGAGAGCGTTCTTGTGTCTCTCTCAGAAATGGCTGCCAGCCAGGATTGGATCTGTGGTCCCCTGTGGTTTACAGCTGAGTAGCTCAATATGGCAGAGTAATTACCAGACACTACCACCTGCAGAGACACCAGCCCTGCAGGACTGGCATCCCCACAGCTGCGGCTTAGCCTTTATGACACTGGAGAGAGACAGAGAGAGAGAGAGAGAGAGAGAGAGAGAGTGAGTGAGTGAGTGAGTGAGTGAGTGAGTGGAGGGAGTGAGTAAGTGAGTGAGTGAGTCAGTGAGTGAGTCAGTGAGTGAGTCAGTGAGTGAGTGAGTGACAGGATCAGGAAGTGAATAAGTGAATGGACAAGTGACTTAGTGCCATAGCCAGGATCACATGGAGCATCCATCCAAGCACTTCAGCAGGAGTTACCTGCCCCAAACGCACCTGTACACACCTGTATGGAGGTGACCAGCTTCTCCACACTCTCTTTGGACGACACATCCACGCCCAAGGCCATGTGCTCCTGCCCTCTGTGGTCTTGTGGCAGGCTCTCCAGCGTCTGATTGGCTGAGCCCTCGCTGATGTCAGCAACCACCACCGAGGCCCCCTCTGCAGCAAAGCGCTGGCACACAGCCCGCCCAATACCGCTACCCCCTCCTGGAGAGATGACGTAGTACAGTAAGAGGGACATACTGTGGACCAGTAGCTCTGTTTACAGCACACCAGGGCTGCACGACTGCAGGCCAGGAGGGTATATTCATTTGAGCCCAGTCAGTCATGTTGAATTCAGGTTTTTTTATTTAATTGTCAATTACTCTCTGGAATTAGTAATGATTAAAGTTCAAGAAATCCAAAATCTTAATGTTTATATTTTTGTTAAGAGAATAACCAACGTTTTGTGGTTTAATTAAATTGTTAATGGTGATTTAACTTTATTTCTTGCAACATGAAAGGGTCAAGGAAATTGTAATTTTATATGTCCACACTCTGAAATATGCTCTTACAGCAGTAAGGTTACCATAGTTTTTAGATACTATAAAATTTACTGCCTCAGGGAAATATTTCATAGTGGGGACAACATTTTTATTTATGGCTTTTGACTTTGTCAGGTAGATGTGAAGTTTGTTTGCTGTAATACCTATGGGCACCGGCAACTGAACTCAAGCAACACTGTCTGGTTTATGACAAAAATGCTGCAAATGCTTTCATTGTCACACTGGTATTAAAGTGCAAGATACCCAGACAGCAAGGAGAGACATTTTGCGAAAGTGTCGCTTATTTAAGCGCTAGATTTCATGGCATTTGCACGTCCCACTTAAATGTGCTTAGAGACCCGAACACAATAAAATTGCTCGGCGTAATTCTGGTCCATTTCTGGTCTTCTCTAGTTTCAGTCTTGCATTAGAAGTATACAAGTTCACACCTGAGAAGTTTCTATTTCCACAAATTAACCTAGATCTGTTTTGACAAATGGGCGAGAGTTGATTTTTATTTTATTGCTTTATAAATCTGTCCAAGCGTTTTTTATATTTCTTTTTGTAAAGAGCTGCCTATTCTCCTCAGAGCTGTTTCTCTTGTGCACATTTAGCTAACTGCTTTATAATGTATAATGCAAATCGAGTTGATCCGTTTGCTTAAAATGAGAGTGCAACAACTAATTCAGTATAGCTAACTAGCTAGCTAGCTCTTGCATATTATTTTCGAGCTTGCAGACAATAGACCAAAAACTAACACCCAATGAGACTGCTTAGTTTAAATTATTTTCCCTTCAAACTATTCGCAAAGTCACTAGTGATAACGCTTTTTTTATTAAATACAGAAACAACACTGACCCGTAACCACAGCCAACCTAGATATAAGTCTCAAGGGCGCCGCCATGACAGTCTTCCATGTGCGAATACGTCACACGATAATCACTTTAATCACCACACGGTGGCGCCAAAAGCCCAGATTTGTGTAACGTACGCCCTTGAAAGGAACATAATATCGCAGAAATCTGTTTTACAGTACAATGACTCAGAAATTTTAAAATTCTTTTATTATGCTGTTCTCTTGCTAATTTCGTCGGAAGATAAAGAAATATTGCTGTAAAGAGGCAAAGTGGATTTTAATTCAATATTCTGAATTTCTGGATATTAAGACTACAAAGCGTGCACATTCAATGCAAAAAAACAAAGCGTAAATGTACAGCTTAAAACCACACAACAAACAAAACCAGATTAGCCATAGTTCAAAGAACGTTAGCTATTTGCAAAATGCCGGTTTGAAAAACCTGTTAATGAGGGGGAATTCCAGCGGTTAGTCACCTCTTGTTAGATCACTACTATTTAACAGCTAAAACTAAATGTAAGCATTTCCGTGTGATCTGTAGTTTTCAGACTGGTCTTTTAAAAATCTAAAGTTGCTAATGTAACCTAGTACTGGTAGATGGAAATTGAAATAATTGCATACTTCCACCAGGGGGCGACAGATACTCGACATTCTCTCGTAAAGGACAGGAGACGCTGTCGGTGTGACCAGACCAGCGCGCGCTCAAGCGTACTGTTCAATAACAATGTAACATACAATTTATAAAAATAGAGGTCAACGCCTCATCCGTTTGTTTGTGATAGTAATCCAATAAACTGACTATAGGGCATTTCCAACGTACCCTGTGCTGTACTTAAGTTACATAATTGTAAAATAAGAAGGTGTCTTTCTTGATTTGAAGAAGGACTCTTTGGACGATCAGATTGCAAACTAAACAGGTTCAGTGGGGCATAAGAAGCCTACATAAGGCTGAACTTCCTCTGGAATTTCTAATCAGGGGATTTCCATAAACACATTATATCATGCTTTAAACTTTCGTCAGTTGTTTCCCAAGATCAGTGAGGCTGTAATAGAGTAGTGTAACAGAAAAAAAATCCTGATAGCGATACAACAACAATGGTAATAGAAATAATGTACACAGTACCTATCATACAAGCATTCAAAGTGCTTTCCAGATAATAAAAAATAAATGGTGAAAATAACAAAGAAAAATGAATTTTTAAAGAATTAATGAAAATACAAGTAAGTCTTGTGGGCAGTGCAAAATGGCAATATAGGTGTAATTGCACAATCTTAACATTACAATAAATGACATTATAGGTGTTTGGCAGATGCTCTTATCCAGAGCGACTTACAACTCAGGGTGCATTAGTCAGGGATGAAAGTGCTAAAGGTCAACAAATATCAGGAATAAAACCAAAAAAATTATAATTACAAAAGCAGAGAAAAGTTTTTTTTTTTTAAGGCATTCCTAAAAGCCTCAGCACATTTAACCAACTAAAAATGAATTAAAAAAAATAAAATGTTTCCCATCAAATAAGAAAGTGATACATGATTCCACACCGGTTTCCAATGACCTCTTTAGAATGCAGTGTCCTGCTCGGTTGCCATTGGTTAACCAATGAGAGGAGAGAAACTCTTCTGCTGTCTCCTCTGGACACCAGTATTACTCTTTCATACTCCGGGGCTGGTCCAGTTTAGCAAACTTGAAACAAACGAGGGGAAACAGGATCCATCCCCAGGCCAATGCCATCGGAGGATGAAGCAAACTGAAATCTTAAACCCAAGGAATGTTTTTGACAACACAAAGTGCATTGATTTTGCTTCCTCACCAGGCACTGTTCCAGGATCAGCATCTATCGTTTGGACCGAACAGTGAAAGGTCAAGGTAAGAACAGGGTAAGCTGACTCTGCATCAGACTTTGGGAGTTTCTAATAACCCTGTACATTACTTAAAACACTTTTACCCAGTTAAAAATGTTCTCTGGGGTAGAGTCAATTAAATGCACTTGGCCCTTTAAAGGAATATTCAAGTCAGTCAAAACAGACATTATTATTTTTAAGGGCAGATGGAATTCTATTTTAAATTGAAAACAACACTTTTCAAAGGAAACACATCAAACAATAAATAATACAACAACGAAAAATATAACGACAAATAGTATGTGTTATTGCTTGTCACCAATGTAATATAAGCATATGCAAAGAAAATAATGCCGTCGTGTCCGTGTTCATTGAACTGCATATGGATTTAAAAAGGCAAAGTGCATTCGATTGAATCTAGCCTTCTGTGCTATTTTCCATAATTCATTCATTTATGTTCATTATTTTTAGACAGCAATCATGGGCACTCTTTTAAAGTTCATCTCAGGTTATCCGTATGGTTAACAAAATGGAGTAATATGCGACATGTTTAGAGCATGCTTTTCTCAGCGCGCGCGACGGCTATTTATAGATGACGTTGACAGGGATCTCATCCGCGCTGCGGAGCGAACGGCGGCGGTTCGTCCTTCTGGAGGTGAAGTGGGGCACAGCGTCATCCGAACAGCAACTAACAAATACCTGAAAACAAGAAACACATTGACGTGTTGACGTGTTGGTTAAACCCTTTTTGAAAAGATTTAAAGCGTACAGATATGATGTCGCAGGACTTTGAAACAACCAATGAAAAGTATTCTGCTGGCGATTTTGGGTACAACTGTCATGATTTTTTTTATTATTTGATGTCCCTAATACATAAATAAATACAATGCATTACTCAACGTTGTCAAAAAATAATTTGACAAAAATGTTAGACAGCAGGTGCCTCTGAAATTATAATGATCATTATTATTATTTTGTTTGTTACACGTCCAAAGCAATCCAACACAGCTAAACATTTTACACATTATCTATGTATATGGTTTAAAAAAACTTACTGAACTAATTTATAAGTCATAAACCCACCGCCAGGCAATAACAAACAGTGTCCCAACCCGGAATTGTATCCTGGAATGCAGTTTCGCTAACTCTACATTGCTGGATTCGTGTTAGCCAAGCGAGGATGCAACGTCATTTTAATTCACTTCTCCTGCAGTAAGCCACGCCCCACAAAAGGAAGGCCACGCCCAGGACCAACGAGGTCACACCCACAGCCATTTTGGTGTCTTTGGAGTCCAGAGGCGAAGTATCTATAGGCCAGAAAAAGGAATGTTTAAAATGGAAATGGATAGTTATATACTCCGTTTTAGTTGATGATGTTTTATGATAATTAACTGTGCATAACCCAAAGCCTAGCCTTAGGACATACTGAGCACACATGGTAAGTTACGTTTTTTTACATGTCTCTCGTCTCTCCCTCTACATTTCATAAAAAGCTTACTACTTTACAGTGTAAGGTACTATGGTATTTATCATAACCTGTATCTGGGTTAAATGATGGTGTAGTTACCTACATTAATGTGCTAGTGATATTGCACTCTTTGGTCAGTGACTCTTGTTAGCCAGGTCTGTGTCACCGTTGCTCTTTCCTCTCGTGGGTTCACTTACCTTCTCTAATGTTATAACTCACTCGGGGCATGTGCTACATGACAGCTGATCTAGGTGTCGTGTTTCCCATTATTCACCCCCCCCCCCATGACGTATATGGACACCTGTGTAACCCTCTGTCATGAACACTGACACCCCCCCTTCGCCCCCCCCAAACCCCCTGCAGTGCAGACACCTATGCCTTTAGTCAGCCAGTTGGTTAAAAGACCAGATCTGGTTCCTTGTTTCTCCTGTTTCTCTGGTCACTCAGTGTGCTCATATGTGTATGTGCTTTTCTGGTCAGATGGGAGAACAGGAGTAACCAGAGTATTATATGGGAGACATTTGTTTAGTGCGGGAAGGGCTGTCAAACACCCAACTCTCTGTCTCTCCCGAAGAACCGGTTTGGGGAGGGGTTTTGAGCCTCGCCCCTGGGGGACTCCTGTTTATGCAGTTTTTTGTTCCTTATATTAGCATGACACATGCAAACATACGCTTATACATTGGCAAAATACAAACCAGTGTGAAACATAAATTAATCACTCAGTTGTACCTACAAAGGAGTTTGGACAGTTCATGAAATTAATTGATTTTTTTTTTTTTAAATGCTTGTAGTGTTCTGTAAAGATTTTTCAATGGAATCATTGAATTTGAATCAATATCCCAAACTGACTGAATGTGAATGGAACAGGCTAGAACTCTGTTGATGGCTCCAACTAATTCATAGGGCCGAAAATCAGACGACCAAATTCTTACTCTGTGGACATACTGGGAACTTGTGGTATGTCTGTTTTACATATCTCTATTAGATTCAAAAATCATAATATTTTATGATTTATATATCAACTGTTTTGGAGCTGTAGTGCAACTGCTTCCTCTGATCTGGGATCAGTGTTAACCAGGTCTCTTAAACTCTCTGTTGCTCTTAAACTCTTGTGGATTCACTCGCATTCTCTTGTGTTAGGAGTTGTTCTGTGATAACGGTATCTTCTAAATGACTGTAATGTGCATTATATACATACGTCTCAAATTCACAATGTCATGAGGGTTCAGTCTGTTTCAGGCACCGTGAGGAACGTAAGAGCTGCACTATCACTGGTGTGTGGCTGTGCTAAGTCAGCCATGAGATTCACACCCTTCACCCTCCTGTGATGTCTGCAGACATCTGTGTAAGCTGCTTTATCCGTGTGTCCCTGACACTGCTCCCTGTTACCGTAATGTAACAGAATGTAATTTAATGTAACGAAATGTAATGGACTGTATGGTCACATAATGTAATAGATGTAGCATAATGATTTAATGTAACATAATGTAATGCAATGTAATGTAACAAGATGTAGTGTGATGTAATACAACTTACTATTGTGTAATGCAATGTGCTGTAATGTTACAGGATGAAACATAAGGTAACATAATGAATTGTAATGTAATATTAAGTAAGCTCAAGCCACCTGACTTCCAGGAGCTCCTCCAGGCTGCTGTGCTCCACCTTGCTGTTCATTCTCTCCCCCCTTTTGGGGTGGAGCTCCAAAGAGGATGTCAGTGGAGGTCATGCTCCCTTGGGTCTCGGCCACGCCCCATCAGATTGAGGTTCCCATAACAGGACAGCCTGCAGATAATAAACCTGACTGTAGGGGGCACTGTAACACACAGCATATTATCAACACATACACACACACATCTGCACATTTGCACACACAAAAACACACACACACATTTTGTGCCAAACTGCTCACCACAAATCACACTGGTGATGGAAGGAAGGAAATCATCGCACCAGTTACACTGGGGGAAGATTAGGTGACCAGATGGAGAAAAGCAGGCTTGGGATTTTGTGAAGACACTAGGGAACCCCCTACTCTTTGCAATAAGTGTCACGGGATCTTTAATGACCTAAGAGAGTCAGTGCCTTGGTTTAACGTTCCATGTAACAGATGGCATCCACTACAGCACAGTGTCCCTATCAGCACTGGGATTTAGATATTTTTTTTTTCGTCCATAGGAAAATGGACATACTGGCCCACCTACTCAAATTCCAGCAACAACTTACTTTTCCTATGAAGAGTCCCATCCAGGTTCTGACCAAGTCCACACCTGCTTAGCTTTAGCCAAGAAAACACTGCCTAACAAAAAAGCAGTGAAGGGAAGATAGTAACCCAAACAGCTGATCAAAATCCATGCGCGTGAACTGTCTCGCCCTCCTTTTCTCACGTGCATCGGCTGCCATGAGACCAAGTGTGGTTTTTAAGCGACAAAGTAGCACTGGGTTCTAGCACCGCCAAGGATTGATATGAGAGACGGATGTGGCACTTTAAGCGCTATTTGTTGCGTGTGGTTTGGCAGCTGTTTTGAGCTGTTTAGTGGTGCGATGAGTGCGTACTATATCGGCTACAGATCTCACCGCTAACCTAGGTCATCCTTTGTTTGTTGAACTTGATTGCGGTGTTTGTTCCGTTTTCCATAAATGAAAAACTCATATCGAAACGCAGTATGTATTTCTCCCTGCAGACCACATGTGCGGGTATGCAGCTATACTTATGTATGCATAATCACAATACCACTTCATTTGTATTCCTGAAAACCACGCATGTTTGTTACCCTGCATCAGAAAAGCGTTCTGGTTTCAGGAGTCCAGGCGTCACATGACACGTTATGGAGCGTATGGCAGCACTAGCCTATTAGCAGACTGTGCGCAGGCAATGGGACTCGTGACTGGCTCCTGGTTTAGTCGTGGGTCATTTCCGCTCATCTTACTTTCTCACACCGAGCCAGGGGCTGGTTTTGTACGCCTTGACCGATTCCCCTGTGATAGAAACATTCAGACCTTACAAATTACCACGCGCTACTCAGTTCCATGGCGACTGGCCAAGCTGCGTTCAGAGTCTCGTCGCCCGCGGGATTAGACCGAGTAACAGCATCTGAAATTGCGATTGCGTCCTTTGAATAGTGCAAAACCCAGGACCCCTCCTGGACCACGCTACCTTCTCCAGATGACGCCAAAGACTTTGGCCCGTTTCCCAGCTCGCTCCATGGACACTGTATGGAGAACCCCTGGCCAAAAGACCCACTGATCTCTAATATATTAGCGCAGTTCGTGAGTGCAATTTAATGCTACTCTGCAAGTATTTCATTTTTGCTTTTACATGTCAAATAAAAAATGTATATATGAATATGTGTGTAATGTCTAACAGTGTTGTTAGAGATTATATGTAAATGTCTTTGCAGAATAAGTGTTGTGCCTTGGTACTAAGGTAACATGAGGTCTGTTAATCATCTAAGCTTTAAAACCATTATATTACATTGTAATAACTACCCCCTTTCCACCCCCCCCCCCCCCCAAAAAAAAAAGAAAAATAGAGGACACATAACTATTTATAGAATGGCTTTTTGTTTTTATTTGTGTACAACTTCTTCAATCATACTCTCTGACAGTTGCAGTTTTAGATGTGGGCAGAAAGGAGACCAACATTGCCCAGTGAGACTTGTTTTTATTTTGTTTTATTTTTGAATGTAATTCATTTTTCATAGAAAATAAAGAGGCTAGAGGTAACGGATCACGCATTGCAGCTGTCATGAAAAGGGGGAGCAAACAAACAAAAACAAAAGTGTAACCGAGAGAGAAACAAAAACAGGGAAAAATTAAATCGTCTCATAGTTTGAAACGAACATGCCGCTATTTTGAACAACTGTGAGAAATATTTACAAGGATTCTGATGAAACGGTCATTATTTTGCACTGCTGTTTCCCAAACTGTTGCACATTGTAGGATGTCTCTCTTACCCCCACCCCACCCCCCACCCCCCCCTTGCATTGGTAGTTCTGTCTGTTCTGAGTAAAGAACGCCATAGTCATCCAAACCACTCCTTCCAACATTTGGTTCCACATTCCTCCCGGTTTTAATAGCGAAGTGCTCAAACTCTGGACTTCAACTTTGTGAACAGATCACTGTGCCCCTTGCACTCTCTATGTGCAAGTATGCATTCTGCTGTATGTGATCTCAATTCATTTAAATCTCTCTCCTACGGGTGGACAGAGAGGTCCATGTCACTGTCTGACTTCAAAAAGTTGACAGAAGTGACACGGGAAGTCAGGGCCTGATTTGATGACATCATCACTCTGTTCCATTCAGGTCAATAATGGGGGACACAGCTCCCGGAAGGCCATATCCATTTCGGTTTTTTTTTTTTAAACCAGCTACCCTGGCTCAATTTGCAAATTAGCCATATACACAAGTGCCCATTAACTCATAGATTTGACCACGGTAAAACATTTCATATATGTAGGTCACAAGAACAGTCTTCGGCTGTCATTCATGAGCTTATCGGTACATTTAGGTAAAACGTCACATCACACAAGACGACTGAGCTCATTCGGGCAATTAAAAGAGCAGAAGCTGAACTTGAAATTCGGAAATGGATACAGCTCTCCGGTACTGGGTTTGCCATCCCCCGATTTGGGTCCCACCTCCCCCCCCCCATCCTCCATTCAAAACCCTATGCAAAGGGAATGGGGGAGTAAAACTGCTCGTACGGGAACCCGTCAAGGACAAAAAGCCACAGAACGCAAAGCAGAGGAATGCAAGACATACACCTTCAGTACACGTGCCTGAAGACCCACAAACTATCGTGGTACAGGCAGGTGTATGCCTGTTACAATGGGACTTTTGCCATGCCAGGAAAGCTCGAGCAGTGAATGCAGGGAGGAGAGTGTAACTCAGGCTTTGGAGGGCCACAGTATCTGCAGGGTTTAGGCCTTAGAAACCAGGAGTGAGTGTGTGTGTGTGTGTGTGTGTGTGTGTGTGTGTGAATTCTTTAGCTAATCAATGACATAAGCACTTAAGTGCTGAGGAAGGCCAAAAAAAAAAGCCCACAGACACTCTCGCCCACCAGGACCAGAGTCCCAGACATCTGAATAATTCAATAATAATATAATCAAGAGATCCCAAGGGGTGGGGGGGGGTGGCTCAAATGTTCTCTGCACAAAAAAGCAACATCCTGTCTTGGTTTTGTTTTTGCAAATACTAAACACACACAAAAAAAACCAACAATGAACAAAAAAAAAAAAAAAAAAAACACTTCCCTCATTCCTCCCACCCTCCCTCCCTCCCTCCAAAACACACCTATTTCTCTTCCTTGTCCCTCCTTGGGGATGCCTTAAAATTCTTCTTTATGAAAGAAAAGGTAGATATTTATATATTTGTACACGTATATATACACACGGTCAGGGGTGAGGGAACTCCGGCTGGGTTAGAGAGACCGCTCGTCCCTCCAGCTCCCCCACCCCCCTCCCCAGTCCTTCCCACACGCTCTCCAAGAGGACTGACACAGAGGGGAGGGGTAATCATTCTGTCCACCCCCCCCCTCCCCCCCCCTTATCTTTGTAGGGGTAATCCATCCTGCAGCTTCCATTTCACTCAGTCCATCCTGAGAGAGAGGGAGTATATTTTTGTTTTTGCTGCTATTTTTTGTTTTTGAGAAACCCATTCTGTCCTCTAATGAGGTATGGAGACACGATTGTATGTGTGCTATGCCCCCAAGAGAATTAAGCCAAGAAATTCATCCCTCTCTCTTCTCTCTCATGCTCTCCTATCCTTCTTCCCGGCTGTTGTTCTCTCTCTCTCTCATCCTTCTCTCTCTGCAGCTCTGTGACGCTCTGGGGATTTCCTCTCCTCTCCTCTTCCCTCTCTCCTCTCCTCTCTCTCACCGCCTCACTCCTCCCTCCCCCTCCATTCCGGTTCCTGCTCCACTCCGCCGGCGGGTTTTGGAGTCGCCTCTCGTCTCTGAGCTCTCGGGGGGGGGGGGGGTGGGTTGTGGGGAGAGGGGGTGGGGGAGGGCCCTGCCATCGCGTGTCGATGACATCATCACCCTGAGTCCGAGTCGCTTGTGTCGGATGAGGAGGAAGAGGAGGACGAGGAGGAAGAGTCAGAGCTGGAGCTACTGGCGCTGAGGCGCGAGGTGACCGCGTGGGGCTCAACCGCAGAGGGCTTCTCCACTGAAAAAGAGAAATACATTTTTTTTTTCAATTTTTAAAACCCCTTTATTCAACAAACCAATGAGTAAAGGGCAGGGAGGTAAAACCAACCTCCTCCATGCATGCATGGAAACAAGAAGCAAAAACCAAGAACAGAAATCAGACAGAATGAAATAAATTCTCCCTAAACCTGCTATTCACTCCGAGAGAGAGAGACATTAACGAGGACGAGATAGCAGAGGGGGGAGGGTTCCTCACCTTTAGGCTTCTGGGGTTTCTTGGCGGAGTTGAGCTGACCACTGACATCCTGTAGCCTCCTCTCAAGCTCACGCTTCTTCTCCAGAGCCAGCTCCTCACGAGACTTCCCGCCGCACGCCTTCTTCACCACTGCGACCCAAGAGAGAGGGAGAGAGGGAGGGAGAGACACGGTTAAACCACACCGAGCAAACACTGGTGAGCAGACCCTCACGCTTTTTACACGGTAAACCAGAGAAGGTCCAACACCCCTGAGCCAAGTGATAATGCTAAACCACAACATTACGAAAGCCTCTCACATGTAAATGCGCATGTTCACACACACACTCTCTCACACACACACACACACACACACACACACTATCTTGCACGCATACAGGACACACACTCCCTACACTCTCATCCTCTCTCTCTCACACACACACACACTCTCTCTCTCATCCTCTCTCACACACACACACACACTCTCTCTCTCTCTTACCGTAAGGTTTGCGCGGTTTCTTCCTCAGGCAGGTCATGACGTATCTCTCCAGCTCGCGCAGCGTGGAGGGCTTGAGTGTCTCGAAGTCGATCTCAATCTCCTCGGGGTTGGAGTCGCGCAGCGAGGGCTCGCGTGATTGGATGATGTGCACCACGCGGCCCAGCTTCTCGCCCGGCAGCTTGTTGATGTCCAGGCTGAGCTGCCGTTTCTCGTCGTAGCTCATGGGCCGCCCCTCCTCTTCCTCCTCCGAGTCGTAGTGAGGAAGGAGGGTGGAAGCCGACAAGGCCATGCTCACCTGGGGCCCCAGCGATGCTGACTGGGCCTTCTTCGCGGACCTGAGGAGGGCGGGGACAGGGGCGGAGTCAGGGAATGTACCATAAGCCAAAACAGTTTATTCCATTTTGTCTTCTCTGTATTTTGTCTGTTATATCTAAGATTAGGTTGACACCATCTGTACATTAACTGTGAAAAGTGAGAATGAGAAAGTAGAGTGTTAGAGAGAGGGAGACAATGAGAGACAAAGACTGTTCTCTCAATGTCCGTGGTTTTGTCTATCGAAAGGTTGAGTGAAACAGAAACAAACTGGGAGAGAGAGAGAGAACAGTGTATGGGAGGCTGAAAGAGACGCACAACAGAATCTCAGAGCCTGAATTATAGACTGAAGCACAGAGGACAGAGCAGCGTTTCAGAGGTTGAATGGGAAAGAGAGAGACTATTCGAGGCTGAGGAAGAGAAGTAAAACAGCTGAGCTCACTTGTTCTTGCTGCTCTTCTTGCCCGGTGCCTTCTTGCCCTGCGTGGAAGTGGGGGCGGCCCGGCCAGATTTGGGGGTCTTCGAGTTTTTGGGAACCTTAGCGGGGCGTTCCACAATTTCCTCCACGATGGCGGGGGTTGGGCCTCGGCCGCCCTTGTGCCCGTGCTTCTCGGGCTTCTTCTTCTTCCGCTTCTCCTTCTTCTCCCTCTTCCTCTTGGGCTTGACGATGGGGGCCTGGGAGAGCGCCGCCAGCTGCTCGTGCACTGCCCTCAGCTGGTGGGGAGGGGAATGATGGGGTCAGTTTCCAACGGCATTGAGCATGCTCATGTTCGTTTCCATGGCAAGTACATATATGGGTGTTTATGTGTTATGAAAGGACATTGAAAGACAAAATGATGAGTATGTGTGGGTTGAATGTACTGTAATTGAATGTACTTGTACTGCAAATGTGAGTGCATATGACTAACCAATATAAGGTAAGCATGTGTGTAACAGTGTAATGCGTGCATGCGGACGTCTTTGCGCATAGTATACCTGTGTACACACCTGTTCCTGCAGCTCTGCGAGACGGTGCGCCCTCTCCTCCTCGCTGTCGGAGCTGGGGCTGCTTTCGCTCTCGCTGCTCGGCTCGCTCTCCGATGAGGAGGAGGAGGACGAGGAAGAGGAGGAGGAAGAGTGCATCATGGACATGCCCATGGAGGACGGGGGCGGCTCCTCCACGGGCTCGTCCGGCATCTTGGCGAAACGGAACTCGAAGACGTCCTGAGGAGAGACACAGACGAGTCAGTACAGACGCATCCTATGGTCTTAGCATTACGCTGATGGCACGCCATCGGCCTCTAGTGGTGCACTGCAGGAACTGCATCCCATTGTGATAAACTGACATACCCGGCACAATTCAGTAACTCGGGGACAGGGAATGAACTCTGCCTTTGAATAATGCTTTATTAATCACTCAATTAGGATACAAAAGGCTGCGCAGATAAAATTCATGAGGTTTAAACTTAGGTAGATTACTGTCCACATCATTCGCTTTCTCTCTCTCTCACAGACACTCACACACGCACGTACACACACACACTCTGTCTCTCTGCCCCACACACACACACACACACACACACACACTCTGTCTCTATCTGCTACACACACATACACACACACACACACACTCTCTCTCTCTTTCTCTCTCTCTGCCACACACACACACACATACTCTCTCTGTCTCTCTGCCACACACATACACACACACACACACTCTGTACCTGCAGTTTGCGCGCCATCGCCACCACGTCATGGTCGGGGGGGTTGTACTTGTAGCAGTTGGAGTACATGAGCCGGACATCTGCGGCAAACTGCTGTGCGTCACGGTACTCCCGACTGTCCATCTTCACCTGAGCCGGCGAATAGGAGGGGAGAGGAGAGGGTTAGCACCACAAACAGCAAATCACAACAGTCCAGGTGGTTGAACATGTCACTGGTGAGAGGGTGGGTGGGGTCAGGGTTTCGAGGTGTGGTCTGGGTGCGGAGCTAGTGACAGGGGTGTGAATTTCCATAAAACCAAGAAAGGGGCCAACCAGTCACTTGTTCACTGATTTGCACCAATCAGATTTGCTTTCTGTGAATCACCATAGCAAGACAGTGATTGACAGCTCCTGTGTGGCTCCACCCATTTAAGGGGTCCACAAAAAACACCAACTCGCACATTACCACAACAAACAAAGTGGTGAGTGGTAAAGAAACGGCGAACCATAAACAGAAGCATCACGACGCAAAAAATTGGTGGAGCTGTCAATCAATGACTTCCGACCAATCAAAAAGATTCTTCACATCAGTGAGTTACTGTCAACACAAAGTAGCTCCACCCACTCTTGGTGTTTGGGTGTCCAATCCACCAATCATGGTCGTAGACCGAGCTCAGCGTCTCACCTTGATGGTGCTGAGGTCCATGGGGGTCTTGATGATGTCATGGTAGTCGTGGAGACCGAGGGAGGAGGCGTCGACAGGCTTGTAGAAGGGCCAGGCGTAGGCGGCGTGCTTCTTGGAGAGCAACTCTTTCAGAACGCCGTTGCAGTAGCGGAGCTGCTGGCTCAGCTTCCCTCGCCGCGACGGCTGGTGCTGAAGCTGGGAGTCCGGGAGGTCTTTCCGCGGCGGCTTGATGGGCCTCCCGCTCTCCCTCCGCCGGGCAGTCACCTTACCCGGCCCCTGCCCCGCCCCGCCGCCCCCCCGGCCAGCCCCGAACCCCATCCCGAAGCTGGGTTTGGAGTCCACGGACAGGGAGGGGAGGGTGAGCGGGGAGTGACCCATTCCCATCCCCAGCCCCCCCACGCCCACCCCCGGGGCCAGGGGCAGGACCACCGTTGTGGGGGTGGTGGTGTCCGCTTTCCGCTTCACTCCTTTCTTCTGCAAGGAGGGAAGGAGAGGAAGAGAAAGGAAAGATGGGAGGGAGACCGTCAATGCATGCCATTACTCACCAAAGCATATAAGCTTTATTAAAAAAATAAATAAATAAATAAAAACATGCAAGATGAAAAAAGCATTGTTTGTTTTGTAACTTTTACAGACCCAGACAGGGCCTGTACTATAAATGCTAGAGAGTGTGTGTTAAAAAGTTCAACTATTATAAACACACCGTTTATAGACTGATTGATAGACGGACATAATGCTTATAACATGATTCCTAAAAACATTATGTACGTAATCTGTTTTTAATGCAATTCAGTCATAGGTACATACACGGTATGTGCAACGGATACTGCTTAACATCACAGTCTTTGTGTTGTAGTTTCTGATCTCAACAGTGTTTATAAAGTGGCTGCTATAAATATAGCGTTTGCAATACTGTTTTTACAGACACTGTAACTGTGTTTGTAGATGCGCTAGTACAGACAGGCCCTGCTCCTTACCTTGGCAGTGGGCTGGGTGGGCGGTATCCCCAGCAGGGCGGGGGTGCTGTGGGCTGTGGGGGGCAGAGTTTTGGCCAGCAGGGTCTGGGGGGGGCTGGAGAGCAGCGAGTTTGGGGGGGTGGGGGGGCGGGGGAGAGTACATGGACTGGGACACCGCGGGGACCTGGTGAGCCGTCGTAATGCCTCCTGTCAATCAGAGAGAGAAAAAAAATGTGCACTGTTATTATGACCGCCTACTGTTATAACTGTGATTTGGCAAGACACGTTTTACAATATGTTATGCCAATAAAACACTTAAATTGGACTGAACTAGGAGCAGAAACTCACTGATATCCTCACGTCATTTTACTGAGAGAAAAGACCTGCACTCACATCCTACCAGTGAGAGAGAAGACCTACACTCACATCCATCTTTACAGAGAAATGAAAAACAATTAGCTCACATCCTGTGATCACAGAGAAACAGAATCGCTCACAAACTTCATCAATGTGCTGACATTGCAAGGACTAGAGGAAGAGTGCAGGCACAACAGCAGCTACACAAGAGCAGTGCAATACACCCGGCTGCCTGCATTTTCTCCCCCCGCCCCAAAACTCACCCGTCAGTCTGCGGCCCTTGCCCATTTTGCCCGGTTTGCCGGGCTTTGCCTTCGGCGCAGGTGGGGGCAGCTCGATCTCGTCCTGCGGCATCTGTGCCACTTTCTGCAGAAAGGCCTTCTCCAGAGACTGGGCCATCAGGACGATGTCATCTGTGGGCTGGGAGACGATACAGTGCATTGTTACATCACAATCAGGCATCTGGCCAACATTCTTCTCAGAGCATCTCGCACATCTTACATTCATGTTTCTGCATATAGCATACAGCCGGATATTGAACTGGACACATGACTGAGTACCATGCTTAAGGGTAAAATGGCTGTGCCCCACTTGGGAATTGAACTGACAGCCTTTTCAGATTAGTGCAGGTAAAACAGTTTGTTCTGGATACTAGTGTGGATAGACGTTCCTTTTTAAATAGTGGAATACCTTCAGTAATTTTACAGGTGTTAAAAATGCTTGTTTAAACATAATTATTTCATCCAGGTCTTTGTTCAGCCTTTTGATCACTCAAAAGGAATACTGGTTCAAATCCTAAAGACGGGCACAGCCAGCTGCGCCGTTTGAGCAAACAGGCACTTAACCTGAAGTGCCTCCGCAAAACATACAGCTCTACGAATTGGACGGCATGTAAAAAATGCAAGCTGTGCAAGTCATTCTAGGTTAGGGTTACAGGCTTAGAGCACCCCCTGGTGTCACATGCCTAAAGTGGCTTAAATTTATAGGGACAGAAGACTCTTTCCCGCCCTTCCCGTTTTGTGAGACAGGTGGTTACCAGGGAATCTGTGAACTCAATCCCAAATCCCATTCCGCTCACCCTGACAAAGGGTGGGAGGAATACAACACAAATCCACACACACTGATCTGCTTGTAAAATCTGACAGCTTACAGGGATCAAATCGTCAAAAAGGATTATAAATAAGACGAGAGCCTGGTCTTGACCGAAGTACAGTTTTCATAATTTCAAAGATGAAATTATATACCTACATGACTATGACTATTCAATATGACACTTCAAGAGAATTCAACTGAAATTTTCTCTACTTATTTTGACCATTTCGTTCCCATCACCAGTGGATTTTTCCCCATTGACAACTGATATTTCCACTGACAACTGGAACTCCCAAGTGCTACCCTAAACTGAACATGTCCTTCATGTTCTCAAAGTGCTGACGAGGAGCGGGCAAAGCCGGCGCAAATCCCCGCAAACTGATCCGCTCATCAAAACCAGCAGATTTACTGGAATGGAGCTTTGCTGGCCAGGGAGGATTACAAACTATGAGGAGGATGGGGGGGGGGGGTTACGGTGCATGGGTGGAAACCTGGACCATCTTCCATCTGTGCTCTCACCTTGAAAAGGTAGCATTCATTGAACAAGCTGTGTGCATGTGGGTGTGTGTCTGTGCAGTAAGTGGTTTTGCCTTGCTGTGAAAATAGCGGTTGGTGAATGTCAGGGTGTTTTGTATGTGGTGGAAGGTCTCGCCTTTTTGTAGATGTAGCAGTTGGTGGATATAATGTGTGTTTGTCTCTGTGTGTACGTGTGTGTATGACAGACAGTGCAAGCAGGTGAGTCAGGGCTATACCATCTTCTTGTACACAAAGCAGTTTGCGAGCATTGTGTGTGTGTGTGTGTGTGTGTGTGTGTGCATGCGTTTTGGGGGCCCACCTTGTTGTAGATGTAGCAGTTGGTGAACATGGTGTTGAAGTCCTGTATGCACTCACTGGCACTGAGGTAGTAGTTATTCTCCAGTCTCTTTTTGATGGTGCCCATGTCCATCGGCTGCTTGATTATCTTGTGATAGTCCTGAAGGGGGAAGATATTTGTTCAAGAAAATTTATACCACAATATCTATTCACAACAACCAGAAGTCCTTCATCTCAGTCCATAATCAGCGAGGGTTGGGCAACAAAAAACAATATGTTTATCAAATGTCCTCCAAATGAACTTTCTGCAAAGCATCACGTGTCTATAGACTCGTACTGAGATTATAAGGGGTTACTCAAAATGCAGTCGACAACTTGCAATGGTTTTTTCAAGTTCAACTTTCATTTTGAATACTGTGCGACAGCAGCACTATTTGTTTTGGAGAAAACAAAATTTATATCCACCATATCTATTTGGGATCAGTAAAAATACATAAGTGCTTTATGCATTTATACTTAACAACAATTTGACTAACCCTGCATTTACTTGTATTGAGGAAAAATCCAGAAAATTGTGACATTTCATATTGCCCTTGTGTGTGTGTGTGTGTGTGTGTGTGTGTGTGTGCGTCTGATACTCACGGGCAGGTTGAGCTTGGTGGCATCCACAGGCTCCTGGAAGGGCCAGGCGAAGTGATGTCGCCATAGCGACTTCATCAGGGTCTTCTGAAGGAACTGCAGCTGATTGGTCAGCCGGCCCTGGCGGGACGGGTCACGCACGGGGGGCTGCAGGGGCCCCGTCTGGGGAGGCTGGGGGAGCGCGGGCCCCTCAAAGCCCTCGTACAGCAGCGAGGGCTTGCGGATCCGCTTGCCGGGCCCTGAGACGCCCTGGTCCATCCCTGCGACTGGCTGCACCCCCATAACCCCGCCCAGGGAGGGGCTGCTGTCTGACACCAGCCTATGGGGGGGAGAGAAAGGGAACAGAGAAAGGGGGGAGGGGAAGAAAGCGTTGGTGAGAGAAAGAGATGGAGGAGGAGAGGAGATATAAGTGAGAGAGACAGAATAAGAAGGGAAAAGAGAAAATGCACAGCAGAGAGTAAGAGACAAGTGGGAGAATGAAAAGGGATGGAGGGGATGAGAATGAAGGAGAAAAAAAAAGGAAAATATAAAATTAATACAACAGATAAATATTGTAAAGCAGATGAAGGCACATTGTTTGGCAACCACAGCATCAGCATTGAGATCCAGCCTCCAACTGAAGGCACAATTCCTCCGATAGCATCTTTTCCCTTCCTCACCAATCCTGTACCCAACTGGGACTACAATTCCCATGTGGCAAGAGTAACCTTCCCTCAGCTCCATTTATGGAAGCCAAGTAAGGAGGGGGGCGGGGCCACAGCAGAACCATTTCACATGGCAGAGTCCCACTTGACACAGTATAAAATGGCATACCTGTGCTACAATGTGACAAGATCCTGGGCTCCACCTGAGAATGAACGAGGTCCTGATGAGAAGGGGATTGTGGGTAAATGAGTATGTAGCCCCACCATGGTAAGTAAACCAAGTAAAAAAAAAAAAAAATTAAATGCAGCCATCAAATCGAAATGCTGAAGATGAGTCAAACTGAATCTCTGAGACCACAGTGATGACTGTAGCTGTGTGCGATGGGCACTGCTAAAAAATTACACCTCATTTGCTCAGTAACTTTATAAACAGGATATCTGTATCACATCTGTAAAACATGCAGAAAACCGCATTACTGCACATGGGAAGTTCTTTGAGAGGGCTACAAGAAAACCGATTTCCCTCGCCAAAATACTCATCACCTTCAACCGGTATTTCAGTTCCTCGAACTTTGCAGGAGTTACACAACAATCAAAGTACAGGATGCGATATATCAGCTGGAAAAAAAACGGAGTCAAGAGGGCCTTTGAGATAAGAGGGTGAAGCAGCACTTGAAGAGGCATTCTGGGAGCGGCTGCACCAGTTCTCTCAGGCCTGAAACTAGGCTACGGCTTCCCTGTAGTCAGTCCACAACGTAACAATGCCTTCAGCTGGAGCAGGACTCACAGAGCCCAGTAAAAAGCCCCAATTAGCCTGTGAGTTAGCGGGGTACGCTCCAGATTGTTAAAAGATTACGTTTTTTTTAAATGCAACATCAGGCAACGTGGACCTCGTCCCATGAGCAAGGTTGGGGGGGAGGGGGGTGCAATTTAACCAGGCAATACGGCTTGGTGGGAGGTGGTGATGGTTCCTATAGCAACAGCAGACAACAAGACGCTTGACAGACTCAGAGCAAGAAAATGAACTTTTTTTCTTGTCCTTAGCGACTGATCCTGGTTCTGAATCAGTCAGGGTTGGGGGGGGGGGAAATGGATTTCGCTCGTCATACCAGAGGAGGAGCTTCTTCACCTTGTAAAGTGACCCCAAACAGTCTACCATTCACAAAATAATGCCACTGACATCTGGCACACACTAAACGCCCTAGTGGCACTGGGACCACTAAAACACTACTGCTCAATCAGTGCTATGATATTGTTTTTAATTTGAGCATGTCAATTTTAATTTTTGACTTTGCTGTCAAACATGCATTAAAACAGATTAAATAAAGAACCATTTAACTGTGGGTGTGAAATGTTGACTGCAGGAATTGAAGTAACTGTTTTTTTTTTTTAATAGCTTAATTCAGACGGACTCCTACTGTGAAGAACCAATCACAGACCATCTCTGAAGAGGAAAGGGAAAAACAAGAGATGGAAAGAACAAGGAAAAAGAGGAGAAAAAAAACACCTGCACACGTTTTACTGCCCATTTCCTTTTCTTCCCCCTTGGCAACCAAGCAAAAGAGTACTACCCATTGGCTGTCGGATTGGCATAACCATGGCAACCACCCCCGCTGCTGTCGTTGACAATGGGTCCGCGGCAGGGGCCGACGCCACAAAAGGACGGTGGCTCAAGGCCGTTTGGCGCCCGTTCGGCGAGTACAGTGTGTACCCTTTCGTATACCTCTAGCACTACGACTCAAGTCCTTCATCTATCATAACACACACACACACACACACACACAGGTCACCATTACACCTTTGAGTTTGAGGCTTTTGATGGCTGGGGTTAGGGGCTGACATGAGCAAAGACGCAGTGTGGGCGGAGCCATGTTGCGCAGTCAATCACAGACTGATGAGCCAATCATGAAGGACTGCGCCCCACAAAGCACAGCCATTGTGATTCGCTCACAAAAGCATGTCTCTGATAATAGCTCCACCCACTCGCATTGAGGAAGCCCTCCTTTGATAGATAATAAAAATGGATACTGCTGTGATGACTCGGATGTTCCTCATGTGTTTAAAGAGAGCAGGACAAAAGTTCAAGGTTTGCAGTTACATTCCCCTTACAATATTCCACCAAGGACCAAGGGTAGGAGCAACATACTTTATCTCTACACCTGACCTTCAAACACACCTGCTGCAGAAATCTATGGAGGAGGGTTCCTCCGTTCACTGGCATATATATTTTTTTGCCGACTCTATATGCACAGATTTTCCACATATCAGCATACATTGTTAATGATGAGCACGTTTGTGTTCATGGCAAGAGGTGACTTGCCGATTTTTCCCTCAACTACAACATTAAATTGTTTGTGGTCCAATCTGTCCCTCCCCGACTAGACTGCTTCCTCTGTTCACCTAGGCCACCGAGTTTCTATTTAGTTTCAGTTATAAAAGGAAAAATGAGTCCAAAGGAAACAGAAAGGACTGGGCTATGTATTATTACTCCACCATTAAAGGAGGCTTTGCTGTGACAGAGGTGTTTCTGCCCAGTCATTCCCAACCATGATGCAACAGAGTTCCAAACCTTACACTCCTTACATCACAATCAAGAAACCCGGGAACACAGCAACAGCGGAACACCGGGGGCAAAGGGGAGGAGTAAGTCAGCAAAGGGGAGGGGCATACTGTTAGCTGTGGTGGGTCAGGGGGAGGGGGGTGGGGGTTACACATTTACAGGAAACAGGATGATGTGGGATTTGAAGACTGTGTCACAAGACCACCAACTCAGCACAAGTGATACTTTCAGTGGGAAAATGAGGGGTAATCAAGTATAGAAAATGTATGCACAGACTACAATTAGTGCAATAATGTCCAAGCAAATAAATAACTGGTTCATTGGTAAAACACAATATGCATTTTATGTAATTTTTTTTGTTTACCCTTCAGTTCGCATTATTTGTCAGCACTCTCTAGTTAGCAGGTCAAGTTGATAAACCAATCAGCAAAAGCCAAACATTGGGGGGAAAAAAGCCATAATTGTGTTTGATATAGGATGTGAATATGGGGGAAGGGGAAGGGTCAGGAATAGTTACCAGAAGTGGATGAGGCCAGAAGAGGAAATGGAAATTAGTTGCGCTGACACGTCATACAAAAAAAAGCCAACTGTAGGTTGGGCATGGTGCGTTCAAATCCTGCAGAACCTTCTGTAATGTCTACATTACAACACAACCCCACAGCCCTCTGCCCCAACCCCCTCCCCAATTAATACCTGAAAATTAATTCACAAAAACTACATCCTACAACTGCAATAGTGGAGGGCCAATTACGCAAACTTTTAATTGGCTGTGTCGCTACACTGTCGGCTCTCAAGTTTTCCCACCAGTCTGTTTCCAAATTAGATCAACAATTTCTGTTATTTTGTATGCAGCCAACAGTATATTCAAAACCACAGCAGGGTAACATTGAGCACTCAGAGTAAGCTCAGAGAGCAAAGAGGTGGTACAGTTGTGACCACAGATGCAGGGCAACTTTACTTGCAACTTCAGAAATTCTGAGTTTTTGAACTCTTCCCTGTCACATTTTAGATTTATACACTCAAGGCACACACTTTGAACTGGGTCATTCTCCTGCAAAGTCGCCTTATAAAAATCTTTATATTGTTCATTTGATACATTTCAGAAAGCTGGAATGATCCAGAAAATTGTTACAATGAATTGTTAGCTTGAAGGCGCTTGCAAGATTATTTTTTTATTTACATCACTGGTCAGACTTTGGACACTCTTACTGTGACATCACAGAACATTACCATCTTTGGAATTTGTACAAACCACAACAATCCAGACCATACCCAAAACACCTTACCTGCCAAGCTTAAAAATATTGAATACCAAAAACACTGATCTGTGTAAATGAGCATGTGAGATAATTGCAATATTGTTTGGTAATGCTACAACACGCCAATTCAAGCTACCAGTTATCAGTTCTTGGGACTCTACCCTGGCAGCTCTCTCCTTGTAGTTCTAACCTTGCCCAGTTTGAGTCCTGTCTGGTCAATACATCTCCTGGATCAGCTCCATCCCTGGTCCAATCACAGTGAGAAGGCAATATTCAACTCTATATAGATCAGCCCAATTGACACATGGCTTGGCACAGCCAGGGACTTTAAAGAGCTGTTTAGTTTTACTCGTTAGGAGTAAAGTCTTACCAAACATTTTAGTCAGGTGAAATTGGTTATTAGCAGTCTACTGCGGTAAGGACTCCAAGCCAGTGACCGTACAGGAAAAGAAACTGGGTTGAAGCGGCTGACAATTTTTCAAGTTTTTCTTTTAAGCTAATGAGATACAAGAGCATACCAACTCATTGTGTATGATTGTAGCTGGTACATGCTGTATAAATTATGAACTCCTGGGACACTGGATAAATTAGGAACACCTGATCAAACATGTTTAGAAACAGACAACAGTATCAGTTTAATAAAGTCTTTTTATTGTGATAGAGAAAACAAAAGGCACTTTGACAAACTACAGTGTACGTCTTGTCATTTTCCTCAACTTTACTTACCAAAGCATCCATATTTACACATAAAACAACATTATTGGGAGAAACTGACAGGCGGGGCCTAGTAAAATACTGAGGGAGAAAATAATTTACAAATTCAAATTGTGAGTAGGGCAGGGTCCTAACATATGCAGGGTAACCTGCTGCACTCTAGTCCAGCATAGACTGCCTCAAATGGACACATGGAAAACAAATTATGGTAATAAAAACCACCATTAATTTAATACAAGCTCAAAAGTACATTAATGTCTACTTTTAACATCTTTCATTAGATAGATAAAAACTTCATCCCAAGGGAAATTGAAGAAATTCATTGGAGCGATTCTACTTGTACATTCATTTTTTTTTTTTTTTTTTGTTAAACATTCAGTCAGAATATAATCAGATGGGGGTGAGATTCACCACTGAGCTGAATTTCCTTTTTGAGAGCTAGCCACAATAAATTTTGCAATTCTGTTTAGAAACTGCCGGTGAAAATCAAGTATCCAAGGCCCTCTTTTCCCAGAATATTTAAAACACAGCTAGCCAACACCTTAATTCTGTTTCTGTGTCTACCATCATGGTACAAAACTAAGCCTAGTTTATACTAAGGACATCTCCAGTGGACAGTTTTGGTTGCTAAGCCTTTTCCAATAGACTTTTCTCTCCGATCACTCATGGCAGTGTCTTGCCAGGTTCTGGGGATCAATGAAACAACTTCGTTACTAACGCGCCATTCAAGTAACCAAACCTTTAAATACCAAATGCTTAAGATGAATAATTTTCTGGACATGTCCAGTGAAATCTGTCAATAACAGCCCACTTCAAACACACATGAAGGACATTAATCTTGCTCACTGTGAGGGTGGAGACCTTCATTGACAGTTAGCTTATTCTGGTAGCCCTGTCAACCAAAGCCAAGCCCCACCGAAAGGACAACGCAGTACTCAAACATGAAACAAAGTTCCTAAGGAACTACCAAAGTTCATTGTTGCACAAAAGTTCAGACTAAACCAATGACGAGATGGCAAGAATCTAAAATTAAAGGAATTTAAATGGAATACGAACACCTATGCAAAACACTAGACATTTTAAAAGAACAAACATATATTCCACGTCAAGGCCAGTGCCTCAATGACTTAAGATTACACTACTGAAAACAATGCTAAATAACCCAATCAACTACAGCATCACAGGTCAACTACTAGGTAGTCATATGAATTGTGGGGAAAAAAATGCATTTTTGAAAATCACTAGCTCAGCGTTCGGAGCTGAACAAGTCACCACACGTTTCACCTGCATTGCTGCATTTTATCCTCGACCATAGGCTACACCACAGGGCTACGTTTGTAAACACGGTGAGAAGGGCAAGCACAGGTACCCAGCAGCCCAGTCCACGTGCACTGTCTCCACAGTGCAACTGCTGCATCAACGCTACGAAGAGTTACATCAAAACGCTCTCAATTACATCGACGCTGGATCTTTTTTTATAAAAAAAACTACCATCTCCATTCATAATTGAAACGACTCCCATGTTTTGCCGACCTCCGGTACAGTACGCCCTCCCCCACTTCACACCCCAACCCCACGCAGAGCGCCAAACCACAAACAATTCCAAAAACCCTGATACTGGACACCACCGCAGAGAGAGGTAGCCTGTGGCCACCGTTAGCTCCATAGCTTCAACATCTAAACAACATTAGCCAGCACATTCCAAGGGAACACATGCGTCACCATACAGTTGTATACATAGACTGTCAATGGCCACACGTACACCGGTCAGCGAAACTAGGTGATGCATTTTAGGGTAGCCAACTCAGGACTCAGCGAATACACGTTGCCGACTGGCTACAGCCACGTAACTTCATTGATTGGAGACCAATAAATGCATGTCTACAGACAATACTGTTCAAATGAATTTAAGATAACCCTTACTTGTTTAGCAAGTCGGCTAACGTTAGCCTTCAGATGAAAGTCAACTGAGCGAAATTTAACTAAGACTTTAAAATAACCATTAGCCTCTACACCATTCGTTTATGTAGACACACAGAAGCCACTCACTCTAATACAGAGTCACATTCGCAAAGACAATAGTTAACATTCACTAGCAAAGACAACATGCCAACTCATATGGATTTCACCAAGTTATCTGCAGCCAGCTGGCGAGCAAATATTAACATTAACGCCGGTGCATCGGACCAGAGATTAAACGACTTGCATATCGTTAAGGAAACGAGCACCAGAACACACCTCCGACAAAACCAACTCGCGTTATAACTAGCAAGATACTTGCGACCCCATGAATTTGTCTACCGTCTGCAGGAAAATGGCGTCAGCGCAGTGACGATACTGGCAAGCGAGTACACGGGCGCTTCAAAACATTCCCACTAAAATCAGGCGAGTTCCCAATCTAAGCCCGTCTACAACAAAAAATAAAGTACAACTCCACTGGACAACGCACTTAACTCCATCAGCGGCAGGAAATTAGTTATCCATGAAACATCCAACGCATAAAATTTACCACCGTATCGTTGCTTGTTCAATTCCACCGGTGTTGAGCAAAACTGCTTAGATCACATCAGAATTTATTGGCATATTCCTGGGAAAAGTGAGACTCCAGAGTCAACAATATCGTTTCGGATAGTAAGGAAAATACCAATAGTTCCGATTGGTACCTGTCAATGGGCGGGTTTAGGGCCGTTTCCATCACGATGGATCCGGATTCTGTTTTAAAGACCGATAGCTCTCTCAGGTTTCCGTCTCTCCTTCCCTTTCCTCCAATTCCTCCCCTCTTCCTCCAGTTCACCGCTTCAGCGAAATGGCGACTCGCTACCTCCGCCCGGCTTTTTATAAACCTACCAATACCACGATTGGACGATATAACGTCCAATTTTCCACGCCCCTGAACTTCCCATAGGCCACTGGTATCATCAATCAAAAAAGTTTCACCCCGTTTTACTTACGCCCACCCCACACACGTTTCTTTCCAACCAATTGGCATACCGCCGTTGTCCGTCAAGTCAACCCCACGTTGTCATTGGCTTACAACACATAAACCCTGTCTTACACGACTGTGAATGGCCGCCTCACACGCCAGTCTAAGATATGTTACTTGCCCGCCCCCTAGTCTTGTTTCCCGGCCGCATTACGTCAATGTGGTGAAAGGCACAGCTCCGATTGGCCACTAGCTCTCAGGCGCGGGCAGTGAGTGTAGGTTGAAGTCATGTCATTGGCTAATCGAACACCTCACGCGCACTAGGCAGCAGCCTCCCGCATTCCGGAGTCCCGACTGTTCTGCTGTAGATCTCCGCAATTTGCCTCGTTCTAGCAGATGTCGCCATTTTAACTTGTACGGAACAGAAGTGCAGCTATACAAGCAGTCGTCTATATTCAGCTACCACCTCGAACCATGTTAAGAGAACTGTACATTCAGAAGTCATATACTTAAACCTCTACACTGGCCTGGATCCCTGGTGAAGATGACAAAGCAAGAGTCAACATGTTTAGCTAAGTTAGGCTAAAATAGACAAAGATAAACCCTTCTCGGTACCTTGAGAGCTACAGTCCAAACAAGGTCTTCAAAGATCTTGCAAATAATATACATTGAATTGTACAAAAGTATGAAACATGAAATTCTACAGGGTTTAGTTTTCAATAACGTTCCATCCCATGTACCAGTTGGAAATTTCTTTACAAAACCTAAAATATAAGAACTGCCTTTATAGAATCCCAACCCAAAAATACTCTACCTCATACAAAGCACCCTGGAGACTACATTTTTCATGATACGTGCAGGCCCACCCCAAGCGCCCCAAGCTGCCGCGGTGGCGCAAGGCCGCAGTTGCATAACACTCCCAACTGTTCGCAATTTGCCATCTCGCCAAACTATACGTCCTATTCAATGAAATATAAGTTATGTAGAAAGTAAAACGTTTTCTACGTTTACACAAGTGGAAGTCTGCCCGAGTATAGAGGCTAATTAACAAACAGGATTCCAACTTGGGCCTGGACAAGAAGTGCCAGACAAAAGCCTGTACTTTCTAGAATGACACAGCAAATTTCGATGACTTGTTTTAAACGAGCACAAATCTACATGTCCAGAACCTTAGAGGCAGATTTATCAGTCATACTACTTTACTCCACAGATTGGCACAGTGGCACCAATCAACACAAAACTCCTACTAATATTTCTGGCTACAAATAGTGCAGACGTGTTGCAAGTAGGCCGCACTACCCAGGGGCAACCTTTCCACAACCTTTTTTCAAGTACGGTTGTTGCCACTAAAGAGAGAAAAAAAAAACTAACAAGTCTAACATTCCCGAATCGACAATAGCTACGCGCAAATAAATATAAAACATCAGTTTTAGCCTGGTTCCCCACACCAATGAAACAATTACTTTTGGTAGTTATACACTGTCCACAAACCGACGTCGACTTCAGCTTATATTAAGTCTCAAGCCACCAGTTTGACAAAAATAAGAAAAAACTTAAAGAGCTATTTAACTAGCAATTCGAAAGAAAGAACAAAATGAGCTATTCGGTGAGCCAACCAGTCTGTCCAGTAACCACAATCTACAGCAAATTGCCTCACCCATCCCCCACCGACAAGGTTAAACGTTGCTAGCAATGTCATCCTATTCAGCTCAGTAAATAAGGCATAACAAAATAAATAACACAGTAGGGCAAATCATATTAAACCGAATAAACTTTTTGAGAATCGACTTATTTCAATAAACACACTTTTAGCTATATCAGGCTCCTTTTAAAAAATGAGGAAATTGCATAAGCGCGAAATTAATTCCAAACAGAGAGGATGGTTATAAAAATGTCCCTTTGAAATCCGTAAATCTCGATTTTCTTCTTGTTCCATGTGCGCCACGTTTCTTTTTTTCCCCACAACTCATTTTCCTCAAACATGTCTGTCGTCTTCTTCTTCCCCCATTCATGGCTAGGAGTGGGGGAGGGGAAGTCACATGACTGGTTTAAGGGCAACCGTTTTCTTACACAAAACCTATGGCCAGAATTCCGAGTATCTTCTAGAAAGCAAACGTTACCATATCCGGGAAACCGAAGTAGGAAACACACGAAGCACTTTTCCATATCCACGAGTACATTTTAAAAACCTATTTCGACCTGTTTTTTGATATAACCTGGGCGGACGCAGAACAAAGGACATTTTTTCTAGAAACGTCAGTAGAACACTGATTGGGCGACATACTATCACGTGACGCGACTGAGATTTTTTTTTTTTCTCATGAGCAAATAAAAAAAATCGATGTTGTAGTATCCCCAAAGTAAAAACGTGGCATCCTTCGACGTGTCTCATGGAGAAACGAAGGTTCTCCCTGTGTCGTCCCACCTGTTTCTGCTTTCCCGAGAAATTTGAGCTAACCAGCCTTGTCCTTGCGGATTCTCCCCCTTCCTTGGGTAACGAGTCTTTCTGCCAGCATGGCTTCTAACACGGTGAAGAAACGCTCTGCGCACGCGCGGTCATTGGGACTGGCAAACACGTGCTCACGTATCACCCATCCCTTAGAAGTTTCATTCAGCTGCAGCTTCTCCGTGCGTGCAGTTACAGAATCTCTTGAATCCGGGAGGTGTAGCCTGTGCAAGGTTGTACCACAAGAACAAAGCTTGTTTAGAATTCTTTTCGTAAACAACAATAGAAGCTTATTATTTTCTGTTTATTATAATTTTAAAGTAAAACGACTATGATAAGTTAACACCAATGTTTTTAACTTGATTTGACCATCTCTGATGTAATCACAATATTTTTCAGGTATTGTCACTGTCATGCATTTTGTACAGTTTCAAACAGTGTTGAATGTATGGTTACAAAATATGCAGTAGCACGTTGTATGTGATGCGAAAATGACAGCAGGTTATGTATCTCCTGATATAAAGATAATTATAGCTAAATTAATGATGTTGCTTGTTTATTGGGCATCAGGATTATCCTACTAAATGAAGGTAAATGTCTCAATTTCTTGCCACACCAGTTAGTCTTTATGGTGAAAAACGTGTGTGTGTGTGTGTGTCTGTACAGCCTACTTCAGACTGAAGCTGAAGGCAAAACTGTGTGCCTCAGTGGGACTCTGTTTTCTTCCGCTCCAAAGTCTGACATCCCGAGTACAGTCATGCCTAAATGAGTCACAGAGGGCTTGAACATGAGCTGTGTCACAGTGCCTAGGAGGACGGAGCTGTGTTGCCAGGGAAGCCTTCTCCCTCACAACGTGTTTAGCTCGAAATCTGGCCATCCTTGGCAACAGCTCCTTGACAACTCAAGCCAGCAAGGGAAATATTCTAGTGTACCCTCATGCTTCCAGTAATCCCATTTCAAAAATACTCCCTCACCCATGGATGTCACTTAAGCTCCTGACTCTCTTTTTCGTTCCACACCTGTGTTTTTACTAGGCTTGTTGTTCTTAGGGCACCTGTATTCAAAGGAAGGATGAATACCTGTATTTGACTGATCACTCTTCAATTACCCTGTATTTGCTAGTCCTATCAGCAGTGGAAAAGGCTAACCCCACATCTATGTCCCTTACATAGACAATCTCTTTGTCATTACATTTTAAATGTTTGAGTAGGCCTATGCCAACACTGCAAAATCTAATCTGCAATTTACATGCCATACCAAATTAATAAGTGGCGTGTCACACTGCAGTTCAGCTTTAGAAAACTAAGTTTGCAAATTTTAGAATTGTTTTACAAAGTTTACAAATTCTAGCATACTTTTCCAACCAGCTGGTGCTGGAGGTAATTCAACGGAACTGCTGTTGACTCTCGGCACACAGGCTGAAGCAGAAGAATTATCACAATAAATAAAGCCAATGTTGCTTCTATCCTTATATGGCACAGACACTCACCATTGGCTCAGATCTGTCCTATGGGACATTTGACAAATAGTTCCTAGCGGAAGATAAGAAAATTGAGACAACAAAAAATATGTTATGTTCTTTTAAACAGTAGAATCACACCAGTGAAGATATGATGGTAATTCTTGAATTACTGATACTGGACTGTGTTTTGTACAAGTGGTTTGAATGGAAGCATTGGTCCTAAAATCCCAATCTCTGAAATGTATATATATATTGAGGCATATATTGCAAAATATAATTTATAATTCATGTATAAAATGGCATGTATGTATCCAAGAATAATTTGCATGGTTGTGACAGAGTATAGCCTATATGTTTATAATGCTGGCTGGTATTTGATATTCTTTTGAATATAAAAACTTTTTTTTGAATACGTAATTAAATACATTTTTTTTATTTCTGAGTAGTATCCAGGAGCCTTGGTCTTCAGTGTGCAACATTTTCCACCCAGTAGACATATGTATGACTGATAGAGGTTGTCTTTGTCTTGCTGAGTTAGTAGAATCTATTGTGTTATAAGGAAGCAGCGCATCTATGGAGATACAATTCAAATTTGAAGAGCATTTAAAGATGCATCCCATTGTTGTTTTGGCCTTTCTCCATGATTTGTATGTACAGTGAAAAGATCACGATCCACAAGAGCATTTTCAATACTCTGTGAAGGCATAGCCTTGGAATAAAAATGAGAATATTTATATATCTGTCCTTTATTTTTTCAGCGAGTAATATGAAATTTCTTTTGCAGGAGAGTCAAGGAGAGAGATGGTAATAGTTTGTTATTCACCCACATAGAAGAGTGTATTGTAGCATTCAGCCGGGGTAACAAAGGTGTCCATTTTCTACTGTGTATGCAACCTATTCCAAGACCAGAATGCTTTGCAACTGAAAGCCACTTATCCCAGTTCAGAGCATGGTGGGGGCATTTTAAAAAGAAGCAAAACAGTCAGAAAGTTTAAAAAGGGCAGACCACGTGAAAATGGTGTGTGTGCGTGCGTGCGTGCGTGCGTGCGTGCGTGTGTGTGTGTGTGATTTTCACACTATTTTGAATATAGTCAATGTCACAAAAGATAAAGCTCCAAAAATGAAGTTCTTCAGCTTTCACACATACCATGTTGAATTGTGCCCTAGGGCCGCAGTTTGCGAACTCAGCCATGAGGTGCCCTTACGTGTGCTGATTTCAGGTATAACTGCAGCACCAAATTGTAGCAAATTGTTAATTGCCCTTAATTTATCATTTTTAATTTTGTGTGGGGTCATCTAACCTCTTAAGATACATTCTTTCTTTGGCCTTTATTTCACATCCCATGTCTGGTTAGCTCTTTGGCAAACAAATGTTTTTAGTATCCTGTGCTATAAGACAATTGGTTCCTTTAAAAGACATCACATTTTTTATTGATTAAATTACAGACTGGTAAGGGAATCGGTGGAGTCCTCATTAGAGAAAGAGCGGACACCTAGTCAAAAGAAGAATTCTTGAGAAAAGGAAATGGAAACAGACCAAACCTGAATTGTAATACAATATATGTAAAGACAAAATAATTACAGAACTTAAATTCATGTGTTCAACAAACTTTTTTTATCAGGAGATTGGCTGAAACAAATACAGCATACTCTAGGGTCCCCTAGCACCAAATCTGAGAAACAGTGACCCAGTACACCAGCCTAGATCTGTCAACGGTTGGCATGCAACAACCGGCATTCTCAGCCTGTTCAGTGTACAGTCCCTTCTTAACCTCAGCTCCATGGCTGTTCTCCACTGTGAGGGATTTGGTGTCATTCTATTGGTTGGGCCTCATTGTGACATCACTTTCCCTGACAAATGGCCAGGATGTCTAGGACCAACAAAGGAGAAGTTGTTGGTCCCAGTCATCTATTTTTTTTTTTTTTACCAATCTTCAAGCGTCTGTCTTAAGAGACAATGGGGGTGTGTATGTTTTTAAGCATTGGAGGTACAGGAGTAGTTTAGAGAAGGATGTTTTCTGGGGAAGGTGCCATTGCTTAGGAAAATAAGTTGTGGTTGATGACCTTAACTTTGCATGAATTTCAGAAACACTCTTATCCCAGGCAACTTACACAGTTTGAATGTTTTACACATTATCTGTTTATACAGCTGGATATTTACTGAGGCAAATCTGGTGAAGAACTTTGCTCAGGTGGACAACATCAGTGCCCTACCTGATAACTGAACAATCCCAGCTCTCTAACAGTTACAGTACACTGCTGCCCTTCTTACATTTGGTTGTTCTAGTTGCTGCCGTGAAGGGACAATCTCAGTTCTTGTGTGCGTTTTCATGACCCTGGACTGTTTCATCAAATTTCAGATTAAGTTGTCAGGGGTGCAAACAACACTGAATCTATTTGAGATGAGCTCGTTGTCATTTATTTTCTTTTCAATAATGCCTTAACATGCACCTGTTACTGGTTTGATTTATAGCACACTGTGTTCAAGGTAACTGACATCATCTACATGAACTGACAATATGTATTAAATAGCTGCATTTTTCACACGTGTATTTCTGCTTTCTATTTTACTTTTAGGCAATTAGCAGTTGCCCACATCCAGGGGGAATTACACATTTAGCATTCTTTCACAGTACACACTATCTGTTTGCATACAGCTGGATATTTACTGAAGTAATTCATGTGAAGTACCTTGCGCAAGGGTGCAACAACAGTGCCCTTTATCACTTTAAGGGTAATAAAGTTGAATCTTGCCTCAGATTTGCACTGGTATTGCGCTGCAAGGGTCCATACAATATGCAATATGTGCCAGGTACTTAAGACAACACAGCCATTTGCAGGGCAGACTTAAGGAGAGTGCAACTTGCTGACCTATTTTCTTACTTCTAACAACAATCTGGTAACACCAGTGTTTCATTATGCCTGTAAAAGAAGTTTTGTATCTCCAGAGAGTCAACTTTGCAGAACACAAGAACAACAGTTTTGCTGTTACGTTATGTGTGTCAGACACATGGAGTTGTGCACGTATCAGTCAGTGAGCCAGGAAATTTTGACACATTACACAAACGATACTGAAAGCTTACTATTCACGGATTTATGCAGCAGATAGAGATAATAAAGTTCTGGATCATCGCTACTTAGCCTACCCTCATGCAAGCCGTGCTTTGATCCAAGCTCCTCTCAGCCAATCAGATAAAGATGTTATATTCCTCATCCCAAAACAGTGCCAAAAACTCCAAGCATACAATCTGTGCGGCAGTGCCATGCCCAGTCTCAGGATATAGTTTAAGAGAGACTGTCCTGACTCCACAGCCTGGGGTGTATTTAAAGAGGCCTTCTGTGACTTGAGTGAGTTTGCAGACACAGACACTGTGACATCCTGTATTCACTTCCTAGAGAATATGTGCTTCCCCATACAAAACAGTGACTGTGAATAGATGCATTGAGGTAAGATTCAGTAGAGAATTTTGGGAGAAGGAAAGGAAAACACAGAGTACTTAAGGGAACAGGGGAAGCATTATTTTAAAGCTGCCGAATATGAATTCCTGCAATAAGGTGAAATCTGACAGTAGGAACCAGCAAGAGAGCTAACTGATTGCTAATAACAGTCGCGGCATCAGGCAAAGCTCCCCACAAAACATTGACGGTAAGGTGTTACAAACTGCCACAGCTGTGGACCCCTCTCTTACCAGATCAGCTAAATGAACTTTATTATAATAAGATTGCTATGCATTTCTTCAAAGCAAAAACAAACAAAAAAAAACTTATCTGACAAATTGACCTCCAAGATCTGAGTTTGGCTATCTGCCCTAAGACCAACATTTTATTGGTTGCATGCAATGTATTCAAATGTACCACTAGGTGGCGCCCTTCCATAGATGTGATTTACAGTAGTGAGCTTTTTTGTGCTTTCATCTGCAGTTTAAATGGAAGATGTGTGACGTTACTGCAACAGACAAGGCACCTTATTGTGCAGCGGAATCTGCTTAATTCAGAGGTCCTCTACTCCACAAGACTGTCCTATATTTCTTTATAACTTAAAACAGGTTTAGGCAGAGAGAAGTGAGGAGGAGGGGATCTATATACCTTGTGTGTACGTGTGTGTGTGCATGTGTGTGTGTGAATGTGTGTGTGTTCTCTCTTCTTTACCCTTTTTACGTTTGTATTTGGCTTTGCTGATTTTCGTTTGCTTGTATTATTGTCTTTTCATGTCGTCATATGAACTGAGAAAGAGAGAGTGAGAGAGAGAGAGAGAGAGAGAGAGAGAGAGAGGGACAGACCCACAGTTCCAGAAGGCAGTTAATTTGACTATCACCAATTTTTTTCTACCGCCCATGTGTTTTAAAACCTAATTTTGTTATAAGTCATGTACTATAGTGGCCTGGTATAAATTTAAAGTCTTGTCAGACCAGTAACAAGGACTACCATTCACTCTGTGATTAGTCTGCTGAAACTGAGAGTGGCAATTGCTTCAACTGAAAGCCAGACAAATCCCCTCTGAGGACTGTCATATTTAACTAGGGGATAAACCCTCTCGCTGGACTCTGGGGTTGCGCATTGAGCTACGGGCAGCAGTGAATGGCAACTTTCTGAGTAACTGTCACGACTCTGTCTGTCAAAACAGGATGAGAATGGCTGTCAGTGCACCATTGCGGTCCATCTCTGTTTTCACTCAGGTGAGAACATGTAATGTTAATGGCCACTCCCAGAAGTGATGTACGAGTTGTTTTGATCAATTTTAGCTGTTTAAGAATTTTAGCATGATGTGTCATTTTGTATTTCAATGTAATATTATCATTTCTCACAAATAATCATATATATAAAAATTGTCGTTATAAACAAATAATCTGAAATACACTCTGATGCTCTAGTGGTTAATCTTTCGGTTGAACCTTGTCAAAATAAGGCTAAATCCACCATGTATTTGCCCGCCAAACGAGAGCTCCAGTTTTGAGGTAAAACTGCATTGTATATACAACAGCGACATCTAGTGGCCAAAATTCAGACATTGCAGTTATTCACCGTTGACAAAACGGCAGAAATTGTTAATCTTTACACTAACTGAAGACTAAATGACACAATGTCTTGTACAGTTGCATGAACGGTTAAATAGAAAATTTACTGCAATACATTCTGGGACAGAGTGAGCATTTGGTGTAGTAAAAGTATTCCTCTGGTGTTTGGTTTGGTCAAGTGGCACATCAAATTAAAGCCCACAGAAGGTTGTGGCCTATTGAGTAAGAAGAGGCGCAGAGAGTGACCTTTCCAATACAGTCTCCCATCCACATTGCTTCTGATAAGCAATGTCATGGTGGTCGCAGCTAGCAGTGGGAAGATTTTAAATTTTAATATTCATAACAGAAGACATTCTATTTGTTAATTGAAACTAATAGGGTGGCCCATAACAAGCATCAGCTAAGGAAATCTACTAATCACCTAAGCCGGCATTATGAATATACATATTTATGCATGAGACACTGGCACTTCTCACAAACAATGTCATTTTTAACAAATATCCCAAGTATATATTGAGGGAAGACCCAGCCACTTAAGACAAATATATTATTTTCATTAGACTCTGAAAAAATTGAATGACTGTGAAAAAAATTAAGCTGTACCACTCTCCCATTGAGGTGGCAGACTGTATCCTGCTTAGCCTAAGTTCTACACAACTTAGCTCTGCCCTCCTGTGTCTTTTGTAACTCAGCCCTCTTTGCTGTAGTATACCAAAAAAAAAATTTGAAAGTCCTAGTAACTGGCTGCAATGCAGCTCCCAGGTGGGGGCAACATAGCTAGTGGTTGAGTTACTAGAACATCATTTCTACAATATCAACTCCAGGTTACATCTCACCATTGAGTTATTAAAATAATATTAGAATTATTATGTTCATGATAATAATATTGCCACTTCTAATACTGCTATTAATATTAATAATTGTATTATTATTAGTAGTAGTAGTCATAATTGTCATTGTAATTGATCACTGATTAATTATTGTCATAACTCAAGGGTAAATATGTGATATCTGATACTGGAAATGCAGCATGCTCTGTGGCCAGATTATTTCACTCATGTTCTTGAAACGGCTTTCTTGTGGCGCCGGGCTTTCTATATCCTCCACCATTACTGGGCTGCGGAGATACTAGCCACAGACCACGATACCGCTTCACTGCTTTCACTTCACACTTCAGAGCTGTTACAACGCTTTTTGCATATGTTTTAAACATATTTAAACTATAATCTTAATAGTTAAATTATATAAAATGATCATGCTTCAGCAAATACATTTTTGTGATTTTGCAACGCTACATGGTGGGCATTTATTTTCTTAAACTAATTTTTAAATTTGTCTGGTTGGTTGCTATTCTTAATATTGTCCACAAGAGGGCGGCATAGACTAATGTTTGGCAGCCTGGTAGCGATTGAGTCTGGTGATTTTTTTTGATTGGATAGAAATGGCACCATCGGTTACCAGGAAAACTGAGAAAGGGTAGGTTTCACAGAAACGCGCCAACAAGGGACAACAATAAAAACATTTAACAATACTTGAGTTTCAGTTGCATTTCCTTAGAAATTTATCATAAGTCTTTGTTAGTTCGTTTTTAAATTGTACATCACGTGATTATGAATATTCTTCAGGGACGATCAAAATATTCTTTCTTAGAATCGATTCTTATAAATCACGTGAGGATGTACAGAATATGCCCACAAGAGGTGCTCTTCACCAGCGAAAAGAAGACTGTCTCAAAGGAAGGGACTTACCAGCCGTTATCACGGTTGTGTTTGTATAACAATGCGGGGAATTCTGGGTGAATTATCAGTGGCAATGAATTTGCCTAAATCTGCCAAAGTTTTGGACCAATGTGGGCTGGGGGGGTTTCTCAAATAGCCTCACACATAACTTGCTAACCCACAGTGGGAGTTGTAAAAAGTTTGTTATTTTCCCCCTGTACATGAAGTGGCATCTCCAAACGATTTCTTTTTTTGTTTTTTTTAATTTCAGATCCTTTACAATGCTCTGCATGTTGGCAGTTTTCCGGATCTAGATGTTGATTGGTTTGATATTCTAGATTCTGATTCTATGTTTCCATATTAATAAGATGGGAGATACCGATTGTTGCAGATTCCAGATTGTAATAGTTTGGTTATATTGGATCCTTGTTGGATCTGTTTCCAGTGTCTGTAGCCTGAGTTTTAATAATTTTAATATCCAAAGGCTGTAAAGACACTGTCTCTACCTATTAAAAATATCCATGATATTTCATCTTACCATATGCATGAAATTTAAACCGAATGTAAGTAGTCACTACTTTTAGGTTGTAGTAATAACTTAGCAAAGTATTTAGCTGGATCAATAAAGTAAAAGTTCAACTATATATCACAGTCACACAGTATGTCTACTATCCAGAACAGTGCATACAGACTACATGTTTTACTGCAATTATTTTAATCTCATGCAGTAAGGTACTTACTGTACCAAATGAGTTTCAAGTGCCTCTCTTGGTATTATATTAGTAATGACCCACCTGGGATTCAAACCTGAAACCCCTGATTTATAAATATAGTTACCAAGAAGTTGTATTACACGAATATTTGCATTCCTTGAGTAAGCAAGAGAGCAAAACATTTTATGCAGGTTTTGGGTTCAAGGCCTACTGAACTGAATATCAACTCAGTCCCAGTGTAGTCAGGTTCTCCCGGGTTTTTTTTTCCCATTCGCAGAACAGGACTGAAAAAAATATTCTATTTTTAGTACAGACAGCTTCAGGCAGCTTGGCAGGTTGCCATGGTGACACATACTCCCTCGAATTTTCCCTGAGTCAGTGTCTCGAGGTAAACTGTGCAATAGGAGGTGGAGTTACTCTGCTGACCGCCATCGCGAAGGGACAATCTGTTTCAGTTTTATTTTTTCCTTAAAGCTTAAAGTATTTGAACTCTTCTCCACTCAACACTTTTAATTCAACGTGACTTACAGGAAGTGCTGGTGTGACAACCCAAGGATTAACTCCTTATGTCAGAGGTGACCTGTCATTCAGAGGCGGTGTTTAAAATTTTGGTGTCTGAAATAAATTTTTCAAGAGTGGTATAATAGCTGGGCGTTGGTGACATTCAAATATTAAAATATGGGCACCCTGTAGCCTAGCAACAGTGTCCACCCGTTGTGGTATGAGAAGAACGTAAACAAATGAGAGCAAAGTTTATACCCAGTCTAGCAACTTTGTCTGTGCCTGTTGAAATGCATATGATTAATTAAGGTTATACCACCCACCTGTATCCATAATTGTTTCAAAAAAGGAAGAGGTTTATTCTGATGAATTTATTCTGAATTGGAGATTATCAACTGCTTAAAAAAAAAAAATAAAATAACAGGCAATTGCTCCTTCTTTTTGCTGGATCTTTGACTTTCGACCTTTGACCTTGAACCATATAATTTAATGGAGTCTGATATAATTTAATTTGAGTTCTGTCAGTAGATGAAACCAAGAGATGTGGAAATCAGCAAATAGAAACTGGATAATAATTCTAATGATAATAACAACAATTATAATAATAATCACATTACACTTATTTGGTCTTAAAATTTGACACTGCTTATTTGAAATTAGGTACATTTACACTGGGGGAAAGGGTGTGAGGACTACATGCAGCTCAATTTTAGTTTCAAATGTTGTTCGGCTCACACTATGGGTTACCACAAACCAAGATACCACATCACTGCCGTTGTTTCCCACTTCAAAGTTCAGAAAATGTTTTTTGCGTATGTCCTCACACTCATATATATATACTTTATAATTATCCATCTAAACAGTTATAACGTCACATTGCAGGTAGGCTGTGTCCTCATTTTGTAGGGGTGGCAATAATGTGTTTTTTTTTTTTTTTTGTCAGTAAGTTTTACTTTATTCAAAAATGTTGAAGAAAGTACAAGTAGCCACTAGAGGGCATCAGACACATATGTTTAGCAGCCTGGCCAGCGATTGCATTCGGTTCTGGTTTTTTGATTGGACAGAGGTGGCACCATCAGTTACCAGGAAGAATGAGAATGGGTAGGTTTGACAGAATCCTCACCAAAAATGATAACAATGACAAACACTTTACCAGAACATGGATCTCAACAAAAACCCTCTAAGAAATTGATCGAAGTCTAATGTAGGACATTTCATTCTGAATCCTGTCATGTGACCATGCATTTCCCACCGGGATGATCTAAATTTTAGTCCAGTTGTTTCCTGGAAAGCCAATTATTTTAAATCACATGATGGAGGCACAGATCATAACCACGAGAGGCGCTCATGCCTCACCAACTAAAGTATTTGGCAAATCTCTAACACCTCTCAAAGGGACTTACCGGCTGTTATTGTAAATGCATTTGAGGGTCTGTAGCAATGAAGTGGGGAATTCCGGCTTAATTGTTAACGTCAATTAATTTGGTAAAGATCTACCACTGATCACAATGTGTGCAGGATATTCCCCATTACTAAGGCCATGGGTTTTACCTTTTACCAAAATGTTGGGTCTTTTTTTTGGGGGGGAAGGCTGTAAAAAGTCACACTGTCCTTGTTTTCCTGTGGCAGTAACTGAAAACATTTTAGGCCCCTATTACCTGAGCTGCATGGGATTTTTGATGGTCTAACACACTATAGGTTGTGAATGTTTTGCTATCTTAATTCCTGTTAATTTATAGCTCTATATTCATACTGATTTAAAATGCAAGATTTTGAAAATGAATAATTTTAGATTCTGGTAGTTTACTATACTCGATTCTGATAAGTGTATGATTCCTAATGGCTGGATATTCTGGATTCTAAACGTTTGCATCTAAATGTTGTAGCTTTCTGTGATATTTCCTTATTGCAGAAATGTTCCTCTAGCATCTGAAACTAGAATCGCTCTGCCTAGGACTGCATTTTGTGCTGCGTAAGACAGTATAATGAAGAGAGAGAGACACATGAGTAGCACCTACACAGTGCTTGATGTTTCTGACGCCATAGCAAACGTTGGCAGCACTGTTTTAATTGATGTGGGAGAAAATGAAAATTTGCCCGGTTTCAGGTATCACAACTCAAACAACAAACACTGCAAGAAGCTGAAGCACCTCGCTGATCTGGTTAGCCACACAAACACAGAGACTCATGATACAAACCGATAGCGCAGATGTCTATAATAAATCGCTGGTAAACAAGCTTTCATAAAAGGTTCTTCCAACTCTGATAAGCAGGCTGTGACACTGAAAGCTGAAACATTAATGCATGTAATCACCTTTGCTATCAAAATTATTCTGCAGCGTTACAGTTTCAGCTTGCCACATGAGTAGAATTTAAGTCTAATGTGACTCATTTATTTGAAGAGTACATTATTTTATCAATAGAGTGTTTAATGTGGACATAGAAAGTAAACATTAAGCTAGGTTAAAATAATTCTTTTAACAGTAGATGAGAGCTGCAGCTTCACATGGCAAAGAAGCATGTATCAGGACTAATCAGGATTAATGCAGGAAAACTCTTTACATTTAGCATATACTTTTATCCACAACAGTGATCCCAGTTTACTTTATTTTTTTTTAACAGGATCCAGCTGCACAACTGGAAAAATACTGAAGTAATTCAATTTCAATGCCTTTAAAGTGAGAAGCCCCAACCATTATACCACACTGTAAGCTCTGCGCTACAAGCCCAGCTCCCTAACCGTTATACCACACTGTAACCTCTGAGCTACAAGGCCAGCTCCCTATCCATTATACTACACTGTAACCTCTGAGCTAGAAGCCCAGCTCCCTAACCATTACACTACACTGTAACCTCTGAGCTACAAGCCCAGCTCCCTAACCATTACACTACACTGTAACCTCTGAGCTACAAGCCCAGCTCCCTAACCATTACACTACACTGTAACCTCTGAGCTACAAGCCCAGCTCCCTAACCATTATACTACACTGTAATCTCCGAGTTACAAACCCAGGTCAAGTACAATTACACTACACTGTAACCTCTGAGCTACAGGCCCAGCTCCCCAACCATTATACCACACTGTAACCTCTGGGCTACAAGGCCAGCTCCCTACCCATTATACCACACTGTAACCTCTGAGCTACAAGCCCAGCTCCCTAACCATTATACTACACTGTAATCTCCGAGTTACAAACCCAGGTCAAGTACAATTACACTACACTGTAACCTCTGAGCTACAGGCCCAGCTCCCCAACCATTATACCACACTGTAACCTCTGGGCTACAAGCCCAGCTCCCTACCCATTATACCACACTGTAACCTCTGAGCTACAAGCCCAGCTCCCTAACCATTATACTACACTGTAATCTCCAAGTTACAAACCCAGGTCAAGTACAATTATGCTACACTGTAACCTCTGAGCTACAAGGCCAGCTCTCTAACCATTATACTACACTGTAACCTCTGAGCTACAAGGCCAGCTCACTCAGCATTATAGTTTACACAACCACTCACCTTTTCTGGGTTCCATTTTTCAGGGAAATAACTTCTGTCTTTAAAGGTTTAAAATGTTTCAAGCACTTATTCTTTCAAAGCTTTACTTGGTGAGGATGGCCAATATCCAGGGGTAGCTCTACATGACATCTTCTTAATAATACACAGAAACACACATTTCTGTAGCGTATTTTAGGTGTGTCAATATGCACAACAACTCGACAAATATTACATTTAGGATTAATTGTCGGACACGGATAGAATAGACACGTACACTGTTAGTAATGCTCACAAAAGGCTCGTTTCTACCCTTAAGGTAGGATATTTCAATTGAATTTCCTTAGTAGTCTTAATAAATTATCAGTGTGTAATAATGTTATCTTTGTAAATCAAACACGGGCGCCTGGAAAATGTAGCTTTAAGTATTATCCTATACGGTGCTAAACAGCGCTGCAACAATTGTCTGTGTGTATGAAGCCCTAGGTCGCTGTATGGAATGAACAATTCTTGTATGAACCAATTTTTGTGCGTGTTATGCTATGGGTATCGGGTACATGACTAAAATTTGACTAAAGTTCAGATTTAAACTTTAGTTAGACAAAAGATATCTGTACTGTTGTAGTCCATACCCTGTGCAGTATCGATAACGTGTGGGCCTGGACGCAGGGTGCCATACAAGAAGAAATGCATAATTATTAAAGTATAGGCCTCTATCGTCCCGTACTAGAAACCAGACAAACCATGTCCCAGCGTCATCCGGTTGTTTAGAAAGGTTTTTTGAGTCGAAAAGTTTTTCCTTGTGCGGAGAAACTCGTCGTACCTCGGCTCCCCGCTTCGTTTCGGTTAATGTAACAGGTTGCCATGGTGACTCATCATCCCTGAAATCAATTTTAGGCACTGTACGTACTGTTGAATGCTAACGGTCTGGGTTTTCACTCAGAAAACTTCTTAATACCTTTTCATGACTGTTCTTTCAAGTTTCAGCTTCTGTACACGGGACTATGAGAAGGAATGTAGGTGACATTCAGATGTCAACGTGCATGTGTATTAGCAACAGTGCCTAGCCCCATGGGCACCACAAGAATGTAAACAAATGACAGAGGGCACTGCTCCTGGCATTTTCTATCTGATCAAGTAGAGCTGGTTTTGACAGGCTAAACTGGTAATGACTGACAAAATATTTTACAGTCCAATTCTCGTCACAATCGTTTGAAAATAAAAAGAAAAGAAATAAACGAGGCAGTCGCAATCTTCGACTTTTGTTCTGACACGGAAAAGCAGTGCGAAAAGTTTTGGTAATGGATGCCAGCCAGTGGAGCAAAAGGGCAAACATTTTTGCAGCGGGAGGCAAGGTTTATTGTCAAATGATTTGCTTTACCTTAGGTTTTCCCTCCAATTACCACTTAAATGACATATATTACAGTCAGTCTACAGTTTCTGGAACCAAAACAGAGACATCTGAAGATGAATCACTGAAAGAGCCATATGACATTTTGTCCATCAGAACAATGGCTTTGTCTGGGTTTTTTCTTTGTTAAAAAAAAATAATAATAATATCACAGAAGCTCTTACGGTTATTGTCTTTCTTTGGGCAGGATTTTTAAGTTTTCCAGTTCCCTTAAAGCGTGACAAAGCAAGATGCTGTGAAGTTTACCACATCACTATTTTCTCTTTCCTTTGTGGGCAATAAAACAAGTCTCATCTGCTCCTGTGGAATTGAAAAAAAGTTATTTTCAGCTGTCCAAAATTAAAAGTTGGTCTCGGACCTGGGAAGAGTGACCAGTCTAAAAGAGTATTCACCCATATGAAAATATATATAAAAACTCATAAAGGTATAAATAGATGTATGTATTTTGATTAAAGTGACATAAATTTGGAAACTCAAACACATATCTCAAAATGAGGGCAACGTCTGAATGTGATGTGACCCTTGACCTTTTCCTTGTGTCTTCCTTTATCCAAGTATAGATTCATTGTCATTATTACATGACATGCACTGGAATTACTGATTATGAGAACATGTAGCACCATTGCAGAGTTCAGATGTATCACTGGATTTGTTGATGGGTTGCTTGATTGATTGATTGATTGATTGATTGATTGATTAGATCTGTAAAGGATGAGCTTGTGGTGCTTTTGTTTCCTGTAAACACAACACAATTAGCAGGAGTGGGAAAATCATAAAATCATTTACTTTAAGAGTATTAGTCGCCCAATGAGTGGTGAGCCGTTAACAAAAACCTTCCAGTCAAAAGCCGTATTTCCCAGAATTCCCTCAGAGGTGCAGCCTGGGAAAAACCATTGAATGAAGCAAAGTCACAAAACCACATAAGAGGAAATCGGAATTTAAATACATGGAAATGAAATGTATTATGAGAATACATATGCTTAATCTGTATGTGTTCAGTGGGCTCCTATGCAATGTATGTGAGACAGGAACCAAGTGTGGCCCCCAGCTTGTACAGGCAGACTGAGCAGAGGCCATAGCAGAAACAGAGGCATAAAAAATAGCTCTTCAGTCACAAGACTCAGGGCTTGGTTTTTGGGTTTTGGTGTTTGGTGATATCACAGGAGGTGAGTCAGGCGCTTTAGAAGCAAAAGCGAAAGGAACGGCGATGGGACTTTCCAGTGGAACGCTGACTGCCTGCCAGCGAGATACCACAGATACAAAATCACCACATCGCCCGCGTGCCAACACACAACTACACACACGCACACCAACTGACATTCACATGAGACACACCCACTCACTTGAGTCAAACAGTTCACGCCGTCCTACAACACAAAACACACAAAAACACATGCATTTGTTCTAAAACTCTACACACTCTCTCTCTAATAGTGATACACTCAAACACATACGCACAAAGTTATATAACAATACACACTCATACATATTCACATAGTAATATGTATGCGGAAGCACAAACACACACACATTTACTTACTGCAACTACATGCATGGAGATGAGTTTGACCATTCTTACGGGACACCCACCATAAAAACTGTAAAAATCAACCATATAAGTATGTATCCGCTTTTTCACTTTTAAAGAAACACACAGAAACACACGCACAAGAACATGTGGGGGGTTAGATTGCTGATCAGGATGGAATTATCCCTACATTTTGGGGGGGAATTTCTCTGCTGACAGGATGAAAATATTTGCTCCGAAAAATATTTTAACATACTTCCGCACATCGTTAATGGGAAGGTTCTGGGTTTATTGAGGACCCACCCCTTTCGAATATGTTCCTACGTAATAAAGTCTCTGTCACCTCAGATGTTCCAGTCCAAACGCACCCAACCCAGCCCCCACTCCGCCATTTTGTTCTCGCTCCGGCTCTGAACGTGGTAAAATGGCTGCCTCCACCCCCATTCCCTCCGTTCCTCCCTCTCTCACTCCAACACTCCGACCAGCTCAGATCTCCTGTAGGGGGCAATAGAGGACTAATTCTTCTGCTGAGATGTGTGAGATATGGTTTGGTGCTTTTTGGTGGGGGTGGGGAGAGAGCAAGGTGTGGTGATAGTGCTGTTGCAGTTGAAACCTGATCGGTGCTTTCTGAAAAGGCATGCGTAGTGCCAAGCTGGGACCTTGCCAAACCAGCTCACTGAGGCTGCCACTGTCGCGCCATCTCACCGTCAGCCATAAACAGACATTGTAATACACTGTGATACACTCTGCCTGGCACAGCAAAAGTCACTGAATCATATTATAAACTTTCAAAACAATAAAAGACATCCCTGTGCTCCCTGGCAGGAGATCGTCAGAGACGATCCTGATTTTTCCGTGTGGCAAAAGGCAGCAGTCACGTCAATAGCCGTTTGAGCCAGAAGTTCAAAGGTTTTTGTTTACTGGAAACAACGTATGACTGGGTGTGGAATTTCCAAACATTTCACCCATTGTAACTGTAGGCTGGGGCTGGTGGGGGTGGGGGGAGGGGGCAGGTCACGTGCTGTGCAGCCATTTTAAAACGAGTCTCTTTATTCGTTTCCGTGTCCCAAGGGTTTATTAATGCATTGCCGGAGCTGACTTCCTCCCTCACAGCCTACTTGTTATTGTGTGTTTGATGCATTTCCTGGCCCTCCCAAAATCCGCCCTCCCACGCTGCCCCCTGAAAGTAATCCTTCAAGGGCCGGCATGGATTCTGCTGGTGAGGCATAAAACATGCTCATTGTGTCCCCATCTTTATGCGACACCCTATCTGACAATCTGAGGGCAGTAGAGTCAGTGGACTATTTAAAAAGAAGCCTAAAAAATAAATAGTATTTTTTTGAAAAAGTATTTTTAAATCTAATTCATAGATCACAGTTCATGCAAAAGAACAAGTCAATGTGCTTCACACAGAACAGTTTCTTATCATATCAGTCATATATCTCTTATCAGTTAATTATCATAACAGCAAATTCAATGTACATATGCTAAATTTGTTTGTTTTTATTTTACTTTTTTCTTATCCCCTTTATAATGTGTTTTTCCTGTTTTATTGAGAAGCAATTGCATTTTATGCATGGAATGGGCTATATGAATATAGTTTGACTGTTTGAATGGTTAATGCAGTGTTAATGCTGAGAAGGGACAGGCTGGTCCAGAATGAATTAAGTTGATGTTCCTGATATCTGTGTACTCTCAGTACAGCAGGTCCTGGACTGACTCCAGTAAAAACCCTGTTGGAGGAACTTGCAGCGCAGGTCTCATAGTACAACACTGAAGAGTCCTGTAGTAAAAACCTACACAGTCCTTTCATTAGTCCAGTGATAAACCTCTCCTCCACCCCATTTTAGTGTTGTAGTTCTGCAGATTTTCTTTGTCTCTTCTCTGTCCTTGGGCTTTTTGGCGACCTGCATAAACTTTAACCTAATAAGTGGACTGCTTATGCATGTGAGAGTTGTCTCCTGTCAACAATATGCACACATGCATGCACGTACATATGTGAATATAAACACATGCACACAAAGACACAGTGTGATGTACAGAGATACTGCAACAAGCACAAACAAGGAATCACAAACACACATGCGCACACACACACACACACAGACACACACACATGCACACCCAGTGGCTTTTATACACCAAAAGATTTTTGAAAATCTTGACAATGTTTAGTATCATTGCCTTTTCCTAAATGAAATGTGGAAAACAAACCTCAGGGAAGGAGGGGGGGGGGGTGGTTTCCCTGTAGACAGTCTCTCCTGATGTGGTGAGTGACAAGTGCATTTTTTTTCCTGACTCACTCGTCGCCATTTTACATTGGATGTGCTGTGAGAAGGTTGATTAGGTGATAAAATGGCTGCCAGCATTTTCCCACCCATTATTTGCCTTCTATTGTTCTGGCCTCTGGCAGCACTGGTGTCCTGTAGGGGGCGATGGAGTGCTGGTCTGGCAAGTTGCTGCCAGGCACAATGCCAGATTTGTCTGGGGGGGCGGGGTGCTTGTGGTGAGGAGGAGTGGGAGGAGGAGGATGGGGGTTGGGGTGTGTTGCTATGGGAGGACAAGCCTTTAAGACATGGCCAGACAAGTTTTCGGTAAATACCAAGAACTCCATACCACAAATATAAAGATATATACATATGTGCTGACCCTTTCTCTTTCATTCTTTCTCTCTTCCTTACTCTCACTCTCCTGCTTGCTGTTTCTCTTTCTCTCTTCATCTCTGATGACACGGTTATATTTAAAAATGCTGTGTATAAGGGAGAGAGGATTGTCCTCATAATAACATTAGCAGCACATTAGCTCATGGCAACATTACAAGGTTAAAAACTGGGCTGGACTATCTGGATTGTGAGGAAACACAAAACACAGCCAAAAGGGCTAGCATAAACCACGATGATCATAAGGGTAAAGGTTACAAGGTATGGTGGTTTTTCTGGAATGTTCTATCCACCTCATTTATCATATGATCGCAGTCACAGTCAGATATGAGTTTCCGGGAGTGACATTTACAAAGGGAGAATATTTGGGGAAAGACAGAAATAGACCACAGTTATTAGAATTATACATACATGTAAGAATGTACTGTGGATATTACAAACAGCGATTGAAATGATTATTACCATAACATGGTTTCAAATGAAATGCTTAATTTTGCCAGAGAAACGTAGACTTTGCCAACATGCTTTGTGTTAAGAGTTTTGATAAAAATAAGGTACAGTTTCAGATAGTGTATGTAAACCAATAAAAAAAGCATTTAACAAAATTATCCAAAATGATCAAATGCTGTAATGAAGTTACAAATACAGAGGCATTGTTTACCGTTTCAAACCATGACAAAAGAACAGGTTAATCTTGATGATAAAGAACTGCACAAACATGAAATGTCAGAGTCTGCAACGGCTTTAACAGCACACATGTTGGCAACGGCCCCTTGAGGGACATCCTGACTAGTTTCAGCAGAAGAGATCATAAACCTGACGAGTATATGATGAAAATTATAATGAACTATATTCAACTAAGCAGTCAAACGGTCCCTCATTATCATTGTTATTAGTAGCTTCAGTCTGGGAGATTTTAGATTCAACATTTAATTTTGTGCTGTTTTTACAATCTTTCTGTTGTGTATTTGGTTTTGCATGTTGCACCCATGCTAACATGTATTAATAGGCTTATAACTATGACATCACAAGTATGAACCTGTCAGACTGTCCCCATCATGACATAATGCTACCCAGTTTTGGGTATGTTCTTTGCTAATAAACCAATGATGAGTTACTACGTCTGACTAATCATGGTTAGTCACATGTAAGACCTCTAGTACGAGGTACTCTGAAGAGCTGTTCAGAGCTAGAAAATGTTTGAGTGGTTCCACTATAATAAATGTAGACATTAGCAGGACATCTGCAATATCTAAATATCTCAATGCATTATTTGTAATTTGTAGGAATCAAAAGCTATGTCCTGCTCTACCTACTATTCACAGATTGAAGGAGTTTAAGATTTGCATTGTTACTGAGTACTATTCCTTAGTGAGCATTTTATTGTGCAAATTTTAGATAGTCAAAATACATCCAAACAATAAAAACTTAGACAAGATGATTACTATACTCCTTACAAATTTATCATATTGAAAGAAAATCACAAAAAACGTGCCGAAAATTTGAATTTATTAACCATGAAAAGCCAAACCAAATCATTTTTTTATCCAATGAATGTGCACAAATTGGATCATGACAAAATAAATCATTATGGATTGTACAAAACAATGAATGAGAATGTAGGCTTTGCTTCTTTCTTGTTTCTGGTTCAGAGTGTTATGTGGATTGACCTGCAGACAGGTCAGGAGAGCTCATTTCTTCTCTTTTTCATATCGATCAAAAAGTTCAGCAACATCTTCCTGGGAGACTTTGATCCAGCCATCCCTTTTCATGTGGTACACTGCAAAACACACACAGAGCAGGGTTAAACATTTATGGAAACATATTTTCAAACATTACATCGAGTCTGGAAAAGGAATATGTTTTGGCATAACAATATAGGTTTTGCATTATCAAACAGTATAAATAAGTCATAGCCACTTTATCTAATTTTATATTTGAAAAATAAATTATGCATTTCATAAAGATAACTTCGACAACAATTTGGCAAAGTAATGAAACTGAATCTTACTGTTGACCACTCCCCCGGAGTAGGCATCTCTGCATGTAGCGTGGAAGACAGCCCTCTGAGCCAAATCATAGGCCTCGGGCACTGAAAGATCGTACCGGTAGCCACTGTCCATTACTCCAAAGGCGTAGTTTCTACCCGACCCAGTGGAGAACATGTTTCCGCTCAGCCGAAGTCCACTGTCATCCACATAGTACAGCCCTGGGCCCTTTCAGGAGCAAGGCACACCAAAGATGGGAGGACGGGATTAGAATTAGAATGTATTTTTATGTATCTTCTTATTTACGATATGGTACTTAGCCTAACTACGTGATCATAGGATCTCATTCGGTATTTGTGCTGCAACGTCTGTGTGATTACCATTTAAAATTAATTCCCATGTATCTTCTTACTTGCAATATGGTACTTAATAACTGTTAACTACTATGCATTATAAATGCGAATCGCACAGACTTTGTAGCACAAATACTGAATGAGATCCTATGATCACGAACCTTGTTGCTTGTCTTTCATAATATAGTTTACTGAACTGTGTCGTTTTCAATTAAATTAATGTTTCTGACAATATGTGACACAGAAAATTTCTCTGCAGAAAAAAATTAATTTGTGTAAAGTGTCTCAGATGTACAGTGTCAATAATTGCTGCTTTTTAAAAACCATTATAAAAAATGTATATGACCAGCTGTATGCCACATGTCACATTCTGGACTGGCAAGCCCTGAATTTGATGCAGGTCTATTAGAAAGGAATATAATATCCTGACCAACAGACATCACTGTACAGCTATAGTATCTACACCCTTGGGATCTGAGTACCTGCATTTTTTTCACTGCCATTGAAACCCTCCTGAAACTTCTCAAGAATTGAGTACTATGCTTTATTGGTTCACCTATAATACAGTTAAAGCGGATGGGAGGTTTAGGAATTTGTAAACACCCCCTCTCTAAACACTGGTTAGTGACAGATAGTGAAATAAGCCGTCAATGACACTGAGACAACCTACCCTTGATTTTATTTTATTTGTATTTTTGTATATTTTGGATGAGAAATGGCATTCTATTTGCCAGAAAGAGCTTCCCAACCTGGGAGCTCTTCTGGCATCTGCTGCAGGTGAGTATATTCCCAGGGGCTTCTTGGTAAATACAAAACAGCAAGTGAGGCCTGTTTACCTTCTTGTCCCAGCCACAGACCATGGTACCCATGGACAGCCCCATTCCTCTGTAACCCGCCACCATGTTGGCCAGCAGTTTGGAGGCAGCAGACACTGAGATCCTCTCCTTGTTCCTCAGCTGGTATATCCTGGAGACAGATGAGAGGAACATGGGCTAAATGTACATAGCATTTACATTGTATTAGGTATTATGAGTAATCTGGAGATGATTTCAAGTATACAGGAGGATGTGTGTAGGTTATATGCAAATATTATGCCATTTTATCTAACGGACTTGAGCATCCATGGATTTTGGTATCTGTGGGAGGTCCTGGAACCACCCCCCTGCAGATACCGAGGGACAACTGCATACATTGGGGAAAATTTCCTTGAAGTTACCACCTTTAGAACTTTAACTATTTAAATAATTATAACCTTTTAGTCCAAATTGACAGTGTTTAGTTTACATTTTGTATTTGTTCCTGGAGCAAGTAAGGGACGTAGGAAAATATTTTTGGATTTGATGTCAATAATGAATGAATTAATTAGTGAAAGAATGAATGAATAAGCAAGTATTTCTCTTCTCCCACCTGCACTCCTTGGCCAGCAGCCTCTCCCAGTACATGCAGTCTGCCGCACTCCCCGACATTGTCCCCAGCAGGTAAGGGTTTATCTCGATCACCTTGTTGGCATACTGAGTGTCTGGAAAATAAAGTTTTTTGTAGTAATGTACTGGATATTATAATGGATGGAATATACTGGATATTATAATATATAAACCCTGGATGGTCATATTCCCATTGTACTGTCAGCCTGTTTTTGGTCTTCCTCAGTCAATTGTTTTTACGCCCCATGACCCTCAGTTGCTCACTTCAATATCTGTTTGTATCATTAATCTCCACCACATACTTCTCTTTCTCCTTCAGCATCAGTTTTACATTCATGTCTGCTTGTTCATGTCTATGTGTGTGTGTGTACTTGTGTGTGGGTGTGTTTTTGCGTGTGTGTATGTGTTTGTTTCTCTGTGTATGTGTGTGTGTGTGCATGTGTGTGGGTGTGTGTTTGCGTGTTTGTGTATGTGTTTATTTCTGTGTGTGTGTGTGTGTGTTTGCGTGTTTGTGTATGTGTTTGTTTCTGTGTGTGTGTGTGTGCGCGCGCACGTGTGTGTGTGTGTATGTGTGTGTGTGCTGGCATGCTCGTGTCAGTATTTAACTCACCGATGTAGGACCCAGCAGAAGCCCTGGAGTCCACCGCCACCATCACCCCGTGCTGGAATTTAAAGGCCAGGGTGGTGGTTCCATGGTTCAGCTTGATTTTCACACCATCCACCCCATCACCACTGTCTGTAAGTGGCTTCAGGAACTCAGCCGGCTGTAGAGGCAGGAGATGGAGAGGGACTCAGTATTTACAACGTGAACAGGAATAAGACCAGACCTACACAGAAAGCATACAGAGACTTAATAGTGTACCACCATCTGCACAACAGCTGGTTTAGACATTTCCTAAACTACATTTCATTATTTTCCCATTATTTTCCAGACACACATATTTCACAGGACACACATATTTTACACTGGATACAATATACTGAAATGCAGTTGTCGAGACAATAAGATAAAGAGTTGTCAAGCTACTAAACAAATTACAATATTCAACATCCACTTAATTCTGTTTTAAAGCTCAGCTGCACGAAGAGGTTATGAAGTACACCGCAATGCACGGTGTAATGTGTAATGTATTATGCCGGTCATGTGTGAACGCTAATGTTACATTATTTGTGTGATTTTGTTTGATTGTTGTTTTTTTATTTCCGTATTAACATTCACAGACCGGCATAATGGTGTCGACGACGTACGTAGCGAGGATGGTCTTAGTAGCCTACTTACATCGATTCCGACAGGTACTGCAAACTCATGCTTGTGGGTTCCGAAATTGAAGTGATTGACTCGATCCACCGATGCTCCTTCGGCACTAAACCCGTCTAATTTAAGCCAATCTGACCCTCGGCAAACGTCAAGAAGAGCCATGTTTCATTCACGCGGCAGATATTAGGTTTCCTGAGCTTTTCTAAAATGAAAGTGAAATTGTTCAGTATATGAAGTGCGACGTCATTTGATTATGGGGTATATCGCAAGGGTTGGTATAACTCTCTCAACGTTTAGATAAGGAAACATGTCAGCATTTACATGAGCATTTTAGAATTATAGGCTACTCTGACACTCTTGCTGTCCTTGCTTCTTATAAAACCGATTCTTGAGATAAATTGCTGTGCGTTTCAGTGAACTTCCCATCTCCGTGTTACCAGGCAGAATCCTTTTGGACAGGTTGCCTGTGCGTCCAATTTGCAATATCATGCTGAAAACGATAGAGATTGTGAATAAGGTGTTAGATTACCCACATTTTTCACTGTTGAAGGACAAGTGACCTGTTCCATCGCTGATCATATATCCAAAACCCAAAGCGATGACAGAAAAGAATAGATCTACCCTATTTCTGAAGCTGATGAGACAGGATAGAGTTATTATTTTTCTAATTATTTTAAGTTTTATTTACCTGCATTAGTGGTCAAGAGGAAAGTGTGAACTGTTTAAAGCAGTATGGATGACTCTGGAACTTAAATCACACATGTAGTGTTGATGGGTCCATGGTTTCCCAGGACTCAGTATCTAAGTATAGTTTAATAATAATAATAATAAAAAGGAATCCTCGTAGGATCAAGAATAATGTACACAATAGGTGACCACTCAGCACCAAGTCTTTATAAAAAAACAAATTAGGAAACTCTTTATAAAAAAAAAAAAGGGAATTCTGCAGGAGCCTGCCAATATTCGTTAGTGGCCGTTAACACACCAAAAAAAAAACAAAAAAAAACAAGCCATCACCAAACAGGCTGAACCTCTAGTTCTTTACTACAGTTCCAGGTTCTCTGGACGAATTATAATACTACAAACAATACATGTCACTGGTTGCTAGGCGGATCTGGGTGTATTACGTTGTTCATGGAGCACATATTTGAGGTTAAATGCTATTATGACGTTTTTATCTTAGGTATAAGCACAGTAATGGAGAAATTCCCCTTGAAACACACCTGATAGCTTGTAGACTACATGTACGTGTAAGGGTGTATATTGAAGTGAAAACATACCCCCGGACTCTTGACCACCATGTTCCTGCACTACTCACCTTTGTTCATGTTTAACTCATAGTATGTATCTTTAACTTATTTAACTTCCACTGTACATTCTGTATTTTCCCCTGTACATACTGCTTACTCATATAACCTGTTCATCTTTGCACTTATCTATCTCAGTACTGTAATGTCCACTCCATCATTTACACTGTATATATATAGTATAAATCCTAATTACATTTATTCACCAGCGCTTTATTACTATTTTTACAGAACTGTTAGACGCCAAACTGTATTTCATTGTCAAAGTAGTTGTACTCTGCACAGTGACAATAAAGTTAAATCTAATATAATCTAAACAGAACAGCACCCTTAATGAACATTGTTCAAACAATACCAATATGTTCTCCTTTTAATTAAATTAAATTTTCTACTTATTCACTGGAGAAAGATCCCTAAAAAATACATCATATATATTCATGACTGAAGTTGATTTAGTAGATAAAATGAAATAAATAAATTTGTTGTGCATGTCATTGTCAGTTGTCTTATTCCAAGCCAACAGCTGCGCAATAGACACTGCTCATTTATTCACTAGTGTATTTAGTGGAGTTCGTTAAAACAAAATATTTTAATGACAAGTATTTTCAGACAATCCCTCTATTTGTCCAATCCAGTTTTCGACGAAGGTATTAAATTGCCACATACCTTATCTCCCATCACACACCCTGCTTCCAGCATCCCTCCCCCTCCCCACCTTCATGTCTACTTCCCTTTCTTCTGTATTTCACCTTCTCTTCTAGTGGTCCAGTGGGGGGTTCACCTCACTCAAAATGTGAGGTATGCTATTGTCTCTTGGACACCAAGCCCAAGATCATATGTTATACAACTTGCCACATCACAATAAACTCCTAAGTGCATTCATGTTGTCTGAGGGTCTTGGACTAGTCCTGAAGGCATAGAGTGATCTTACCATAATTACTTTCCTTTTTTTAGAAATTCATAGCCATTGTGAAACATATCACTCATTTACAGCCGTTTTGCGTTCACAAAACCACACGCAAAATTTTTATTTTTATCAATGATATCTGTATTCCATTTATGCATTGTTAACACAGAGTTCATTAACAATGAAATGTTCATGGGATTATTAAACTATTGGCTGTGCAATTATGTTCCATTTTATTATTTTTAATTTATTTACTGAGTTCACAGTGAACACCAGAAAATAATACAAAAGGATCAGCTGTACATCTCAGCAACAGTTTGACAAAATCCTGCCTGAACATACACGGAACGTTATGGTAGTTACACAACTTCCATCTGCTGCACGGTCTCCTCTACCAGGTCCACCTGCAGCTTTGTGGTCTGTTCACTGACAACTGGAGTGGTCCCCTTGTCGTATTTGTACTTCCCCAGCCTGTTGAAATAAATGAAATGTATACAATTGTTTCAAAATTTATACCATTAAACAATGAGTGTATAAGATTAGATCAAACCATACATCTATTTGATAAAGAGAACATTGATATTTATGTACCACCAAGGCATGACGTAGAAGTGAGGGATGACATTGATGCAATGGAACGGGACTACAACTGCTAATGCATGTCCCAATTTGTGGTGGAAAATAATGTTTAAGAATAAAAAGTGAATATTTACAACTATTGACATTATAGGGTTCATTTCTCCACCTCACTTATATCTTGTCTAGAGGATGCCATGATCACAAACTTACCTCTCAGCTTTGTAGTTGGAGGACTCAAATGGGCGGATGTACTCCACCCCGTCCCTGCGGATGACGCAGAGGTCCACGTTGCTCCCGGACCCCAGGTCGTTTGTGATGCCGGCTGTGATGGCGTCCCGCACCAGCTGCTTAGCCTCGTCCTCCTGACAAATCAGCATTTACATACTTTATCAAGTAGCACAGCTGATTTCAGAATTAAATAAGCTTAGCTGCTATCTTGGGTCCAATTTAGTTGTTGCTTTTAAAGTTAAAGTAAAAAAAAACACACCCTGTAGCTCTCCAGGACCAGAGTTAGCCACGCATTAATGACATCAGCCATGATATTACTGTATTTTTAATAAATTTTAGTAACTCACACTCATGTTGGGTTTAAAGCGGTCTTCAAAAACAGCCAAAGCCGGGAGATCTCCTGACCCTGAAATCAAACCAAGAACATATGTGGATTTGTGTTCTGTCACAGATGTGGTGAAAGGTATTATTGATTTAAATTAAATCTGTGCTTACTCATTTTGATCCTAATTAAGATTTAAACCCTAAAGTTTTCTATTTATGTGTTTATGAAAACATAGTTTATACTAACATTAAATAAATACATTTGAATTTCTTTTTTCATTTTATTAAAATGGGTCCTTTTCAACAGCACAGTGCCACAAGCTCAAATTCAAGTCTGTGTCTTTCTGATTAGCTTTCAATTTACCAATACACAACACAGCACTAAGCTGCCCACTTCATGGCTAACAACAAACCCATGGTCTCGAAGGGAGCCTTGTTGACGGAGCCGTAGGGGCCGACGGTGAAGATGTGGGGGCCGGTGCAGTCCACCCCCCCCAGGAGAAGCATGGCGCTGATCTGGCCTCTGTGCCTAAACCCCACCCCCAAAAAACAAGCAACCAATAGGATTAGCATTGCATTACCCTCTACTCATAGGTCTTACCCATTTGACTTTTAAAGCACACCCCTCTATATCTGGCATCTTAATGCCTAGCACAGATAAGTCAGAAACCTATTAAGTGGAAGTGTCACTAGATTAGGTAGCATACAATAAAACTTAATACAATAATGAATGTGTCTTACTACTGCTGGGATCATAAAATGTAATTATTTCAACATTCACGTGTAAGAACAATGTTCCACTGCATTATATTATGTTTGAAATGCAAAAAGGGGAAGGAAATTTTTTTTTTTTTTTTTCAAAATGAATATATGTGCAGGAGATAATTAGTACTTCTTAAATGTTTGCATTGGTTTGAGGGGGAAAAAGACACAGCTTTGATTTTTCTATAGATGTATGTATAAATGGAGTATGATTTGCTGTAAGTAAAGTGTATTTACAATAATGTGTAATAATTTAACACAAAAACACCAATGTATGTTGATAATAATTGCTGTGAAAGTTATACAAATTAAACGTTGCTTGGTCTTGTTATTCAAAAAGTGAATCTGTGTCAAGGGTTCTGAAATAAATATAAACAGCTATTACACTACTTATGGTTACACACACACGTTAAAAATATACTCACTGTCGTAGGTACACACACATTCACACACAGGGACAGTACCTGTAGAGGAAGTCCTGCAGGATGCGGCAGGCCATTACGAGGCGAGGGTTGCGGCCCATAGAGAGAATCTGCAGGGTGAGGTTGGAGCGCAGCATGTCAGTTGTTTTCCTTGTGTCAGCCGCCGTTCCTGCTCCACAGCAGCTGTAGAGAAAACATGCTGCATTACCACTCAAAAGCATTTGGAGGAAGACCTAACAACAGATTCAATCCAATTGCAAAGAATGTAATTACTCATTAATGAAATTAACATTGCCAATGTGTTCTGGTGCATCCCCTCTGCACTACACCCTCATAACCCTTATGAAACACCATGGATAACTATGGATAGCCAATATTACCTACTCTTTTTGGAAACACAGTTTAAATATTAGTTATGTATCAAACAAGAGGAAAAACTTTTCCATAAGTAATATAAGTCGTGAGACAAGATGTTAAAACGGGTTTTGTCTGTGTCTGTCAAACTCACTAAATGTTTGGTGCAATGTAGTGGATTTTGGAACAGTTCTTATCGGCGATAACTTCTCCTGATGTAGCACGAGTGTCAGCACCCAAAACCACCCCATCCTGACACAAAAGATAAAAATACAAACATTTTCATGCATTCATGAAATTTACTGCCCTATACAAAAAGCCAAGTTTTAAGGTTTGGGACAGAATGTTTTAGAAATTTCTGTTACTGGGAAAAAGTCTCTACCCAGGTTTGGGCATTATTGTATGAAATAAGCCTACATCTAAATACATACATACATACATACGTGTGTGTGTGTGTCACATTTTGTTCCATCACGTTTCACTGACTATCTGTGACACAGGGGGACCTAATTTTTTAAAGCATGGAACCACAAATACTTATCGGCTCCAAACAGTGAAGAGTACAACAAATGAATACTGTGATGTAATTATTAATGCTCGAACTGAAAAAACGATAATAGTGACATGGTCAATATCCTTCAAGATCATTTACCTTGAAAATCATCCCAGCTATCGTGGTGCCTGTCTTTTTGGCTTTTATCTTTATCTCTTGTGCGCTAGAGGCTTGTAACTGAGAATTCCTGTTTGAAAGAAAGGATGCATGGGTAAGAAAATCTGTGCAGGTGCTAAATGTGTTGCTCTGGCCTTGTCGTAGCTCCTGTGGTATTGGTCCTGATCAGCACATATAACTTTAAGGCCGATAAATGCATTCATAATTAATTTTCTGTTGTGAGCAAAATTTAGCGATTACACCACACCATCTGTCATATACGCGCTATCATTCGGGAAAGACATACACTATTTTGCAGTGATGTTCTGACGACGGGAATATACAAACTGTTGAACCGTGTATTCAAAAACATTATTTTATATAAAAGTGATCCTAAAAAGGATAGTTCTGCCTCTTTCACTTTCGGTTATTCCGGAGAGCAAATCGACAAAAATGAATGATCACACTTGCTATTCCAATAGTGCCATCATACTTTTAACATAAATTCGTTTTCTAGTAACTTGTAACCTTACCTGAAGCAGTTTTCGAAGTTAAACCCCCCATTATGAGTCTCGACCACGTAGGGAGAAGTCATCTTCTTCTCTTTCCTGAACTGGCGCTCGGCAGTCGCGTCTGCATTTCCCTTTCTCGCGTGCGGTGGCGCACCTGTAAGGCAAACGTTGCGACCTTCCGCCGTCGCATAGATTGACATCCTGTCGTCGTGTAAACCTAATCTGTGTTTGTTATTTTAGCATTGCAAGCGCGAATATAAAATTGTAATAGTAATTCTAAACATGATATACGATAAATCGGTCACATAGACCATTACCGCACGCTTCTCCTGATCATTCATTCATTCGCCTCCAGTCTGTGCTGTTTCGATCACATATCTTAACTTTACATTCGGCATTCTCCTGTCCAGCACGTTTGGTATTTAACATTTGACTTTTATTCGACAAGCAGATATGACTAGCAATAGTGAGTGGAGGTCCGCCGCAGTCAGCACCGGGGTAAGTAAAAGTGGTCACAAGATCAGCTTCTCAGCCTCAGCGTAATTGTGTTTTGTTTGTATACGTTTATGATTTCTGTATTTGTATTTTAAAATTACTGCGTCTACTGTAACGTAGATACGTACGTTAATTATTGGGGGTCAAGCTGAGTTTCTGTCGTATTATTGTCATGTCATTTCACCATTGTTTACTTTTCATTGCAAATTTAATACAATTAGCATCGCCCCAAATTGAAAGTGAAAGTAGACTTTAGTGCATAAAAACTAAACATTTATATTAAATTAAATATTAAATAACTATCAATGACACTGGGAAATAGAAAATTGTAAGCATTGCCAAATAAATTGTGCCTCCCCAGACCACCATAATCGCCGTTCGGTACGACGGAGGGGTTGTGATTGGATCTGACTCGCGAGCGTCGATGGGAGGGTGAGTGTATCAAGCACATGTACCCGTGTCTAATATATTAAACAGTTGTGCGATATTTGAAATGTAACTGTGACCAACACCTGAGGAGTATTTCGGTTACAGCTCTTTGAATGAGACCATGACAGAAACATGCTCCAGCCGCATGTCCACCTGTAAGATTAGATTGTTTACTTGTTCAATTTACCTGACATAACCTCAAATTAGAAAATGTATTCATTTTAATTCATGTTCTCAGGGAGTATGTGTCCTCGAGGGTGATCAACAAAGTGGTTCAGGTCCATGACAAGATCTTCTGCTGCATGTCGGGGTCTTTGGCTGACGCCCAGGCTGTTACCAATGCAGTCATCCACAAGCTCAACTTCCACAGGTAACTGCTGGGGGTCGAACACAACTACAGGGATCACCATGACAGAATGTGACCTAATATTCCTGCACTAGAGGCTTACAAATCTCCTGGAACCTTTCTATAGTGGTAAAAGTAGCAGGGTATGGAACTCCTTTGAGAGTGTTACCCCATGTTACATGGAGAAGCTGTCAGCAAGGTTGGTGTTCTACTGATAAAACACTTCTGCAGTGCATCAGTTCATGGGAACTGAATAGTGTGGCAATCTTGGAGTTCTGTGACATCACAGTACAACCTGTTCTGTGCTTGATGGTAGCATGCAGATGGGGGAGCCCCCCCTGGTGCAGTCTGCGGCCTCCATCATGCGAGAGTTCTGCTACAACCACCGGGACGAGCTGAGCGCCGGCTTCATCGTGGCGGGCTGGGACCGCAAGAGGGGGCCTCAGGTACCAGTCAGGAACAGGAATATATACCTTCACCTGGATTTGGAACAAAAATGGCAAATGTTAAAAAAATGTGTGAAATTGTTATTTGTACAGTGGAATGGTGGTAACTTGTAATGTCCATTTCTTTACATGGCAGAACAATTTAGTATGTGTGATACTTTTAACAAGAATATTTTGATAAAATATACAGTACCTGTCAAAAGTTTGGACACACCTGCTTTTTAATGCATTTTCTTTACATGTTATTTGCCTTACAGTTGCAAGAAGGCCAAGAAGCAATTAAGTAATACAAAGCAAATACTACAATGACCAAGAGAAGTGTTTACCAAGTTGAAATTTTCTTAAATTTTAGACTCTTCAGAATAGAACCCTTTTTCTCTGATGACAGCGTTGCAGACTCCAGAGTTCCTACAAGTTTTGGGCCCAAGCTGGCTACCTTAATCTTACTCTTCGGGCCAACTCATCCCAAACCACCTCTACAGGGTTCAGGTCGGGGGCTTGTGGGGGCCAGGTCATCTATTGCAGCACCTTGTTCACAAGATAATTCTTACACAACCTTGAGGTGTGCTTAGGGTCGTTATCTTTTAGAAAAACAAATGATGGTCCAACTTGCTACTGACGAAATGGGATGGCGTGTCGCTGAAAAATGCTGTGGTAGCCATGCTGGTTCAGTGTGCCTTCAATTTTATATGAATTTCCAACAGTTGAAACTAAAAGTTCCTCATTTGGACATGTCTGACCAAAGAACAGAGTTCCATTGTCCTAGTGTTTGCTGGCTGTGATCTTTTGCCCAAACCTTTTGCCAGCCTTTTCTTCTTGTTTACATCCCTGGCGATTTCTTAGGCTAATGATTCTCATATACTTGTCATATGCAGCAGATGGGGTTGTCTTCTAAGAACCAGTTTCATTGTAGTGTTTGATGACTTTGGCCTTAACACTTGAAGAAACTGTTATTGATTATGACAACAAAAAGCAAAAGTTTCTACTAAATTGGTCCCCTTGGTATCCAGTCTACCTTGTCACAACATAAATGATTATCTCAGATGTTTAGAAAAGGAAAGAATGTTTTCAGGATAATATACAGTACTTGTGGCACCTGGAGTCCCTTTGCAATCACTTTGTTAATATTTTGTGCCTATAACATATTTGTGATATTTAAAGCAAAACCACAAAACTGGGGTACTGGTACAAAATACATTTTTTCCAATAAAAAACTTTTGTTTTGGATAAACATTTTGCAAGGACATAAACATGACTATTTATAGTTATGTAGTAAACACATTTCTGTTATTTTAACATTGCCCTTTAGGTGAAAATGGCTATGAGAAAGACACATTTCTGATTTTCAGTAGGTGTTTCCAAACTTTTGACTGGTACTGTACCTTGAGCTTATCTCAAGGTATATTTTTTATCAAAAAGGTGTTTTAACCTGTGTTACAAAAAATAGTGTATTAATTAATACATAAGACAAATCTACAAATAGTGATGACTGGAAAACTTTGCGGCTATATATACTCAGTGCCACCATTACTGCTCTATTACCCTCTGCTCTCTCCAAAGGTGTTTCAAGTGTCCCTGGGAGGCATGGTTGTTGAACAGGAGTTCACAATCGGAGGCTCTGGAAGCACATATATTTATGGATATGTGGATGCCAAGTTCAAACCAGGGATGACCAGAGAGCAGTGTCTCTCATTCACCACCAATGGTAAAAAAATACATTTGCAAAAAAAAAATATCCGTTGACTGGCCTTATAACCAGGCGATTTGGGCTTTAATTTGGAATGAAGTGTGCTTTCTTTGTGCCCTTTGTGTTTTATTGTGCCTTTGTCCCGTAAATTTAATCTTTCTTCCTTTAACGCATGTCCAAAGAATATATATTGAAACTGTATGTAAGTTCCTAATGGATAAAAGTGCATATTGCTCAAGAAAAGAACAACCTGTTGACAACGAAAAAAAATGACATAATTTGTAATCTCTCTTTCTGTCTCTCTCAGCCCTCACCTTGGCGATGGACAGGGACAACGTGAGCGGCGGAGTTGTGCACCTCGCTGTGGTAACGGAGTCAGGCGCTGAGAGACAGCTGATCCCCGGCAACAAACTGCCCATGTTTCACCGCATATAACACTCATTTGTATATTTACAAAATTTTCAAGAGATGTCTATGCCATGTGCTCCATGATAAAATGCGCAATGATAACGAGATTATATGGAAGCAGTTTGACTTTAGGAAACAGGTAGCCTATTTACTGCAGTTCCAATCCATGCAAATGGAAGGACCAACATGGCTGTAACCTTTGTCAGCTGCAAACATTAAACTTTGTTTCCATGTTCTCTGCGTGTTTCATTAAAATTTTGTGGGATTTGATTTGGAAATGACAATACTGTAGTTCCAATTAATTTAGTATTCATATACGGTGAAACTGTGCTGCCTCCCTAGCCTACTAGTTATTTTAATTAATATGTATTTTATTTCTGTATTAAAATGTTTTCTTTCCTTTATATAGGTTTCCTTTTTATATGTTTTCCTTTATATTGTAGACAGATTAAAGGTTGAACTTAGCTGGAAATCAATCTATATAAATCTATAATATATAAACGACCATAAAAAACACAAACGACATGAAACACAAATGAGCTTTTGCGGTTAATTCTTAAAATTAATAATTAACTATATTTATTCATTAAGTTGTATGTTATATGTTAAAGTTCAGAACACCCAAAGTTCAAATGTAACAAAATCTTTCCATACTCATCTTCCAAAATCTATCATATTTTATTCCATATTTATTCATGTGGAAGTAAATATCCGCAAGTGTAGGCTACTTCTTGCAAATAGAATCCCATAGCACTCCGTGCCGTGGAGGTTTATGTTATTATGCTCACTACATCGTGACCTGTGGAATTGCAAACCTGCCCTTGAATAATGGTTAAGCTTTGGTGTTGATCTGCACTCCTCGTCGAATAGATTTTCTGCGCGCACAGGACGCTTGCCGCATCACGCATGCAGGCACTTTATGCGAAAGTGAAAGCAGATTCGTCTGCCATTTCAGCTTCTTTTCGGTGCATTAACTGGTTTCAAGTTGAACGGACAACATTCAGATTTACTTCAGTGGACAGTCACAAAATGCAGAGAGGGTCAGAAAGCGATGGTGGATCGAGAGGGCTAAAGATGGGGGTAAGTATTTTTTTCATTTACCTACCGGTGCTAAATGAGCGTACAGCACGCATCTGAAAATACACACTGCCGTATTGATAACAACGACTGGGAAGGCAAAACATTGCAGAAGACAAGGATTCAAGTAATGTCTGATACAGAGACTAAATACTGCTCATAATTAAACTTTCAGGAAATGTTAACGTTGGAAATAGCAAAGGTGAAACATAAGCACGAAAGAAAGCACAAAAGACTGGCGACCGGTCTAAAAAGTAGCCTACACATTCTGTTGTCTTTTCGTACAGTATCGTACACCTGTTTCTTTCTTATACTATTGTACTTCTTGGTGCAACGAGGTAAAACACAGAAGGGCAGTGTTTTTTAACTACCCTTCCTTCCTAATTATTTACGTCCAACCTTTTCGTACTAATTTTTGTTCTTTTCAGACCACCATCATAGCCATCGAGTTTGACGGTGGGGTGGTGTTGGGATCCGACTCCAGGGTTTCTGCTGGGTGAGAAAGATTAATATTGCTATGCGAGTGTGTGTGTGTGTGTGTGTGTGTGTGCATACTTTCAAATCAACTACCTTATTCTGTCTATAAATGAGGATTTACTGTTTTCTGTAGCTGTGATGTTTCAATACCCATCCTCCTCACATCTCTGCAATGTAAATGCTCATCTTAGTTCATTGGTTCAGCGGTTCCAGTTTATGCATTACACAGACTTTCACTCTCACTTCTCTGGGCTTCTAGGGAGTCTGTGGTGAACAGGGTGATGAACAAGCTCTCTCCTCTCCACGACAAGATCTACTGTGCCCTGTCGGGCTCTGCTGCTGATGCCCAGACCATCGCTGAGATCGTCAACTACCAGCTGGACGTGCACAGGTAGGGCTGCCAACACGTTTTACCCTTATGCGTAGGCAGTTAACAGACCCTCTAATTAGAGTGACTTATACCATTTGCTTGTTTTTCCTTTGAAATGGTTGTCTACATACTTTTCTTCCCTCCCCCTCTCTCTACAGTATAGAGATAGGGCAGGACCCACTGGTCCGTTCTGCAGCCACGTTAGTGAAGAACATCTCCTACAAGTACAAGGAGGAGCTGTCTGCACATCTCATCGTTGCTGGCTGGGACAGAAGAGAAGGAGGGCAGGTTTGTGAACAAGCATTCTGTCCCATGTATAATGAAGCATCATAAAATGTTAATGATGAATAGTAAACTTAATTTTAGTACTTGAGTAAGTTCCTTTAGTCAAATCTTAACATCATCAATGAGATTCAAAGCTGTCTTTTTTAACTATGAGACTTGCTTACATTGTCTTACAATTTGTGTAGCATTTATGTGGTGTCTTATGGTTGGATTTGTGTCAGTATTGCATGAAGCTAGTGTTCATATCCACAGACATTCTCTCTCTGTTTCTGTCTGTCTCTCTCTTTCTCTCAGGTGTATGCGACGTTGAACGGGCTCCTGTCTCGGCAGCCCTTCGCAGTGGGCGGCTCCGGAAGTTTCTACATCTACGGTTTCGTCGATGCCGAGTACAAGCCAGGCATGAGCAAGGAGGAGTGCCAGCAGTTTGTCATTAACAGTGAGTTCTCAATAGATACCTATTCTGCCCTTCATTTGTAGATTAGGATTTGATTTGTCAAATGCATTACAGTTACACTGGATACTTAGTAAGAGCGTGGTCGGCAGCCATCTTTTCTTGAAGTAACAAGAACCAGAAATATGCATAGAATGTAATTTGTGGTATATCCCAATAAGGATAAAAGTTACTAAACTTGGTACCTACTGATGTACTCCCCCACTTACTTTTTCAGCTCTCTCCCTTGCAATGAGCCGAGATGGGTCTAGTGGGGGCGTGGCCTACGTTGTTACCATCGATGGCAAGGGTGTTGAGGAGAAATGCATTCTGGGAAACCAGCTGCCAACTTTCCATGATCCATAAGTTTTAGAGAAGAAACAAGGACACAATTTTTTTTGTAGTTTCACAAAAAAAAGACAGCTTTTTAAAAAGATTGTGTATTAGAATATACGGCATATTGTCCAAACAAAACATGTTCAGAATACATTTTTACATTTTTTAAACATGCCCCTATATTCCTGCTCAGGCTTTGATGTGCTATCAGCGGTGGTATTGTATTTTTAAAAATTGCCAGATGATAATATGTTTGTGTTTCGTCTTTTAAATAAAAGCTAGGTTATGAAAAAAAAGTTTTATGGTTAACACTGTCTGTTTTTTTCTGACATGGTTATGAAATCACTGCTATGTTCAGTGTCTGCCCTTTTGTCAGTGTGTTTGGTTGGCCTGTCCTTTGGTTAAAATCAATATTGCTAAAGTAAGTGAAAATGTATAGTCAGTATGCATATGGATGCTGAGTCACAATGTTGGAAGCTGGGATTGTCTTCTGTGTGTTTCACTGAGCAATGCCAGTAAATTAACATTGTATTCATTCATACATATGCAATTGATCGATTGTTGAAAGGCATGTTATGCAGCAAAGTTTCCTTGAAAATATCAAAAAATAATGATACATTCAATCAGTTCCATTGATGCACTGGTAGTCTGTTTCAGTATGTGTACCTGTCAGGACCCTGTCCTACTGTCTGCACTTGTAATGGTATGTTTGAGATGTTTGATGACTACCTTTTGCTGTGGGCAACATTGGAATACTAGAAAATTTAACAAGGCAGGTGGGCACTAGTTACACCTCATTGCAGATAAGATTGGTTTAAAATATATGTGCAACGAGAGGGAGATATGAAGATTATGAACTGTGACCGCAATCCCCCCCCTCTTGTAGACACAGGAGAAAAATGCCACATAATATACTTTTAATAAATCATATTTATTTTCCAATGTATGTGTCATTTATATACACATGTAACAGTTATTTTTAATACGATCAAATTGTAGGGTTCTAGGCCACATGCCACTGGTTGATTTGAAATCAAAAAAGGAAGCGATTCTGAAATATAGTAGTGGTTCCAGGGTTGTTTAGGGACTGGGGTACCATGAAATAAAAATGTTAAGCCTCCTGTCAGGTCAGGTTTTTAACTCAATTCATTTAATTTCAGTTCATTCTCTGAATTGACTGAGGTTAAATGAAATCACTCCCAGCCTTAGTTGTTTTACACATTTAATGAATGAAATGTTTAATGCAGAGTATTTTGGTCGAAGGGTCAGACATAAGAAAAAATGTTTGAAATAAAATACAAACCTTGAAAAGACGTGAAACTTAAAATTTTAAGACACCATTTTACTTAGAAGGACAGCGTGCCAAAATATGCCATTCCTTTGGCTATAGTTATATAATACAAGTGTAAAGCATGAATCTTTTATGAATTTAGTTTTTAGATAAGAGGTGACAACTAAAGTCAGATTCTGGTAAATGCTTAAGCATTTGAATGTAATCTGTCTCCCTGGAAGTTATCATGCTCTCACCATAAGAACACAAGGATGTCTCTGATAAACAGAACAGACCATGTTGGTTTTTTCTTCTGCCTGCATTTAGAGACTATATAGCATGAAACTCTGTGAAGCCTCGTTTTGACCCAAGGGTCTATGCTTCTAATTAAAGTAATGGTGAGCTATTCCATAAACTACTGACACATGAGCAAAATCTCATATAAGTTCATTTTAACACAGTTTGTGTTCACACTTCACACCTCATTGGCTCAGCTTTTGCTGCTGATCAGCCTGACCTTGTGAGTCATCAGTGAAAAGCCTCTCCTTCAGTCTGTAGTAGCTCCCCTTCCTGCTCATCAACTCCTCGTGAGTGCCCTGCTCTAGCACCACTCCCTTGTCAATCACCACAATCTGATCCGCCTTCTCCACTGTCTTCAGCCTATGAGCAATCACCAGCAGAGTCTGGGAGGGGCAACTGGCCAAGGACTGCTGAACCTGATGAAAGAGGGTGACAACCACATATGTTTCATAGGGGAACATTATATAAATGTATTGGAATATGTAATGAACAATCTAATAAAATTTATTTTTTATTTTTGTGGAAGTACATGTATGTAGCCTTAACTTTAATTTATGTTGCTCTTCAGACTTTTTAAAAAAATGTTTCCTAAAGAGAACATGTACGCTGTAATGTTATCTGTGTTGGCTGTGCATTTTATCCTTGCAAGCGTGAGTGGGTGTTCTGTTGAATGCTTGTATTGGCCTCACCATGTGCTCGCTCTCTGTGTCCAGGCAGCTGGTCACCTCGTCCAGGATCAGGACCTGCGGCTCCCTGATCAGGGCTCTAGCGATGGCGATACGCTGCTTCTGCCCTCCAGACAGCAGGCTGCCCCGCTCACCCACGTCTGCAATTTGATAGGATCACTTTAACAATGTGATAATATTCTAAATAGCCTTAAAGTGAACTGTCAACTTAACTTTTCACTGGTAAAAATACTTCAGCTACATAGTGAACTAATTACTGGCTTATGGAAAGTTCAATGCAAAATATCTAACCATCTACCATCTCAGTACCTATTGCATATTCCTATTTAAAACATTGACACAGCTGATGTTTTAGTCATACAATGTCTACTGCACATGGAAAATGGGAAACTTGTACTGGGCCATTGTAACCTTGCACTGGGCCATTATTGTATATGTTTTATACAAAACACTACCTCAGAAATCCAGAATGTGTGAGTGTTTTTAAAGAGATAAAAATGCATTATGGGAGTGAGCTAAACTGGATTTTTCCCAGGCAAAAGCAGATTTGCTCATTCTAGCTTGAAAAGTCTTAGTCATACAGTGAATTTGGCTGCATTTACCAGTGTCATAGCCGTGTTCCAGCTGGCTGATGAAGCCGTGAGCGTTAGCCCTGCGTGCAGCGTCCTGCACCTTCTCTAGGGGGCAGTCTAACATGCCGTAGGCGATGTTTTCCCTGATAGAACCGGAGAAAAGCACAGGCTCCTGCCCCACCATCGCCACCTGTTCCAAACACAGGTTAATGTCACCCACTACCCAGCTGACAAGTGGCTCACTAGTGTCCCGCGCTCGGCTTGACGCATCTGCAGTGTGAAAAACAGTGAAGGCTGGAGGCCACATGAATCAGGGGACAAAGAAGTTATGTATTCAGTGACATGAAAAGGACATTCTGACTGTCAGGAAATAACTATTGATAAAATGCAAATCCACCTGACACAGATGGAGGGGCAGGATCCCTTAACTGCTGTCCAGGTCATCTGTGTATTTTTCAGAGGTGATAATACTGTTACCTCTCTATACTAGTATTCCACAAACTATTAATACCTTGATGTGTATCAGTTGGTCCCAGCCGATGTAGCAGTAGAAGTGCCAATTGTCAGAGATGCTACCTAGCTGTGCAAGTATATGTGGTGTATCTGCACAGTAGAGTGAGATTATCTTGCTGAGCAAGCATTGGACCTTACCCATACCTTGCCATGCAAGTATCTCTTCTGTAACTCTGCTAGACATTAACAATACATTGCTGTGCAGGTAAGGCATAAACAAGTTACCTTGTTGCACAAGTATTTGTGCTGTTTCTGTGCAGCACAGGGAGATTACCTTGCTTTGCAGGTGATTGACTGTAGCAATACCTGGCCATGCAAGTATCTGTGTGACTGTTCCAGATAGCAACATTACCTTGCGGTGCAGGTACTTGTGCTGGTACTGATGCAGTGGCTGTCCGTCCAATAGGATCTCTCCTTCCTGCGGCTCGTAGAATCTCTCCAGCAGGCTCACACAGGTGCTCTTACCCCCACCTGAGGGGCCCACCAGGGCCGTCATCTGACCTGGCTTCAGGTCCAGAGACAAACCCTGAAACAGAGAGCAGCAGCAAGTATGTCACGCACAATACTATACACATATACTACTGAACACTATTGAGCCATCATTCAGAAAATACCACACACATATAAAACATTCACTGACATAGTCAGTATATGACAGTATATGTCAGGCCCTTCATTGTCACAGGAGACCACTGTCAGACAGGTGAATACCTGGAGAGCGCTGCGGTCAGGTCGGGTAGGGTAAGAAAAGGTGAGGTCCTGGAACTGGACATGTCCCTTCAGGTTCTCTGGCTGCAGGTCCCCCTCCGTGCTCACCTGGGGCTTCCTGTCCAGGTGCTCGAAAACTTTAGCAGCTGAACCCACTGAATTCAGCATGTCGCTGTAAATGTAGACTAGGGTCTATGGCAGGGAAACAGAAAGAGGGAAAAAAAGCTGGCATGAAGAATGATCAGTTGTAGCCCTTTCAAAGCAAATCCTCTCAGAAAAAAATACTTTATTAATACTTAATACTTAATATTACAATCAACAATGTTCCCCATGAGTCACACATGTGCACATTTCTCCCTGAGGGTTGAGGATTCAAGCCATGCTCTTGCGAATATTCTGTTTGGCTATCTCTCTCGGCAGCCTCCCACCATCTCAATAAATTGCAAAAAGTATGGGTGAGTGGGATTACATTCTTCCTTTTAAAAAATGGCTTCATTTGAGAAGCAGTTACTTAGTAATAGTAAGAGAATAAATGCCAAAGGCAGTTTAAATTAAAGATGACTACAGAAGTTAGAGAGTAAGGGGCAAATACTATACCACAGATTATGTAACTGCTTGTATTTCTTGTCCTTTCTCATACTTAAGAATCACGCTTGAGATCAATTACATGTGACTGCCAATATCTGTAGTCATGCACCACTCACTACTCACCCCGACATAAGAGCCCAGGTCTCCCTGATAGAGGATGAAGGACACCAGGTTCCCTGTGGTCATCTGCCCCCCTTTGATGAGCTGGCGTCCGTAGTACAGCATCAGAACTTGCATTCCCAGAGACATTACCTGTTGAAAAACAGTTGACATCAGCCTGGTCTCAACATCACCAGCTGTATCTTTTCTGTAAGCCTTTAACAATGAAGACAGCAGATGCATCCTTTACAGGACAACATAACACATCCCTTATCCATGTGGGTTGAGGCTAGAGTTTTCACCTTCATGAAAATTTTAGTAAGGGTAAAGTCTTATCACAAGTTATGTGTTACAATACGCACCCTACGGACAAGCAAGTAGACAGCCCTGACAGTGTCTCTGCGGGTCTTAAGGTTGTGGGTGTCCATCAGTTTGTCGTCATAGCGACGGGCCTCGCTCTGCTCCGAGTTGAAGCTCCGCACGGTTCTAATTCCTGCCACGCCTTCTCCCGCCACATCATTCGCCTGCGCGATGGAGTCCTGGACCTCCTTTGACAGTTTCTGAATATGAAAAGTATTTAAAAATTTATTAATTAATTATGTAATTATATCATTGCATAGCTTAAGTCTGCCTTTTTGGCCAATCAAAGAACTGCCCAACACATTTTTAAAATGTTCAACACAGCACATCTTTTTTTTTTTAAAGAGAAGTATCACCACCCAATCTGACCCATCTTTAATTTTTTGGTTTTAAATGATCCCCCAAACAAACGGTTAGTCTTAGATATGAGAATGAACTACATGGGGATGTGATCTATATAGGAATGCCTCACCTCATAGTTGGTGTTGTAGATTTTCTGGGAAATGGCGATAAGAGGAGCTTCAATGAAGGTAACCAAGGTGAGCTTCCAGGACAGGCTGACCATGAGGGACAGGATGCCCACTGCTTTAATCAGGCTGCGCAGAAGAACGTTCACATTCAAGGCCACTGATTGGCTCATTTGCATGGTGTCGGACGAAAGGCGGGACGTTAGATCTCCTGCAGGGAGACAGTAAAAATAATTCAGCTGACTTATGAAGGGCCAGCAACCTCAACACAAGGACTTTATATATAAACTTAAAAAGCATGTAACATGCGTTTGCCAATACCTCACCTGTTTTTGTGACCTCAAAGAATCCCATCTCCTGTTTGACGAGGGCCTGGAACAGCATGACTCTGACTCTCTTATTCAGCCTGGAGCATGTGCACATAAACAGGCCGCCCCTCAGGCCCGCAGACAGGGAGCTGTGCACACAGAAACACACACCAATCATGCACATAAGATTATACACACACAGAAACACACACCAATCATGCACATAAGATTATACACACACAGAAACACACACATTATCCAAATATACGCACAGGTACATATGCACCAAAACACACAAATGTACATACATAAACAATCATGCATGCATACACATATATGTGCACTGCATAAAAATACATATATGCATGGATGCATACACACCACAGAAACATGTTTATACACAAAGATAGCACAAGTGTGCGCACATACACACACACACACACACACACACAATATGCACATGTACAAAGGAACACACACATATAAATGTGTGCCTAATAACACTCAAGCACACATACATAATAAAAACACTTTTACTTGGACAGAATTAAAGCTCCACATGAATCATAAATTTAGCCATATGTGATAGTGAGTGCATATTACTGCTTGAAAAAGACTCAAAATAATTCATTTTCACATATTTTCACCTCACTTATGTGAAACTGCAGTGTGCCCATGCCGGACTTGAATCTATGTCTCTTCTGACTCCATCTGCACTATAGTTGATGACACTGTAGAACGTGACCATAAAATACTGACCTGCCAACTGAAAAGAGACCCATGTAGAAGATAGCCTCCATGAAGCTACTTGGCTGGTAATAAGATCCCAGGATGTCGATCACTTTCCCCGTGTAATATGGGATAAACATCTCACCTGTACGGAGAAACACTTTTTTGTTGAACGAACTCCTGTTGCCATTGTACCCTATCTCCCTCAGTCATAACTTGTTCGCTACTGGTGTGAATTAATTACGTAAATGAAAGCCTGTATTATGGGCTTATATGGGATGGCAAATTCTATTACTTACATATGACAGCGAGAGCGAGGAATAGGAATGCACCGCCGAGGAAAAGCGCGTCTGGTTTGGAGTAGCGGATCACCCTCATGAACATCGCCTTTTCTTTATGCTTTTTCTCCCCGTTGGAACTAGGACATTTTTTTCCGCTCCGCTCTGGGACATTTACTTCCCAGAAGAGGCAAGCGGTAGCTGTAGCAGCCGTGGTTAACAGCATTTTCCAAGGGCTGGAAAGTGATCCGCTCCAGTTCTCCGGGTACTTCCCCAGCAGCACCAACAACCCGCTTTCATACACCGGACAGAGGAGGCATATAGCCGCAATGCAGCGGTGAAACACAGCCTTACTCTCCGCTTTGAGCAGCAACGTGCAGAGCAAGCGGACAAGTGCCCATCTGAGCCCCGCTAGGATCCATAGCTGTGCTAGGCTCGCCAAACTGCGAGGATTATTTGACGGCGACAACGCCAGTGCTGCTCCGTAATGCAACGCACTGCAGACGACGAAATCGAGGCATATTCCCGCGGTGTATATCCACGCATCCTCCATCATGCGAGATCCTAAAATTCAGAACTATTCACAAGTACATGGACAAATTCTCACGTACAATACTCACCAAGACTAACCCACAGCAGACGGTTTAGATGCACAACTCACAATTTCCCCTCGATCTAAGCGTAACAATTACACAGCTGTTTGCCTTGACTGTCAAAAACTAAACCATGGTAAAAGGACTGCTTCAGGTTTTTTAAAGATGAAAATGTAGGCCTACTTATAAAAGTCTACAAGCACTCACTAACCTTGCTGCTAATGCGGGTTCCAGCGCAAAATGTTGAAGTCTTCTTTCCAGTTCGCACTGAATCTTTACTTTAACTTTCGATTTGCAGGGAAATTCCAATCCATACCTATTAACGCTGGGTTTCAAGATTTTAAATCACAAATATAATAAGAAAATTTCAAATACTACTGACCGGTTTTATAACTAATGTAGCCTAGTTAAAATTAATAACGATACAATTTATAACGATTTAATTCGAATGCTTTCTGAGCTTAATAACTGCTTGCGATAAATGAGTGTGCCACATGGTGGTGCCCCAACATTTTTCCGGCACACAACTCAGGCCAGTCAAAATATGGGAGGCTGATCAGTTACAATTACTGTAACTGCTTATAGCATGTATCAGGAAAAGAAATCAGAAAAAGAAATCCAGTGTCAAATTAAATACAGCAAATATCACATATAGATCAATGTTACATTGGATGGAGACCTATCACATCAATGGACTGGTAGCACATATATACCTTATTGATAAGAAAAAAAGAGAAAAATCTAAAAACAAATCTATGTCTTATGCGATACAAATATTAATATCAAATGAATAATATATGAGAAATATTTTAATGTCAGATCGAATATACAGTGCACTGCAATTGGCACCCTGGATGAGAATGAACAAAAAAGGCTCTATAAAATAGATCTCAGGAAATGTGGGAAGTGTTTCAAAAACATGTTGTTATGAATGTGTTTTTGTTTTATGCTTATATAGCTTTGGTGGAAGTAAAATTTTAGGAACTGTATTATTGGACAAGTATAGAGATTATAAAAGGTTAGCATCTGTGAAGATGGATTTTTATGTTTAAGACTTTTTAGCTGAGATGTTTTTTGTAGTGTAACATACTTTTTGGGACGATGATACAAATTTATATAAGAATACTAGGGGTGTAAAGACAGTTGAACCATTTATTTTATAACAATTGAGCAAATCACTTCTTAGATTCATCCAATTTGGCTTACTTTGGTGTTTGTATCAGCCGAGTTTACACCAATCGAATAGTAACAATGCTTGTTATGGTCATATTGCAATGCATGTAATCTCCGGTTGAAATGAACTCACCATTGCTATTTTTGCTATGCTGTAGTGTTGTTTCCCTCTTTGCTTTTTGCTGCTACTGCCACCCCTGCCTGGTCCTGCTTTCCTGATATTTGGGGGGTGGGCTTTTCAGGTCTTTGCTCCCTTAGAATCATTTATTTTAGGCACATAATACTTGCTGTAATTCCAAAAACCAAGCCGAGTCTCACGACTGAAGACTGTGTTTCATACTGTGAATCTGAGTTTCTACTGCATCTCATTTATTGCATGTGTTACATGTTGCCTTCAAACCATTACTTCAGTTTATTTCAAATCATTTTGTAAAAAAGAACACACCAGAATTTTTGTCTATTGGATAATCTGAAATCAAATTACTGTTAAATGAACTGCATTTCAACTTGTTTTGTTGCCTTAATCTCCAGTTGCATCATCTGTTACCAAGCAGATTTTGGCATGGCAGGTATGAAAAGAAAATGCACGTGATAACTTACTGCACTCAAAAAAAAAAAAAAAAAAAAAAAAAAAGCTACCCAATGGTTTGCCAAAAAAAAGAGGATTTCACTCTTAAATCCCAGCACTCAATTTTAAAAGCAGATAATCTCATAACTCACTCCATAAAATATAAGACCATAGCTATGACATTCCCATTACGCCCCATTACAATGTAACTTGGGATCCCATTTCTTCACTCTTCATTTTAAAATCTGGATATTCGTTGCTTGCTGAGCATTTCTTGTGAAAGGCCAAATAAAACAGTATTTCTAAATAAAGTTTATTCAAAAAACAGTATACAGTGTAATGTAACACAGATTAAAAAAATATACACACGTTAATCCATGTTATTTTATTTAATCAGGTCATTTTATTTAACATGGCAATGGCAAAGACAGGCAAAGTCAATCAATTTTATTATATTTAACCTCTGTTTTTGGTGTTATATACATAATCAAATATTAATTGATCCAATCACTAAGTTTGCGTCCTGACAGATTGATTGTATGTTTGATTGCTTGTTTGGTAGGTGCTGTGGAACCTTGATATGGTGAACAATTACCCACCACCTAAATATATCCTAACTAATAACATACACCATATTTAATTCCAAACATAAAAATAACATCAACACTTAAAGCAATAACAAAATATAAACAACCTGAAAATTAAAACAGGAACGACATTATATATGAAGCTTAGAGCTTGTGTTAACTGTGTCAGGCAAATTTAAAAAAAGAGTTAAATGACTCCAGTGATTCCTATAGCACTATGATTTTGCACTACTGCTTAAACTATACCATTTTTAAACTTATTACTATTTTATTACATCTCCATGTAAACTGATACTAAATATATTTCCTTTATTTGTTTAAATTCACTCAAAGGATGTAACTCACTAAAGGATGTATATCCTAATCTAAGGGAGTGATGTATTGACCATTTTACCATATTTTACATGTACATGGCATTCTAAGGTTGGATTACTTGATGTGAAAAGCACAGTGGTTCCATACTTCATCTGGAACAACACCTCAGAGGTGTGACCACACTGGGCAAGAGACTGATCTTAGAACTATTACCGCCACTGTGGCAATTTCCAATGACCCAGTTAAGATGGTACGATATACATCAAAACCCAGTTTAATCAAGCTGTGCTGCAGATAATGCCCCTGCTGGACATTTCCTTCCCTCCGTTAAAATCGGTCTAGTTTGTGCTTAATCTGAAGAGAAATTTTTAACTGCATTTACATACAGAAGAAAACATAAGCTCTCATCTAATCAAAATTAATGATAATGCATAACGGTTAAATTGTAATTTTTGATTACATGAACCCTTAGCCCATGAAAAATAACAGCAGAAAATCTAAAGCTGGCAACAAAACTCACCCAAGTTGGCCTCATAGTTTTAATTTAGTCTAATTAACTCAATAAGTCCCTCAGCTGATTACCTATTTAATTACCTCCTATTTCATTCTGCTAAACTGCCCCCCCCCCCCACCCGACACACACTAGGTGCTAAATGTAATGCCTAAATGCAATCAAGAATCCTTACCAACATTTTTTGGCATGGATTTAGTTATGACAGATTCTAGCTCAGATGGCTGGTCACATTTTTCTTGTTTTGTCTGCTAATTAATCAATCAACTTTCTGTGAAACCAAAATGCCTAAACTAATCATTTTAAAATGGTATTCCTTATGGGTGCCAGATTATAACTAGCTGTAGATAATGACAGTTCAAAAAGCAACAAGTGTGTTTGCGTGTGATCTTCCTTCTGCAGCTCCTCCCCTGTAAAGACAGCAGCACACAGAGATTAAACTCTCCCCTGGCTCCAGTGCAGAGCTGCAGGGTGGAGCAGGAGGCTGGACCTCCCAGAGCTGCAGCAAAGCTCACAGTGGAGAACAGAGCACAGAGAGTTTATCACTCATCACTTCTCAACCCCCATATCATATTCAGAGCAATTCAAATGTAAAAAATAATAACTATGTCAAAAAGAGTGCTCTGATAGTCCCTGACTGTAGTGAAGAAACTCAGTTAAGATCAGTTAAGTAAGATCTGCAGCAAAGTTAATAACAGCATTATGGAGGGAAGGTTCTATACAGATAAATGACTTACTGTGCATCAGAGAGTGAGAGTTCAGGCTTTCACTGCAGGTTTGTCCGAGTTCTCTGAGTCAGTGTCAGAGGCTATAAAGATAAAATTTTGAAAAAATACCAAGTCAGAACCCCAGTTATGCAAGGCCCAGCGTGGTTCAGATTTCAGACTTTAGATTTTTGTTTAAGAAGTGTTCACTGTTTAATGAATATTCCAGTGTTCTTTATTTACACTAACCCCAGCTCATTCGTTGTGATCAACTATTTTAAATTGCTCACACGCCCATGAAAGTTTGCTTTGAGGTTTCAAAACTGAGACATGGGCAGTGGAAAACACTGGAAATGTGTTGACAGGAGTAATTGTGGGCTGAAATTTGCACTGAATATTGAGAGTAATGAGAGTAAAGATACTTACTGCTAGTCTTCCCGTAACCTGAAACACAGAGACACACACAGAGTTAGAGACAAGCAGGCAGTACATCTGACTGTAACTACAAAACTTGCTGCTGCATCACATAATTTAAAGTACACCCTACTTTTAGAATCAGTGAGAACCAAACCCTTTTACATTTTTCAGTTTGTCTGTATCAGTGTGTCAATACTTTAGTCTCTCAGGGTGTTTGCGCATCAGTCCCACAGTTATAGTTTATTGTGTATTTCAATGTTTTTTGTGTCATTTTCTCACCTGCGCTCCTCCTCTTCCACATGACGACTCCAATCACAGCAAGAACGACGATGAGAGCCCCCACCACACAGCCGATGATGATGCCCATGGGCGGGCCACTGCTATGGGCTGTAATCCAAAACAAATATATTAAATGCACACAGACATGCATACTACATGACAGAAGATCAAAGATGTCACTTAAAGTCTTCAATCATTAACCAATGTCTTAAATGTGTGTCATCATTCCTTAGTAGTTGTTTTAATCATTTACTTTTTAATTCTTATTTAATGTTTGAATCCTTCGTGAGACCCTCCCTCTTTCTCTCTCTCTCTCACACACACACTTTAACTCACTAATGACAATGTCCTTCTCCAGACTCTTGTGCTGCACGGTGCAGGTGTAGGTGTGAGTGTCCCCAGGCTTCACTGTGAGGCGGGAAGTTATCTGGAAAGTTCCGTCCCCGTTGGGCAGCGTCTCCCCCTGCTCCACGTCCTCCTGCACCTCCCCCCCGTCTCTCTGCCAGGTCACCATGATCCCACGGGGGAAGAATCCAGTGGCGTGACAGACGACAGGAGAGGAGGAACCTTTCTGGAACAGAGACACCTCAGGACGGACTGACAGAGGGACAGGGAGAGGGAGGGAGGGAGAGAGAGAGACTTCAGCTGATGCAGTACATTTTCATGAATGAGTCAAATATTATGTCTCCATCCTTCTGATGTAATAAAAACTACAGAGAGAAAGATTCAAATGTAGGGCTGAGTGGTATTAAGACTTCCATAAAGTAATGACTACCTTAAAATAGGCAAAAGATAAAACTGATATCCAAGTGATATCCCTCCTTAATAGTAACAAATTCAGACCTTGTTAATTTAGGCTGACGGGCAACTCTTTTTAAACAAGAATACAAAATAACTTTAAATGTAACTAATGTGATCATGTGACATCCTCATGCTTTTGCAACAGACTGTGGGTACACACCTGCATAGTGCTAAATAAACAATAAATAACAGTTTGGGGGATGACAACAATACACCATTAGTATAAGGTACTTGGAGAGTGTTCCCTAGCCTGACTAAAACAAGGTAAAACAATGTGTACTGAAAACATATTTATTGTTCAAGTAATGAGAAAGTTAATTAAGAAATAGTGTGTGGGGTCTGGAAATCTCAGCTTCAAGTATATCACATTTAAAATCAACAACATCCAGTTGTTTCATGAAGCTCAAGACTTTTAAATCTACCTCAGTTTTTATGTTAAAGCTGGACCTGTGTGTTTGTATGTAACAGTGCTGAACACTGTGCAGGATGCTGCAGGTGAGCAGTAGAGTCAGTGCTGCTGTACCTCTCCTCTCCAGAGTGCTCCTCCCGTAGCTCACATACTTCTTCAGCCAATCAATGCAGGTCTGGGTCAGGTAGTTCTTCCAGTACTCATTATTGGCTGCATCACTGTCCCACTTGTTTTTGGTAACAACTCCCTGTGGTGTAGGAGCGATCCATCTCACGTTCTTCATGTCAAATGCAATGAAGTCCTCCCCATCATATCCATCATGAAAAAACCCGTCTGTGGCCCCGGTCTCATCATCCCACTCACAACCATACATCCGCTGGACAATGTGAACACCTGGAGAGAGAAACACACACTGTCTATGAGCATGGAGAGAGAAACACACACTGTCTCTGAGCCTGGAGAGAGAAACACACACTGTCTATGAGCATGGAGAGAGAAACACACACTGTCTCTGAGCCTGGAGAGAGAAACACACACTGTCTCTGAGCCTGGAGAGAGAAACACACACTGCCTCTGAGTCTGGAGAGAGAAACACACACTGTCTCTGAGCCAGGAGAGAGAAACACACACTGTCTCTGAGCCTGGAGAGAGAAACACACACTGTCTCTGACCCTTGATCTGTCACTGTATCTCTCTGTGTGTATGTGACTCTTTACAGCTCACCACATATACGCACAATACTGGTTCCGCCAATGAGCCAGAACATAGTGTTGGATTGTATTTAAATTAGTAGTATAGATATAAGACCAGCTTTTCCCCCCATCTGAATGTACTTCAATTTTAGCCAAAGCTGATTTCATGGATAAAGCTGATTCATCCATCAGTCCATGTCAGCAGCATTCAGTCCCCTCTACTCCCTCTGCAGTAGAGTAAACACAAGGCTGCCCCCCCCCCCCCCCCGCTTATACTGGCCAAATGAATAGAACCTCATTCTACTCACTATGCCTGACCATCACACAACATATCACAAACTGTGCACTGATATGGGGGCAGAACTACGTATGTAGACAGAATGTCCCTCTATATGTTGATCATGAGCTTTCGAAATGCACAGAAATTTACAAGTCAATTTCTCATGTACTGTCTGATAAGATGTTCAGTAGTGTTGAGCTGAATATTCATAAGACTGAACCAGTGTGTTTTGCAAAGCCAGTCATAAGGAACCGAAATCGTGCTCAGAATCTGAATCATACAGCAGCTTGCACTGCCACAGAACACTGCAGCTCCTGTCTCACTACAGCTGCTGGAAATTGATATGTTGTCATAAACATTTAAACAGAAATACAGCATCCCCCTTTCATTGGGAATGTTCTGGTGTGGTAGGGGGCGGGAGAGTCCCGTAGAGGAACAGGCCGCTGGGCGTCTGCAGGCTGAGGGGCCCCTCAGTCAGGCCCTGGGGCAGGAGGCTCACCTGGGGGCCCCAGCGCTGGAGGGTGGAGGAGCCCAGCGGAGCTCAGTGTGCTGGGCCTCCACCACAGATTCTACAGACACCCCAGATACTCAACTCTGCACCTCAACACTGAGAGCCCTGTCTCACTCCTGCTGGAGCCAAAACATGCCAATCTTCACCTTCATCTGAAAATTCACTGAGCGGCACAACTAAAGACAATACTGAGGCGAACGGCATTCTGTACTGTAACACAGCACCAGATTCGTCTGTTACCAACCGGAACCAGCCATAGAGAGGATGGGAGGAACACAGGAGATTATGAGTCTATAGAGTCTGTGGCTCCGGACATTTTCAGTAGCTGGTGCTTCCTGCTGCTGAAATGAAGCTGGGCCAATCAGATGGCTTCAGTGAAGTGGGGCTGACCAATAGGATTGGAGCTTAGAGGCCCAGTGAGGGTGAGGGGGATTGAGGGTCCAGTCTCAAACCTTAGTGGCTGGAGACTTGGCTGGGAGGGCTTGGTCCAAACCCGGTTTCATACTGCACTGGTGCTGATTCACTATGGTCCTGTGGGAGTGGCTAATGAGTCATAGGGGTGGAGCCTGTTCAGGGGCAGCTCCAGCCAATCAGCATGGTTTCTGGGGAAAACTCCAGGGGTGGAGCAGCATGTTGCCCTGTGAAGCAGCAGGGCTGAGAGAAAAGCTGGCTGAAATGGAGCTGCCTTGAGCCGGGCACTGGTTTAACTAAAGCGCTCCTGTCCTCCATCTTGAGCCGGGCGCTGGTTTAACTAAAGCACTCCTGTCCTCCATCTTGAGCCGGGCGCTGGTTTAACTAAAGCACTCCTGTCCTCCATCTTGAGCCGGGCACTGGTTTAACTAAAGCGTTCCTATCCTCCATCTTGAGCCAGGCACTGGTTTAACTAAAGCACTCCTGTCCTCCATCTTGAGCCGGGCGCTGGTTTAACTAAAGCGTTCCTGTCCTCCATCTTGAGCCGGGCGCTGGTTTAACTAAAGCGTTCCTGTCCTCCACTAGCGTGTGGGAGGAAGGAGGCTGTGATCACTGTGTTTGACCCTCACTGAAAGGAGGACAAGCCAGTGAGGGAGACGGATTCAGTGGATGAGGTGGGGGGGGTGTTGTCAATGGCAGATTACTGAACTGTCCTCCAAACAGGGGGGAGGACCACACCCCCAGCCGGGGTAGAGGAGTCACATGTGACCAGAGTGAGGCTGGAGAGGCTAAAGGGGGCTGGGTCGAGGGAGGGGGTGAGTTTGGCGTTTCAGTGCAGACTGGCTCCATGTGGGCAGGGCTCCAAACCCAGGGAGACTCCTCCCACTGCAGCTGATGTAGAGGTGAGAGGTGGCAGAGTGGAGAAGAGCGTTAGAGAGGGAGGGGGCAGAGTGGAGGGAGGGGCAATAGAGAGGGAGGGAGCGGGGGGGAGGGAGCAGAGGGGGGGGGCATAGAGAGGGAGGGGGGAGGGTTGATAAAGAGGGAGGGGGCAGAGGGGGGGAGGGGCAATAGAGAGGGAGGGAGGAGCAATAGAGAGGGAGGGGGCAGAGTGGGGAATGGTTGATAAAGAGGGAGGGAGGGGTGATAGAGAGGGAGGGGAGCAACTCTCCCAGAGAGGAAGCCAGTCCTTCTGCAGCTGAGGGGTCACAGATGTGATAAAAGGCGTCCATACTGGACTGGAGCAGGGCAATGCCCCTAAGAGAGAGACAGAGGCTAAAAGAGCTGATTTTGGTTACTGTGGAGACGCACTTGCTGTCATTGAGGACGAGGCTGTAATGTGAGAGAGCCAGAAGCACTCTGTACAGTCCTGCATCCTGGGCGGAGCTGACAGGCCACACCCATGTGTGATGATGTCATCTAAGCATACAGCCGCACCTGGAATGCCGGGTGAGGACAGAGGACCTCATCTTCTGAAAACAGCCTGGCGCAGAGCTCAGACTGAACGCTAAGCATGTGTAACAGAACACACCTGTGTGTGCTAAAGGCTGTGAGGGTCCTGCTGTCAGGTGGAGAAGCTCCTGTAAGAGGGCCTGTCCCTGACCCGGTTTGGAGCAGAAGAGCAGATAAGGGAGGAGGTGGGGAGCTCTCTGGCTGTGAGTAAAGCATGACTGTTGGGGTTAACAGCCTTGTTCACCGCATGAAGACTGACGCAGAGACATAGAACCTCTGGATTATTTCTTAGTTGTACAGAAGTTTGAACTCCATGTTGAGAGGCTTTGGCTGGGTCAGTTACAGAAGCTTCCGGTTCTTTTAGCAGAACGGGCTGCAGCAGAGTCAGTCTGGAGCACCAGCTCTACGGCTCAGGCTGTGGATAACTCCTCAGAGTCTCTAACACACACACACAGGAGTGTTCAGTGTCTTATATCATTTCATACTGAAGCTCTCTGAATAAACAGGAGCTGGGTGCTGATAAACTGACCTCACTGGTGCTGGCTTTGTGACCTGAATAACAGCTGCTAAAGGAGACTACTCAAGTGAAAATATAAGAGCTCAGAGAACTGTAATGGCTTTAGTGTGTGTATCTGTCGGACCCAGCATCTCAAACACACACTGTCCCTCTGTCCTTATACAGCACAACTAAATGAGGTTTTTGTGTGTGCCAGTCATTTCTTCACAGCTGAGATTTCCTAATATTCAATTCAATTGTATTTGTATTGCGGTTTTCACAACAAGTAGTCACAAAGCGGCTTAACAACTGATCCCTGGCCTGAAACCCCCTAAGAGCGAGCCAAGCAACAGTGGCCAGGAAAAACTCCCTGACAAACGGGAAGAAACCGTGAGCAGAACCAGAATAAGAGGGGGAGCCCATCTGCTTCTGGCCCGCACAGGGTGTACAACGGGTAGACAGAAGAGTGGAGATGGCTGACATGGATCTAACTGACTCAAATAGTAACTGAAATAATAACAGTAAGTTCAATTACAACCACAGTGATAATAAGAACTGAAGTATAATAACCAGAGTTGCAGTAGAAGAGTAAATATAACAGTCTGTTTAAGTGAGCCTGAGTGACTGAAGAGGGAGATCAGAGTAAATGCAGCTCATGATGTGTGTGTGTGTGTTAGAGAAAGAGAGAAAGAGAGAGAGAGAGAGAGTGTGTGTGTGTTAGAGAAAGAGAGAGAGAGAAACAGAGTGTGTGTGTGTGTTAGAGAAAGAGAGAGAGAAAGAGAGTATGTGTATGTTAGAGAAAGAGAGAGAGAGAGAAAGAGAGTGTGTGTGTGTTAGAGAAAGAGAGAGAGAGAAACAGAGTGTGTGTGTGTGTTAGAGAAAGAGAGAGAGAAAGAGAGTATGTGTATGTTAGAGAAAGAGAGAGAGAGAGAAAGAGAGTGTGTGTGTTAGAGAAAGAGAGAGAGAGAGAAAGAGAGTGTGTGTGTGTTAGAGAAAGAGAGAGAGAGAGAGTGTGTGCGTGTGTTAGAGAAAGAGAGAGAGAGAAAGAGAGAGTGTGTGTGTGTTAGAGAAAGAGAGAGAAAGAGAGTGTGTGTGTGTACGGGTGAAGATGAGTAATGACTGAAATCTCACTGTGTACTGGGTACTGCAGTGTAGTGTAAATGAAATGCTGGTTCCTGTAGGTCAGGGAAAGTCTGGTGTTTCTGTGTAGACTGGCCTATCGTGGGTGGGGGCCCAAACCCAGTGAGAGTCCTGCAGCAGCAGTAGCAGCTGAGGGGGGGGGTGAAGGGCTGGAGGAGCAGTGTGGGAGGAAGTGGAGGCTGTGAGACTCAGACACTGAAGGATCACAACGCAGTGAGGAAACAGATGGGATTATTAGAGGGAACTCAAATGATCCCTAAACGCTGCGCTGTATGATCTACTCCTCATCCACAGCCGTCACTAACGTGAACTTTTGTGTGTGTGTGTGTGCACATCAAACAGGAGACAAACTATATATGGAGTATTTGTGTGCACGGTACCTGTGAAAGTGAGTGGGCCTGCATGTGCATGAGTGTATGTACTCCAGTGACTGAGTGTGTCTGTGTTTGTCTGCCTGTGTGTGTGTTTGTCTGCTGTAGGGCTGGAACTTCAAAGTTAAATTTGAGTCTGTTGAGACCTTTAGAAGGCTCAGATGTGAATTTGAGAAGCAGCCATGAGCCCTGTGACTGGGTGTTTCAGTCCCAGCTGTGACATTACATGCTATGGTCAGATGTCTGTATTGGAGAGGCAATTTCCATTTCAGTGTGAGAGATGGAGACAGTGGGGGGTGGTGGGTGGTGTTGTCAATGGCAACAGCCCCAGACCCCTGCAGTAGAAGAGGGGTGTAGCGGGTGTGCTGACAAAGAGGAAGCCACTGCTTCTGCAGCTGAGGGGTCACAGGTGTGATAAAAGATGTCCGTACTGGACTGGAGCAAGGCAATGCCCCTAAGAGAGAGACAGAGGCTAAACAATTTTTGAGATTTTTTGGTGCTGTGACGACATTTTCTATCATTGAGGTTGAGACTGACATGAGAGCATCTGAAACACTCTGTACAGTCCTTTATCCTAGGTGGAAATGACAGGCCACACTCATGTGTGATGATACAAAGTACAGGGGTATTGTTGACAGAAATTTCTGTCATTTTCCAATTTTGTGAAGCTTCGATGGAAAATTTCAAATACCATCTGTCACCACGTAGAATAAAAACATTGCTGCAAATGGATTAAACATGGCCTATAACAGCCTACAGTATTAACAAATCTGTAAGAACAGTCCATTGTAGTTGTAGCCAAGCCTTTCTAGGGACTGTCATTGTGACTGGCCCTCACCACCCTGTTCTGACCACATTAGGGAAAAGAAGATGGATAGTGGTGCATATTAGTTTGTTTGTCTGTTATGCTAGCTGTTCCTAACAAAACTATAAGAATTGTCCATAGGCTACTTGGCTTACATGCTATAGTGTGGGAAGTGTTTTCAGAAAGAAAATGATATCTGTTAGTCAGAACTCATGGTGTAATCTGTGAAGCTAGCCGCAAACACAAAGGTTCAATACTGAGCTCCTAAGCACATGCCTAACACAGTATCTATCAAGTTATCAAATTTAAGATGCCAATAATTTTTCTTTTTACTAAACACATATACTCTGCCAGCCTACCTTAGGTAATAAGCTGGATACCTTACCATCCAGTATACTAGTACTGTAAAGCATAAAAATAAAACATTCATTCAATATGAAAGATTTGACCCTTCAGTGAAAAACACTTTCTTTTATGAATTCCAACATTTTTACAACCTTTCTATCAAGATTCAGCTAATTTCATGACTGAAAATGCACTCATATGGTCGTTTATTGTAACTATGCAATAAGAGAAATATTATGTTTTACAAGCATTCATCGGTTTATTAAAATCAAAAGCAATACTTATTAATATTTATTCATAGTAAGTAGCAACTATACATAATCCTAATTAACTTAAGACATGGCCAACATAATCATTTTCATGAATTGTATCAAATAACTACAGTGACTTATCATAGCACCAATCAAACACGATACATTGTAAACAATCTTTGACTAAAAGGCTAATGTGCAGTAGGGAGTAGAATCTTTCTTCCTAAAGTAATCAACATCATGATCAGTACTAGTTTTGTTTATTTAGTGGCTGTGTCTTTTATGATTGTGTGTGAGACATTGCACTGCCTTGCACTTCAGCATAAATACTGTGTAGGAACACGGACACTTACCTCCTGTTTGGTTGAAGCGTTCTGTTAAAATCTTTACATTGGCAGCAAAATTTTGCTCGATACCCTTCCTGATTGTTGTGATCCTATCTTCATCCCGTGTTCCTTCCATCCAAGTCTGTTTCAGCACATTCTTTTGAGTGTTGCTGCTGTAATAATCAATTTGCATTCCATCCACCATCCCCACAGCAACAAACTTTGGGAAATTGTTAAGGCCTCCGGTTCCAGTGTAGAAGTACTGCAGGGAGTGAGTCTCTGCAAAAGACACAAACACAAATGTGCCATTAAGCACACCCTTAAATATAAATATATAATGTTATCACAATCTTCACTATGCACCACAGTGGAATCAATACAAAGCATATTAATGTATTAGAATACCATATGTTAATAACCAACCATATTCCTGTACCCCTACCCAAGTTCCACATTGTTTCCTCCAGACGGGAGAACCCATGAAATGATATTATCAAGATGCACAGTTCAAAATACATTATTGTGATTCGATGAATATAGCAATTCAGTTCAACACTTTTTCAGTTAAAATGTTGTGGATTTTCTTTTACTTTCATTTAACCATATAAACTCTGATATCATTCACCTGATTACAAAATAAAAACTATTCCTGTAAAATGGCCTCTTGTTTACAGGGTCTGAATCCCAGCCTTGCTATTCCCAGAGGCAACAATTAGTTATTATTTCAAAATCATTACATCTGCAATAATCACTTCTGATTATGTGACAGATCAGAAACAGCATATTTCCTTTGAAATAACATCAAACTGATAATCATTTAGTTTAACTCAACATTAGGGTTTGATAACTGAGTGGAACTTATTGAATAAAGGCTTTTGGTGGGAAAACAAATCACAATCATTATACTCTGATATACGCCCAACTTGCTCATTATATCCATTTCTGTCATACACAACAGGTAACGGGAAAGATAACCATGAAAATATAAGTTAACACCACACTTTATTCAATGACAGTATTGCAGCAATGCTAAATTACTATGTGTCTGTATTTGATTTCTGCGATATCGAGGGGAGTGGCATCAGGATGGATGACTACAGAAGATTTCCTTTGGGATTGAGGGGTACAGTTAACATGTTTAACACAGCCGTGCTACCTGTACACTCAAGACAGCCAACGTGAATGTAATAGTTTTACTTTCCTAGGCTTATTGCACCCTCTTGTGCCAGAATATTGCAAAGGCACAGCAGGGTTCTGCTTGTACAATACCACCTTAGAATATTCTATGTACCACAGCATTCCTACCCATGCAGCAGGACATCACATGAAAACACAGAACTGGCTTATTCGGTGCGTTGTGCATTTATTTTAATCTATTTTAAAGGCACTAAAACGTAGAAGTATTTCCACGAACACTTCATCTTCAACACTAAAACTTCTCAACACCAAAACTAGCGTTTGCTTGGAAATTTTGCATGGTAATCGGATAAATACATAAAAAATCAAAGAATCCCTATGAAATGAGCGAACAGATTACAGAAGTCCTCTTCATGGAATTAAACATTTCTACACACTATCTAGATATAAAATGCTCATGATACAACATCGCCATATTGCCTGTAATTGTTAGAGGATAACAATACAGTCATTATGTAATACTGGACTGGTTGTTTTTCAAATATCGACCAGGAACTGCAGTTGTGAATGTTGAAAAGTGTTCAATAGCCTACTGTCCGATATGATACGAACCAGGTAGTTCTATAAGCTGTAACTTCGTTTTTTTTATTATAAAACATAAACACATTTTTTTTACATTTACTAGATTTAAAAGTGGGACCAATTCACTTAACAAATAGTACTGCATCACTCAGGACTTGAGAGCCTGAGTGATTTTATGGGGCTAAACTAAAACTCCTTAACAAGACCTGCACAACCTTAACTAGAAGTGAACGGCTTCAGAATGGGAAAAATAAAAAATATATCACATTTTAAAAATATAATATAAACTGCAATCAGGCAAGTCACAACCTAAGAACTGTAAAAGTAAGCTAGTGGAGATGCCATGAGAACAAACCAACCGGTGCCTTAATAAAGTTCCACCAAATTTCTCGTAAGGAATAAGAACTATAAATTAATCATTTTATTAACTCTCTCTTCAGTAATTTTACCTTTTTATTCACTTGTTCCTGCGTATTGACGTAATCCATATCCCATTATCTTATGAATTCGCTATCAAGAATCTGTTTATCCACTAAGGACTAGGTAAATGATCTAATCTGTTGAGTCTTACCTGCAAAAGCGGCATTGATGCAATAGAGCATCACTACCAACAGCGCAAGCATACTTATGATACAACATTGAACTGAAGGAAAACGTATTTTTGCCGATTTGCTGTTAGCTACAGACGCGTGTATGATCTGCGAGAACAACTGTCTCCAAATGACTTGCTGTAACTAGTTGGGTCAGTTGTTATTTGAGCAGCAAATAAACTGTTTAACTGAAGGATTCTTCTTTGACCAATAGCAAATAGAAAACAGAGACTTTCAGCAGACTCTAAGGGGAATTGAGCAAAGGAGGTTTTTAACGAAACTGAAAGTACAGTGCACTGACAACTGTGGGAAAACCCTGAAAAGTGGCATCGCCAGATTCCCTGTGCTATATACATATGAGGTATGCCGAATCCATAACAGACTGTATGTCTGCTGACCCTGGAAGAGCAGACGATTACTTTTTATAAATGAACTTAAACTCAACAAAAAAAAGTTCAGTAACGGTTGGACCACATACAGCATCATGTAGTATGACTATTTCCTCATTAAGACGTGTCGCTACACTCCCTTGACATTACATAAACTATCATGTTGACAAGTATTTTCTATTAATTCATTAATCTTACAGAATTAAGATATTACTTCATTTGCAATGCATAACTTTATGATAATCTGGCTTTAAAACATGCAGACTATATTGCTCTCACAAACCTTTGCGTTACTAGGTGTGTGGTGTTGCAGCGCCCTCTACTGGCTGTGCCAGGTTTCTCTAACATGCCAGAGGGCATTTTACTGGGTGAGCTGGGCAGAGCAGGGCTGACACCAGCAGGGCAGAGAGAAACACAGACACAGACACACTGAGAAATGTGCAGTGTTGCAGCGCCCTCTATTGGCTGTGCCAGGCCCTGCACTCTGCCGCTGTTTCATAGAAATCATTTGAGTTTCTAAAAGAGCGCAATGCTGTCAGCTTCACAGTGAGAGACAGCTTTGGCTTCAGGAAATGAGAACAGCAGTGACTCTGGGCATTTATTATTATGAAACCCTGTTTCTCTGCATTTCTGTTTGCTGATATGCGTCATGCTTTTTACATCCATGAACAACCTCAACCGTGAATTCTGAACTCAGATAAAAGACTGAAAAGTGACTGCATCATAAGTGCTTTTAACTATTTTAAACAGTTGTCATCACATAAGCCCTCTTGTGGCTGCATACTGCAATAGGCACAGCAGGGTAATACCATTTGCAGTGCTTGTGCTACCCTGGAATATTCATGATAATACCACAACATTTGAACTCACAAAATTACAAAGCCTAATATACCATTGTATTTAACACAATTTGTTTATAATGTGCAATTATAAGGGTTTCTACGATCCGCTGATATATTTTTCACCGCTAAAATATCTCAACGTCCAAAAAACTGCATCTTACAGGTGTATTGTGATTATCGGCTGTGCACTTCAAGACTAGAAATGTATACATAGAAACTGTATGAACAGAAATGGAATTCTTTTTTTCAATATGTAGGCTGTAGATGATAAAATACTTACACCATCCATGTTCGTATGGTTTGCATTGGCTCCAGTAATAAAGTCTACAGCTGACGACAAGGCAGTTCCATCTTACATATAACTACCAGGCGAAAAATAACACATGAATTGTGAAATACAGTACTGATTATTTTTTTCAGGTCGAAAAAGAGTTGGCGGACATGCATTCTATACAACATTGTGCTCAACAGTACTTTTTACCGCACAAAAGATATTATTCTCTATGCCGTATGTTTTTTCTAAGGTAAAAGTAATTCAATAATATAAAGCCAACCTTTAGCCTTTCCAACTGACCGAAAATATCCAACAGTGACACTCACAGAGCTCTAAAGAGTTTGCGGACTGCTCTTATAAATTTCACTCGGCGAGACGAGCGCAACATCAAAATAAGTGCATATTTAGACAATTAGATCCAATATGGGAAGCAAATGGCTAACATTTTAAACGTATCACCCTAACAAGCTACGTATACTACACTGGTAACTCACAATCGTAGAATTGTACAGTATGATATGTCCAATATTACTTTAATTCAACAGAGCAGATTTCTCGCAAAGAAAAAGAGAATTAAACTGACCAACCGATTAACATACTCTACTGTCCTGTCACGTATATACTGTACTCCGTGCTACGTATAAACGTATTCCATACTCCAAAATCTTACAATTTCGACACTTAAGAGATTTAACCTATTTTTCCACAAAATACTCATGAAATCATCTCATCCATTGAGTCTCACCTGCAGAAGCAGCGTTGATGCCAAACAGCACCACTCCCAACACCACAAGACTGTTCATTTTGTTTGTAAACTCTTCTATAACGCTATTCCACTTTGTGTTAAGTTAGTCGTACGTCTGCTCGCCTCGTGTGGGTATCGCTGTGTGTCCAGAAAACCCGAGGTGCGCCGTCGGTTATTTCAGCAGGGAATAAAATGTTTGGCTGAGGGAATTTATCTCGACCAATAACAAATAAGAATCCATCTACCGTCATCGGACTCTAGGGCTAATCGGGCAAAGGAGGTTAATTTACGAAACTGAAAGCATGGCGTGCTGATACCAATGTGACAGTGTGACGCTGATGTAATGCGAAATTGATTTACAGGCCATGAAAAACCTATATGATTAATTTAAAAAAAGAGAAAATAATTATCATGGAAAATATAACAATGTAAGATTTGCCATGAGTCTCCTGGATAACATGCCGTTTTGTTAGAAAATAACCTCAGGAGTGTCGTAGGCGGTTCCAATTATTTAAAAACTAAAATCTGAGACGGAGAAATGCTTCGTAAGTTTGGGTACTGACATTGAATAGTAACTTTCACATCAGATAATTTAGGGAATAAAGAACATTAACACCACCATATCGTACATGAAACAAAAGAAAAGACCGTTTCATATTCTCAGGAGACTGGGTTTGATAATGCGATATGGAACTAAAAAGCTGGAACGAGAAATATTAAATATACAGAGGTAAAATTGTTAAAGCAAGTACTACACGCAAAAATGTGTTCATGGATAAAACAACTTTAATATATTTATCTAATAATTTACATATCAGGCATATACTCTGTACATCTTCAAGAACATAATTTGACAAATCGATTTGCATACCAAACTACTGATATCCAAATGAAGCAACATCACAACTAAAACTTACACATATGTTTCACAGAAATCAAACAAGAATAATTCCAAAGTGATGCTACCCATGTTACCATAAACATTCACAGAGAGAAATGGAAGCAGAAACAGAGGAAGGCAAGGAAAAAAACACAAAACAGCTCAAGTTTGAATTATGATTGTGTGGCTGCATCTGAATTCTATGAATATGCACACAGTCAAATGGTAAAGAATGTAAGAGTGTAAAGGATTGGGCATCTTTGGTTATCAAATTTATTTGTGTGGGAAACTCTGAAAAGTGGCATCAGCAGATTCTCTGTGTTATATGCGTATGAGGTATGGCGAATCGATAACAGACGGTATACCTGTTATCCCAGTATGAGCAGAAGATTATTTTTAACCAAATGTCCAAATTTGAGATTAAGTTCTGCTCAGTAATGGTTGGATCACAATGGAATGGCTTCTGTCTTTTAAGAGATCACAGCACTAGAAATGACTATGGATGAATCTGAAGTACCCAGAGAAACTACTGCTGTTTTGGACATATTGCTGTTTCTGAAAGAAAGTGAGTAAGTAAATACTTGTAAACACAATTTTGTTAGGGTTGCTACAGAGTTCGGCCCTGTTACTCAATTGTGGCAGATTCTTTTCCTAACAGCACTCCTGCTACACTCTTCAGCAAGACATTTATGTTGAATTTAACTTGAATACTGTCATTTAAAGCACACAGCTGTGAAAATGTGAGTTATGCAACAGATAAGTCATTCACAACACCAAAATTAGTCCATCATCAATTATGAAAATCGTCAGTGGTTTGTTGAAATAAGAACTGAATCTAAGTAAACGCATACAGTCACTGAGAGTAATTGTGTGAAAGAGTTTGGAGTGGAATACAACTGGACAACTGCACTGATATTAACAGCACAGATATGCAATACAATATAACACACACACACAAGCATTCTAGATACAATGCAGGAAGTACCTTCACAACAACAACACAATAAAAATGTTGGTGCAGGAAAGTACCAGATGCAAAGAAGCACATAGAAGAGAAAGAGGGACGAATGGAGGAGGAGCTATGTGCTCTCTCTCTCTCTCTCTCTCTAACACACACACACACACACAAACACACACAGCAGCTAACTAAGGTAATGTCACTTAGGTAGACACTGCCTGCTCTGGTCCAACTATCTTTGAACGGCCATTTTGTGTCAACGTTTGACTCATGAGATGGCCGACACACTGACACAATTACAGTATAATGTAGTGCGATTGTTTCCTCTGTCAATACACTCTCATGATATTACATATGCTGTCATGTTGTCAGCTATTTTCTATTAATTCATTAATCCTAAAGAATGAAGCTACTATTTCATTTGTGATGCATGACCTTATTATGAACTGGCTTTAAAACATGCAGACTATATTGCTCACACAAACCTTTGTGTAACTACAGGGTTGTAGTCTGACGCTACCCTCTACTCACACAATGCCTGCTACCAAACAGTTTGGTGAGGTTTCTCTAACATGCCGGAGGGCATTTCACTGGGTGAGCAGGGCGGAGCAGGGCTGGGTAATGTTGTTGGGCACTGAGGCAGTCTGGACTGGAAAGTCCCTCACAGACACCAGCCGGGCAGACAGAAACACAAACACAGACACAGTGAGAGCTGTGCAGTGTTGCTGCGCCCTCTGCTGGCTGTGCCAGGCCCTGCATTCTTCTGCTTTTTCGTAGAAATCACTTGAGTTTCTAAAAGAGCGCAATGCTGGCAGCTTCACAGTGAGAGAGAGCTTTGGCTTCAGGAAATGAGAACAGCAGTGACTCAGGGCATTTACTATCAATATAAAACCCTGTTTCTCTGCATGTCTCTGCTGTTTGCTGATATGTGTCATGCATTTTACATACATAAACACCCTCAACCGTGAATTCTGAACTCAAACAGAAGACAGAAAAGTGACTGCATCATAAGTGCTTTTAACTATTTTAAACAGTTGTCATCCCTCTTAAACGTTTTCTCTTTTATTTAAGTAAGTATAAAAGAACACATGTACAGCAATGGAAACGCAACACACACATTAAAATACTGACGGCATAACTAAATCTCTCATACATAATGCTCTGTGGTCTGTCCTTATTTTATTTTATTTGGAGTGAATTTTCAAACACAGACAGTCTTATACTTTCACATTTTCCTGGCCCAACCACACAAAATGTTATTATGTATATCTGACAAATTATTTTCTGAGCTAATATATTTATTTTTAAAATGGCAACAACATCAATATAAAGTAGAAAATAGAAAAAAATAAAAATAGGCAGAAAACCACTGGGAGGTTACAAATGTCCATTTGTATTGAATTAAAAATGGACATGCACATTGCAAAACTTTCTACAACAAAATAAATAATTCCTGAATAAACAAATAAAGCTGAACTCATCAAATAAAATAATTCCTGGCAGAGAAAACAAGTATTTACATGAAAGTGTAATGTAGGCATTTACAGGCTTGTATGTGATACCATGGCAGTTAGGTAACTATGGTTACTGTCCATCCTGAGCATTCCACTCATCGCCAAGGAAACACAAACAACACAAAGCATGCATGACCTCCTCTATGATGGAGTTAGAGATCCTAAAGACTCACCAGGTACTCGGCCAAAGACTCAAAAAACAAAAAGAGTGACCAAAGACCAATCAGGTGGTTTGATCAAAGAACAATCTTTTCAACAAAATAGTTTACTTGATAGCTAAACATGTCATACTGCCAAAGAAGTTAGCTTCACAATGGCTCATGGTATATTTGATAACAAAACTATCTTGTTGTAAAGAATCTTTGACTCAGGTCTGTATTCCTGACTTTGAAACTTCTTCAGGGAAATTCAAACAAAATACTCCAATTTGAAGCAGCATGATGTTCTTGTGTCCCTTTTTCAAACTTCTCTTAAAATTGGGAGGAGTGATTTGACAAAAAGAGACCCTGCTGCTGGTTTGTGTGACTTTCTTCCCACTGGTATGATACCCCTTTTCAGTTTGTCTCTTAAATTGAGAGGGGCAGTACGTCAAAAGCGACCTTGATGTTGCTGTCCGTAACCCCTCTGGTGTGACTGCCACGGCCCTTGACCACTATCAGCTATGCTAACTATACTATGGGCCAGATCACAGCAAGCATCACAGATAGCAGATTAAGAGCTCATACACACAGAAAAGATGAAGACGCACACTCACATACATGTGGTTTATTTCCTTGGTGGGCAGAACAACAGGAAAGGGCTTAGTGCTTAGTGTTACACAAAACTATAGAGAAATAAATGCAATTTTTCTTGTTTACACATTTCTTATTATCAATATGATGAAACGATATACAAACATTGCTCATGCAACATTTTACATTTGAGAGGAATTTAGTAAAGCTAATTTCATAAGGAAAGAGTGCGTTCTATTGGTTGACAGACAAGAAGAAATCGTTCTGATTGGCTGTTAGAGAGCAGCAGAACCCCCAGTGAGTGATACCTGAGCTCCCCTCTGTGTGTAACTGTGTCATGAAATTTCACATGTTATCCGTCAGCACTGTGGAACATGAGCTGCAGCCTAGCATATAGAAGCTTCTCCCTTTACCAAACGCTGATCGTAGAATGAATTTAAGTTGATAAACAAGCTTATTAAATGTCACCATCATTGTCACTTAAATTTTGTATTCATTATTTTATTAATATCCACATATTTTGGGTGTAAGATTCAGATTAAGGCAGACATCATACAAGGACTGTAATAACCCAGGTTTGTCCTCTCATAAAGCAGTCTTTGCTGTGGGTTGTGAGATGCTGGTGTACTCACTAATAATACTGAGTCTCAGCACTGTCCCATTAAAAGCAAGAAACACAGACAGCTTCAAAAGCATTCATTTTTATTTAACAAAATCATTATCCGCATACATACATTCAAAAATTGAAAACCTGCAGTAAGAAAAATAAAAAACATGTAGTCCACGTTTTATTATTGCATATAAATTGTTGTAATAATCAGTTATGAAATAATCCTGTATGATCAGCTGTCCTAAAATTTGAATGATGAATTTATAAATAAAATGTGTTTTCATGGTACATATAGAAACTTAAATCTGATGCACATGAAGCATTTCTAAAGGAATAAATGTTCCAGATTTGATTCCTCCATTACAATCACACCCACTGTATAGAAAACAACTATACACAGTAGATCACACACTTGGTACTCACAGAGGAACAGACAAGCTGGTTTTTATTCAAGCAATTGAGCAGCTGCAGTATCTCAGTGCCTCACACACGCTTTTCTAAACCAGCTATCAGCATCATCAAAAGCCTTTGGCTAATTCAGATCACGGCCACTCATTATTTTCTCTTTTAGTGCCATAATTTTTGGTCTCAGCCGTAATGATGAAGGTGTAGGAATTTTTCATGCAACAATATAAGAACATTTTTAATAGCATCACATTTCCTGATAAAGCGCTCCTCTGAAATTATGCACTACGAATCTCCCTAACACTAAACACATCTCCCTAACACTAAACACATCTCCCTAACACTAAACACATCTCCCTAACACTAAGCACATCTCCCTAACACTAAACACATCTCCCTAACGCTAAACACATCTCCCTAACACTAAACACATCTCCCTAACACTAGGCACATCTCCCTAACACTAAACACATCTCCCTAACGCTAAACACATCTCCCTAACACTAAACACATCTCCCTAACACTAAGCACATCTCCCTAACACTAAGCACATCTCCCTAACACTAAACACATCTCCCTAACACTAAACACATCTCCCTAACACTAAACACATCTCCCTAACACTAAGCACATCTCCCTAACACTAGGCACATCTCCCTAACACTAAACACATCTCCCTAACGCTAAACACATCTCCCTAACACTAAACACATCTCCCTAACACTAGGCACATCTCCCTAACACTAAACACATCTCCCTAACGCTAAACACATCTCCCTAACACTAAACACATCTCCCTAACACTAGGCACATCTCCCTAACACTAAACACATCTCCCTAACGCTAAACACATCTCCCTAACACTAAACACATCTCCCTAACACTAAGCACTATTGCAGGCAGATCATCAACGTCAAATGTAACGATAATCACAACAGCTGTAACAAGTGCAATCTTGGCTTAAAGGCAGATACTCTCATATATGGCACATTAATGACCACATACATGGAACACAGAGATCCAGTTTATTGACTGTATAGGGTGTAATTGTAAACCAGACCCTAAAGTGTGGTTGAGTTAGTCTGTGACAGTTACAGTGTGTCACTTCCTGTGAGTGTCAGTGTCTCTCACATGCACTTCTCTTCCTCCACGTGACGACTCCAATCACAGTGAGAGTGACGATGAGAACCCCTACCACACAGCCGATGATGATGCCCATGGGGGGGCCACTGCTATCAGGACTACGTGCTGCAGTGAGAAGGAGAAAAAAAGCAAATTAAAATCACACACACTATGTGAAGAAGTTTTAAAGCTTCCATTTACCACCTTGAGTTTTCCATCTGAACGATATCTGAAACATGTTCATCCATAGATGTCTTCCCTATTTAATCCTAGGGTATCACTGGTTAGTGGGACCCCCTTTCTCACTCACTCATAACAATGTCCTTCTCCAGACTCTTGTGCTGCACGGTGCAGGTGTAGGTGTGACTCTTCCAGTCCTCAGGCTTCACTCTGAGGCGGGATGTTATCTGGAAAGTTCCGTCTCCGTTGGGCAGCGTCATCCCCAGCTCCACGCCCTCCTGCACCTCCTCCCCGTCTCTCTGCCAGGTCACCATGATCCCACGGGGGAAGAATCCAGTGGCGCGACAGACGACAGGAGAGGAGGGGTCCTTCTGGAACAGAGACACCTCAGGAGGGACTGAGAGAGAGGGAGAAAGAGGAGAGAGAGAGAAAGAGGAGAGAGAGAGAGAGAGAGGAAGAGGGAGAGGGGGGCAGAGAAAGGGAGAGAGACATTGGGAGAAAGAAAGGGAGATGCAGAAACACACATAGTTGTGGTTTAAAGTAGGGTCATGCACTCTAGTTTATTCTGATATTCAAATATTCATAAGGGTTAACAAATGGATATTCAATTAACTGAAACATCTCATGCACTGACAATTAATTCTCCCACTGCTATTAAGTTTTTCTCTGCTAGTCGATGCACATTTCTGAGATATAAATTATGACTGCATGCTGTAGACCACAGGTGTCAAACTCCAGTCCTGGAGGGCCGCAGTGGTAGCTGGTTTTTGGTGTGTTGTAGCACTTAATTGACTAATTAAAATCACTGGTTGGCTAAAGAGTCCACACACCTGGTTTCCAAGACCTAAAACGGCTGCCAATCAAAAGGAAAGAACAAAAACCTGCACGCACTGCGGCCCTCCAGCACCGGAGTTTGACACCCCTGCTGTAGACGATCCGATTTCTTCTGCAAGTATTTATCTGTTATAGAAAAGTAATAATGCACTGAAATATAAAATGTACAACAATCAATGAAAGACTTTATGGAATCAATATCAACATTGACATAATCTTGTTATAGGCAACGTACACTTCTCACCACCAGTAACTTATGAAATTATAAAAAATGAGTTTAAATGAGCTGTAGTTTAATAAATAAAGAAAATGGGAAGATCACGCTGTTTGCTATCTGTCCCTTACAAAACCCAAACAGAAATGTCTTCCAAACCAAAACACACTTAGCTTATTATACCGAATGCTAATTTCAATTACTTTCCCATTACAAAAGGGAAATATAGCAGCCGGTAACATAGCTAGCTTTTTGTACATAAAAAGACTCGTTGACATATGAAGAAAACAAAACCGCTAATAGGCCTATTGCTACATAAGCAGCTGCTCTGTCCAGAGCTGGAAAAAGGACAGGGAATTCACTCTGTGGGCAGTTACCTGACTAACCCACTGGTAGCATTAGCAAGATCACATATTTTTATTTAAGAAAACTAGCATACGCACGCGCACAGGGGAAACTTGACAATTACCCCCGGAAGTGGAAAATGCTATTAAAGAGATCACTGAAGTTGCGGAAACACAGATATAACGCTGTGCGGAAACACTGAGTTTCAGTTCCGCAATTACCTCCGATATGCAGCACGTTAGCTATTTCCATCGTTTTTCCGTATTCGTACTCGATATGTCAGGACACAAAATTTGCCATCACGATCATAAGACTCATGGTACATTCAGGTACTCTATACACCCCTGAGTGCAGCCTCCTGAAGTCAACTAATCCTCAGTGGGCTTTCCTGGAATTAATCATGTTTAGCTGTTATTTACCACGGTATAGACTGGGCTACACTAAATAATGTCACTGTATTGAGACACAGAGGGAATAAATTAATCAAAAATTATAATTGTGCTACCACAATGCAGTATACATATATTACACTATATATACAATATGCATATTGTTCATTTTAGAATAGGATTTTTTCTTCTGGCTCCTCTTGAGTCCCAGTGACAGCCTCGCTGTAATTTATCCACCTGTAACTTTACATAAGTGGCAACAAACTCATAGTGCATTAGTTATGTATTACTCAGATCCTTGATATCTTGACATTTTATTCATCAACCAAGTGCAAAATATCAACTTCTGAACAAATACAAAAAGCCCACTGAAAATCATTCAAATACAAGAGGCTGCTTAATGGATCTATGGAAGAGCTTAATGGATATATATCCCAAATGTCACTGGAATAACAAAATAGGGAGGGCTTAATAAACCTAACTGCAAAGGGTGCCAGGCATTTCTGACCACCATCTTTTGTAGACTGGTGTAATTAAATTTAATGGGTTAATTTTCACTAAATTGAATTTAACTATTTTTTTTGCAAGCACCCTCTGAACACCATTTCTCAATTGCCAGTCATCAAATCCAGTTTTAAAGACACAAACGCGGTTTATTGAAACATTTTCCGTTAACAGTATACCCCAAAATCATTTTCCCTGGACTTGTTTAGTTTTTTGAGCGTTTCACTGCTTTATGTAGTGGCTTAAAGTTACAGAAAAATAATTTTTCAAATAAGGAAGTAATGGTCTACTGGCCAGAACGGTGTAGTGACAACCTTATATTAGCATGGATTTCTACCAGTATACCGTTTCTATCATTATAGGGCCTACCCCCTCTGATTACTTTCGGTAGCTTTTGTCACAGTACTGCTGTACCTCTCCTCTCCAGAGTGCTCCTCCCGTAGTTCACATACTTCTTCAGCCACTCAATGCACTCCTGGGTTAGGTAGTTCTTCCAGTTCTCAAGCTGAGCTGGGTTGTTATTCCACTTCTGTTTAGTCTGTACGGCTTGTGGCATGGGGGCGACCCACTGCATGTTCTTCAAGTCAAGCGCGATGAAGTCCTCCCCGTCATATCCATCACCAAAAAACCCGTCTGTTGCCCCGGTCTCCTCATCCCACTCACAGCCATACATACTCTGCGCAACATGGACACCTGGAGAGAGAAACACACACTGTGTCTGAGCCTGGAGAGAGAAACACACACTGTCTCTGAGTCTGGAGAGAGAAACACACACTGTCTGTGAGTCTAAATGTAACGCACACAATCACACACTCTATTCTCACCATGAGTTCGAACCCTTACTTCAGAGGTGAGTGTTTATGGGTATGTTCAAGTGTGCCAAGACTGAAAAGTCAGACACAGAATGACTTTGAGTGTGTGATTACACATGTGGGTTTACTCACCCTGAGTCTGGTTAAAACGCTGCATTGCAGTTCCGATATTGGACTTGAAAACCGGCTGTGTACCAATCTGCTTCTGGCTCTCCCTGTCCCAGTATTCCGCTCCCTCATTCTGCTTTATCCACTCAGTCTTGGGGATCATCCTCTTGATGTTGCTGTCATAGTAAACAAACTGTTGATCATCCACCAAACCCACAGCAGTGTACTCTGGGAAGTCTTTAACAGCTGTGACTCCAGTGTAGAAGAACTTCATTGAGTGAGTAACTGTGGACAGAAACACATGTTTGTGAGAAATTATAAAGTCCATCAGAATGTAATAATATATGTACTGTACATATGTATACATATTTATGTGTATATATATATGTATGTGTGTATATATATGTATGTGTGGGTATATACAGGTACTACTCAGAAAATTAGAATATCCTGAAAAACTGCATGCATTTCTGTAACTCAACTTTAAAGGTGAAATGTACATATTATATTGACAAATAGTATGCGAATCAATATATTTCAAGCTTTTATTTGTTTTGATTTTCCTGATTAGGACTTGCAACTTCAGAAAACCTCAAATTCAAAAACTCAGAAAATTAGAATATTGCTTGAAATCAATTAAAATAAGGATTTTAAATACAAAAATGTCAGGCCTCTGAAAGTAAAATCTTGCATCTGTACTTAGTACTTGGTTAGGGCCCCTTTTGCTTGAATGACTGCCTTAATCCGGCGTGGCATGGATGCTACCAGCTTGTGGCACATCTCAGGTGCTATGGAAGACCAACACGCTTCAATCGCGGCCTTGAGCTCTTCTTTATTGTTTGGTCTGTTCCCGTTCAGCTTTCTCTTGGCAATGCACCACAGATTTTTTTTTAAGTTCAGGTCAGGTGAATTTGCGGGCCAATCAAGCACAGTAATCCCATGGTTGTTGAACCAGGATTTTGTACTTTTGGCAGTGTGGGCAGGTGCCAAGTCCTGCTGGAAGATGAAGTCCGCATCCCCATAAAGCTGGTCCGCTGAAGCAAGCATGAAGTGCTCTAAAATGTTCTGGTAGACGGCTGCGTTTATGCTGGACTTGATAAAGCACAGAGGACCAACACCAGCAGCTGACATGGATCCCCAAGTCATCACAGACTGGGGAAACTTAACACTGGACTTCATGCATCTTCCATTTTGCGCCTCTCCGGTCTTCCTCCAGACTCTGGGACCTTTGTTGCCAAATGAGATGCAAAACTTGTGTAGAAGTATAATTTGTAAGATCAGGCCTACCTTCGAACTAACATAATACAGGCAGAAGTACTACTAGTAAAATGCAGTCATGACAAATAGTGAAGCCAACCCAACCTGAATGAAATGACCTAACAGACCCACTAAGGGTCAGCCTGTCTTGAATGAAATTTACTGCCAGACACACGAGGTGGCCGAAGGTTTTATAGCATTAGCAATAAATATAGGTGTTTCCACTTAAGCTGATGTTAACAAAAATACCAGAAGGAGGACCTAAGCTGCCCCTCCTGGGGAAGGCTTTAGATAAGGAAAAGAATAAATGGAGGATGAGGGGCTGTGGAACCCTCAGAGTGAATGGTGGGTTGCCTAGGTGACCTTTTGCTGTTCTGCGCAGACCAGCCCGGCTTATTGTGGAATATCTCTGGATAATATACAATAAACCATTTTGCATCAGACTCAGTAGAGTTTGTTTTGTTATAATAAGAAGTGATGACGATTAGAGGAACATTAAAGTGTGGCAAGGACCCCCAGCCGTTTGGCCCAGGTTGGAGCGGCTTTTCTCTTCCACATTAATTGGCGAGCCAGCCAGGAGGGGCACGAGGAAACTGGACGCTTGGACGGAATCACTGCTTCTTGGTGTGACAGTGGCCACTATAAAAAGAGGGGTATGCAGAGCCTTTTTCAGAGAAGTCTGCTGAATGTTATACTAGTTGCACCTGAGAATAGTGAGTTTCCGCCCAGGTCAAAGCAGTACTTAGCCTCTCCTCAAAAGACCCTAAAAGTTTGTAGTCAGAGTCTGGTGCAAAAGTGTGAATGTGTATGTGATGTGTGTGAAACGGTAGTTGTACGTGATGATTGTGGGTTGGCTTCTTGTACGTTTTGCTTTTAGTGTGTGTCTGATTTGTCTTGCATTGATGTACTACTTTTACTAATTGTTGAGGTTCATATGAGATGTTGTGAACTTTTCTGCTTAGAATGAAGTAATGTTGAGATCTGGGGGTTGTAAGCTCAGCAGCTCTCGGTGAGAGGCTGCTTACGTGGATTAAGGCTTCTCCATTACCTGAAAAGACCTGTGTCTGTGTGTGAGTATCAAACTTGTTTGTTGCGGTGGTGTGTGAAACTTTTTTATTTTAAATCCTGTGGATACCGCTTTTCCTGTATTACAGAAGTGTAGCAGGGAAAGGTCTGCACGAGACAGGTCACTCAGAAGTGAGTAAACTCTCAGAGGTGAGAGAAAGACTGCTAGAGGTAGCAGCACTGGCCAGCGTGTGTGTGTGTGTGCCGGCAGAAATAAGTGTGTGTGTGAGAGAGAAGCTACCACTGTGTTGATGTTATGAAGTAGACCTTAGTGATATGAAGTACACTGGCGCGCCATTAAAAAAAAAAATAATAATAATAATTAAATAAATAAATCAATCAATGAAATAAAAAATAAATAAATAAATAACTACAAAAATAGATTATAAATACAATAACAATAAAATGAGGAGTTATGTAAAACTATTGAAGTAAGGTATCTGGAAAAATGCCTAAAATCAGCTGAAAATAAGGCCGTTGTTTTTAATTGATTTGGCTGGGGATTTTCTGAAATTAATAACTGCAGTCTGTAAATATAAAAGCACAGGACGCTGTGCCAATGCATGCTAGTTCACCTGATGACTGAAACTGCATAAATTGTGAATAATACGGTATTATATTAGTGTGAGGAGTGACACAGACCTAACACCAGAACGTGGGTGTAGGAGAGATAAGATCAGCCTGGTGTGTTTGTGATACCGAAGGAGCAGTGGGAACCGTAAGAGCAAACAATAAGCCGAGTTGTATATGCTACTTTCTAAAATTGTATATTCTGCTTTCTAAAATGTATATATTGTGTTTTGAGAAGAATGCTTGTTCTTGTAGTAAATGAAAAGGCTACGGGCATAATCATTGAAAGGAATTTCATTAGTCTTGGTTCTGCTAATGATTCTAGCCTCGCTGGAGGCCCTGACATTGAGAGCTGGATTTATGAAATGGAGAGACCACGTTGTGCATGAGTACTAACTGAGGAAGAATGGGAGGATATGCGTAATGCAAGAGTACATAGAATTGTGGTGATGTCTAGTATGTAATGGAAGACGTAAGTGTGTTCACTATGTTTAGAATAACGCAATTGTATTAACTGTTTGTGTGGATATGATCATTCACTGGCTGATGAACGTGGTAGCAGAAGTGTATCTTGAAAGGCATTTAGTTTGTGTAAATGTGTTTGTAGGTCCTGAATTTCAGGCAGTTGAGTTTGACGACTTTGTATGATGGGTTATTGAGACAAATGACCTATATCATCTAATTGCTATCGACAGACTCTGGTGGGAAGTAATAGGTGAGTTTAACCAGACTGTGGAAATAATCACAGTCAGTGTGGGGGAGTATAGGATGGCATATCTGGTGTGGCCCCAAGGAGGAGTTGAAAAGATACACATAGACTGATTTAAGAGTGACAGAGGATTGTTGGTAAATATATGCCCACCCAGAGGGGAGAGTGGACGTTGAAATAACAATAATAAGAAGACAAATAGAGGACTACAAATATTTTGTTTCATGAGTTATTTCACTTATACTACTATGGATAGAAGCTCTGACATGGATGAGTGATTATTGATGGGGGATATAGAAACACAAGGAATCCGGACACACTTTTGGCTGGAACGTACTTATATAGACTCATATGGAGTGGAACAGGATCAAGATACACAAGAAATTAATAAGAAACTTTGGGATCTTACAAAGTGGGTGAATTTAAAGCACGTGCAGGAGGAATTCCCTGTCATACCGTGGATACAATTGTTGAAAAGTTTATGGACAGTAACAATATTAAATTGGCCTTTGGGATACCTGTGTGAGCATCCAGAGGAGGACGTGACTATTTCATTGTCAAATGTGATACGAGTACCCGAAGGATTTGCTGTTAACGGAGTACACAGACAATTGTTGAACCCCAGATTATGTGTTTGGGTCAGCCCTAGAAGAGTCAGGTGGGAAACAGGCAAGTGGGCTGACATTAAAAGGATTCCTGCAGAGGATACCTCAGAGACTTTGACTATAGCGTGGGGACACGGCGCGAAATACAAAATAGGAGTTACAGTGGAAAAAATACTTGTGCTGATCAGAACAAAAGAAACAGACGAGGAGCCAGAAATCCCAAGGTCACACACAGACGGTGTTAACCAAGGATATATGGGGGCATACGCAGGAAAACTGCACAGGAGTGAGAGCATAATGGAGTGGGGACCAAATACTCCCGTGGGAGCAATGATCAAACGCGACCCAGCTCACAGGAAATGGATTCAGAAATGTATGAAAAAATGGAACAAAATAACTACAGGAGATCAGCAGTGGCCGAGAGACGGCACATTCGATGAAACATGCTGCGCGAATATGGAAGTAATTATCAAGCACTACAAGGCCAAGGACAATACTGATAAGCGCATGGAGAAAAGAAAGAGGGAGTTGGAGGTATTGGCATGGTTCAAGAAAGAAGGGGACCAGTACAGAAAAACAATGAGAACACTACCAGATGCAACAAAAGATAAATCAGGTCAAGAAGGAACAGAGGGTGAGAAGGTGAAATCCCCAAAAGATTTATCTCTGGGCTCTAAGTCAGAACCACCTCCATACCCTGGGAACAATGATTTACTTAAGGGAGGTCAGTATGTGCTGACCAGGAGGCAAGCCCAAAAAGAGATGAAAGGGATAGTAACATTCCCACCAGCCCAAGGACAGATAGTAATGGTGGTAGAAGATGAGGATCTCCTGCAAACAACAGCAAACAAAATTGAGCCACGGAAAAAGAAAAGGGGGGAGGGCACAGAATACAGTCCACTGAGGAGAGAGTTGGAAGAAATGGGCTACACACCCAGACCATCGAAACCGTGGGAAACAAAAATAGAAACGGATCCTAAGCTGAAGTGCCATGCACAAGTGGATCTGAAAGGGAGTACTCTGGAAGAGAGAGATCGAGCAGAGCTGAAAAAGATAATGAACGGAAAAGGAAAACGAGAGGATCTAAAGAAAAGAAAGGAGAGGTGCACCTCCACCCCAAAAGGCTCAGAGGTTGATGAAAGTTCAGAGGATGACGAAAGCTGGGATGAGGAAAGGATAACACCAGACAGACAGAAAGGAGGCAGAGGACGCAGCACCCCGGTAGGAAGAAGAAATATATGGTCTGACAGGAGAGGGTGTGAAGAGTGGTCTAAAAAACAGCAACAAATGGAAAAAAAGTTGTGGGCAGTAGAGGAAGAACTAAGGAGGGTGCAGTCAGAAAGCAGAACAAAGGCCAGAAGAATCAGTTGGAAACCTGACATGGATACAACAAAACGTTCGATATATGGAGAGGTTTACATAGAAAACGAACAGGCGGCTAAACAAAGACATGGGAATGTCGAGAGGAGTCTACATGAATTACAACCAGCACGGAGAGACATAAGTCTAGGACCGGGAGAGTGGAGATTACATCATTCGGAAAGGGCTGGAATGTCTAGTGAACCAGTGTGGCAGCCAGAAAGGCCCTCAGAGGTCAGAAATGAGAACATTCAGGAGGATAGTCTGAGTGAAGAAGGAGCATCAGTTGTCGGAGCAGAGGGTGGGATGACACCAATGTATCCCATAATAACTAAGAATCGACAGGACCACTATGTGCCTTTGGCCTTTTGTGACATGATGGGATTAGTTGGACGATTACCAGGCCTGACAGAAGGAGCAAGCAAGTGGATAACTGCGGTGGAAGAAAACACAGCATCCCACAGGCTGGCGATAGGGGATGTCAAGGCTTTGCTGATGTATGTGATTGGAAAACAAGCAACTAATGACATCTTAGAGATGGCTGGCTTAGCTCGTGCGTCACAAGGGAATGATATAGACCATGTGGGATTTAACGGAGTCAGGAATGATGTGTGGAAAGGGCTTCGGGAAAAATACCCAGACAAGATGGATTTTTCAAAATTAGAAGGAGAAGAATTAAAGGAGGGGGAGAGTCCTCAGAAGTTTCTGCATAATTTTCAGCGGAGATGGAGGGAGGAAATGTCATGTCCATGGGACTCAAACATAGCTACAGAAACCCTCTTCAAAGCACTGGTTAAGAAAAGCATGCCTCAGCCAGTACAACAACGCCTGGATGAGGAAGTGGGCCTGATGAAAAAACCATGGTCAGAGTTCACAGAATACATAATACATCATGTGGAAAGATATCGAAAGGAGAAAAAGGAGGAGGAAGACAATAATAAGAAGTTGACTACCAAATTGGCACAATTACAGCTGGAAGAACTGTCCAAGTCCAAGAAAGAAAAGACTATTGTGCACGGGGGGATATCATAAAGCGTGTTCGGATGGATTGGTGGTCACCACACTTAGCAGCAATAGTGGACCGAGTGTTACATGACTGTGCAACATGTGCAAAATATAATGTCAGAAAAGCTTTCTCTGCGCCAATTGGACATATCTCTCCACCTGATGGACCGTTCAGGCATATAATGATAGACTATGTAGATATGCACCCCAAGGTAATACAAGGAAAAAGGTACATGCTAGTGATGGTGGATAGGTTCAGCAGATGGGTAGAGGCCGCTCCCACTAAAGCACAGGATGCCAAATCAGCAGCAAAATTTCTGTGTAGAGAAGTGTTTCCTAGGTTTGGAATCCCAGATAAAATTAGTTCAGACAATGGAGTGCACTTTGTGGCCAAACTGACGGCGGCTATCACTAAAATGTTGGGAATAAGATGAAGATTTGGGTGTGTGTATCATCTGCAATCGAAAGGGCAGGTGGAGAGATACAATGGCATTTTGAAAGGGAAATTGGGAAAGATCTGTGCTGATGGAAGCATTAATTGGGTCGATGCATTACCATTAGCGCTAATGAGTATGCGGATGCAAACGAACAGGAATACACACCTGACCCCGTATGAGATGTTCACAGGGAGGCCCATGCCAGTGCCTTACCTAAGAAGCCCATATAATGGACCTCCTCTTGAGCAGCTTGAAAAAGAATTGTCAAGTTATGTGCAACACCTAACAGCAATACATAGAGCTATTTTTCAACAGGTGAAAGGCGCCACTGTAGGCAGAGCCGACGAGATTCCTGAAGATCTGCAAAAGGTGACACCAGGGGATTGGGTGTACGTCGAGGTGTTCAAGAGGAAGTGGAATGAGCCGAGGCTTGAGGGACTGTACAAAGTGGTGTTGACGACGCCAACGGCAGTCAAGGTGCAAGGTAAAACTGTATGGTTTCCTCTTAATCACTGCTGTAGGGCACAAGAGCCAGGACGAACGCAGGAGGAGGTAAGAACTGACTTGCAGGTAACCATAGAGGAACAGGAAGAAGCGGGACCCTCTAGGGGTGAGAGCGTTGCAGACATAGCAGAGGCGATAAATATTGGAGGAGATGAGGAGACAGAACCTTGGAGGGCCAGGTAAGAGGATAGTAAGAAAGCATGGAGGTAGAGTATGGGGTTCAAAGGCCAAACTATGGGGTCTGGTGATATTGCTGATGTCAGAGATAAGCCCAGTACAAGATGCTCCGTTAAATGATCACAGTGAAAGAGAAAAAGCAACAGGGGACAAACAAGGTCACCACCTGGTGACTTTGGGAAGGCGATGGACAACACAGGTACAGACAAATATGTTTTATAAATGGATGCAGTTTTCTGCTCAACAGGTAACAGAAGAGGCGTGCATAACATGTTACAATACCAATGCAGGAAAAGTACCCCAGGTGAGACCCCCCCACTTTTCACAGAAGGGATGTGTTGATACAGGAAATAGCAGAGAGCCAGGTAAAATGTGCTATTTACAGTGCCTATTATATCACATGGCTACCGGTATTACTCGCCATAAAATGGGAGACCCGTCAGGGAAAGTATATAAGATGCCATGGTTGCATGGTGGGGGTGAGCATAGGCCAGCTACAGAAACGAGAAGCAGAACAGGATACGTTATGACTAAATGGGGTCCACGACAATATGACTGGGGACACTGCTGGGATAGGATTATTCAGGGGGAGGCAGATGGTATAGGACTGCAACCTGTGGTGGCAGTGCCTGAGAATATTCAATTTCCATTTTGTGTGGTTAGAAATGCTACGTTAGAAAATGTAATAGATATGCATTTAAGGGGATTTGAAGATCAGGCGTCCGACCCATGGATCAGTTGCCAAAAATGGGACGCAGTGGGTCATATGGCATGCTCTACAACAGAACAGGCTCCAATCAGATGTGAAGAGGTAGTCCCAAATTGGGGGTACACCAGTGGCCGGGAAGACACAAATGGCACACGAATACAGTCCGCCATCCCCATACCCGATTTGTCAGAAGGGACTAGTCCAGTAGCAGACATCTATTGGTATTGTGGTAAAAATACCGAACTAAAAACTGCTCTGGAAAGACAGTGGACAGGTATATGCGCACCAGCCATGTTAGCAGGACGAATGACTGTGATAAGTTTCGATGATCCTGATCTGCAAACCAGGGTAAAGAGAGATGTGGGAAAGTGGAGAGAAGATAAAGATATATGGATTTCAAAATGGCTTGAGCCAAATGGAGTGCCAAAGGAGCACCAAGCAATTTCAGAGGACATGATTCACGGAAGTCAGGTGCTGGACACTCTTACATTAGGAGGTATGGGATTTACCACTGCAAGAAATTCACAATGGATAAACTACTTATGGTATAATCAGCAGAGGTTTATTAACCATACGATACAAGCGTTGGAAGGAGTAAAAGAACAGCCACCTCCCTCATGACGCTGCAAAATAGGTTAATTCTTGATACACTATTAGCAGAGGAACAGGGGGTGTGTGAGCGTATCGGGGAAGAATGCTGCACGGTCATACCTATGCACACAGGACCCAGAGGTAATATAACAACTGCAGTGCAGGCCCTAGAGAATTTGAAAAATGAGCATGTTAAAAATACAATGGGGAATGCATATGAGTGGTCTGGATGGGACTGGTTAACTATCTCCTCATGGAGAGCAGCACTGCTCAAAATTGGAATAATGATTGGGGTAGTGTTGGTAATGTTGATGTTTGTCACGTGTTGTGCGATTCCTCTGATTCAGTCTCTAATCAAGAAAATGGTAAGCACATCGTCGGGGCAGTTTCCTGTTAACATAGAATGGGAAAGTGGTACTAGAGACGAAGTATGGTGGGAAAAGAGTGAAGCAGAGCCTGTGCATGTCTGGCATTTTAAAAGATATCCACAACTAAACACACAGCATGCTTATAACAGATACATAAGTGATGGCAGGCTGCTATGTAATCGGAAGGGGGGCCTGTTAACCTGCCCATTTGGTAATCCGGACTGTGAATGGGGTATAAAACCAGGAGCTGGATGGGCCTGTCGTGAAAGAATAAGTCCTTATTTCCAAGAGATCCTCAATGACCCTGAATTTTTGGAAGGACTCCACCTCAGTGATCCTTGAAGAGGGCATCATCATTTATATACACTGACAAGACACACACGAAGGAGGAGATAACATTGTCAGGAGCGAAAGTGCTCTCTTATCTATGGCAGATAGATAAATGCTCACACATAGCTATTTCACATACCTCTGCCAGAGAAGAATTATGACCAGCAACGGCTGAGTGAAGTGCTAGTAACCTCTCCTCTGTCCAATGGTCCAACGATTCGACATCAAGCCATGGAAGAGGAGAAGACATTTATCTGCTTGCTTGCTTATGCATAAATTATATTATTATGCTATATGTTATTGTATAGTCATGAGAAACTATATTTGTAGGAGTAATCAATTAAACATTAGGAGAGTAAAGTAATACTTTAAGTTGTAATCAGTAGCAGTTAAAACATGGGATTATGATCTGTAAACAAAAAATATTCATGTGTATGACCATAACCAACTGTAACCTGTGCCGTGGCGGGTCTTAATAATGTGATCTTGCTTAAGCAAACTGTGATTGTGAATGAAGCTAGTCTACAGTGAACCCATTGTGTATTCAAGGCCATGTTTTACCCAATGGAGGGCTAAGCTGGGGCTCTTGAGAGATAAGGGCAGGGGAGAAACGCCTTAAAAGCTGATCAATATTACGCCTAGAGGCTCATGTGGAGTTGGGGAGGCCACATGACATAAAAGTGACAATAAGGGGGGCAAGCAGAGAAGACAGAGACCCCAAGTCCTAAAATATCAGGAGGGAGCCCTAGATAGCGAGACTGTTGAGTAAAATGGTTTACTCATGGCATCAAGTAAGCAATGGGAAGTCCAGTTAGGGGGCCTGTTGATTTGATAATATAGCAGTGGGTCACTGCGGACTAACTGATAAAATGTGATGCATATGTAGGAACTTAAGAACTTAGGCATGGAATTCTTGTATGAGACCTAGTAGTCTCA